>CM052883.1:137643185-137671757 GCA_028534135.1 Potos flavus
GTTGAAATCAAAAAAGCTATTAATGAGAAGAGCTTTTTAGTGCAATAGTGCATAGCGCAATCCAAAATGGAGGCTCTTACTGCTAGGATAAATGAGGCAGAAGAGAGAATTAGTGATATAGAAGACCAAATGGTGGAGAATAAAGAAGCAGAGAAAAAGAGAGACAAACAACTACTGGACCATGAGGGGAGAATTCGAGAGATAAGTGACACCATAAGACGAAACAATATTAGAATAATTGGGATCCCAGAAGAAGAAGAAAGAGAGAGAGGGGCGGAAGGTATATTGGAGCAAATTATTATAGAGAATTTCCCTAATTTGGCAAAGGGAACAAGCATCAAAAGCCAGGAGGCACAGAGAACCCCCCTCAAAATCAATAAAAATAGGTCTACACCCCGTCATCTAATAGTAAAACTTACAAGTCATAGGACAAAGAGAAAATCCTGAAAGGAGCTCAGGACAAGAAGTCTGTAACATACAAAGACAGAAATATTAGATTGGCAGCAGACCTATCCAGAGACCTGGCAGGCCAGAAAGGACTGGCATGATATATTCAGAGCACTAAACGAGAAAAATATGCAGCCAAGAATACTATATCCAACTAGGCTGTCATTGAAAATAGAAGGAGAGATAAAAAGCTTTCAGGACAAATAAAAACTAAAAGAATTTGCAAACACCAAACCAGCCCTGCAGGAAAATTTTGAAAGGGGTCCTCTAAGCAAAGAGAGAGCCTAAAAGGAACATAGACCAGAAAGGAACGAGACAATATACAGTAACAGTCACCTTATAGGCAATACAATGGCACTAAATTCATATCTGTCAATAGTTACCCTGAATGTAAATGGACTAAATGCCCCAATCAAAAGACAGGGGTATCAGAATGGATAAAAAGACAAGACCCATAGATATGCTGTCTACAAGAAACTCATTTTAGACCCAAAGACACCTCCAGATTTAAAGTAAGGGGGTGGAAAACAACTTACCATGCTAATGGACATCAAAAGAAAGCTGGGGTGGCAATCCTTATATCAGATACATTAAACTTTAAGCCAAAGACTATAATAAGAGATGAGGAAAGACACTGTATCATACTTAAAGGGACTGTCCAACAAGCAGATCTAACAATTGTAAATATCTATGCCCCCAACATGGGAGCAGGCAATTATATAAACCAATTAATAACAAAATCTAAGAAACACATCAACAATAATACAATAATAGTAGGGAACTTTAACACCCCTCTTACCAAAATGGACAGATCATCTAAGCAAAAGATCAACAAGGAAATAAAGGCTTTAAAAGACACACTGGACCAGATGGACATCACAGACATATTCAGAACATTCCATCCCAAAGCAACAGAATACACATTCTTCTCTAGTGCACATGGAACATTCTCCAGGATAGATCACATTCTGGGTCACAAATCAGGTCTCAATCAGTACCAAAAGATTGGGATCATTCCCTGCATATTTTCAGACCACAATGTCATTAAATTAGAACTCAATCACAAGAGGAAAGTTGGAAAGAACTCAAACACATGGAGGCTAAAGAGCATCCTACTAAAGAATGAATGGGTTAGCCAGGGAATTAAAGAAGAATTTAAAAAATTCATGGAAACAAATGAAAATGAAATCACAAGTGTTCAAAATCTTTGGGACAGAGCAAAGGTGGTCCTGAGAGGAAAATATATAGCAATGCAAGCCTTTCTCAGGAAACAAGAAAGATCTCAAATACACAACTTAACCCTACACCTAAAAGAGCTGGAGAAAGAACAGCAAGAAAAGCCTAAACCCACCAGGAGAAGAGAAATAAAGATCAGAGCAGAAATCAATGAAATAGAAACCAAAAGAACAGTAGAACAAATCAACTAAACTAGGGGCTGGTTCTTTGAAAGAATTAATAAGATTGATAAACCCCTGGCCAGACTTATCCAAAAGAAAAGAGAAACAACACAAATTAATAAAATCATGAATGAAAGAGGAGAGATCACAACCAATACCAAAGAAATACAAGCAATTATAAGAACATATTATGAGCAACTATACACCGGCAAATTTGACAATCTGGAAGAAATGGATGCATTCCTAGAGACATAGAAAATACCAAAACTGAACCAGGAAGAAATAGAAATCCTGAACAGACCCATAACCAGCAAGGAGATTGAAGCGGTCATCAAAAATCTCCCAACAAACAAGAGCCCAGGGCCAGATGGTTTCCCAGGGGAATTCTATCAAACATTTAAAGAAGAATTAACACCTATTCTCCTGAAACTGTTCCAGAAAATAGAAATGGAAGGGAAACTTCCAAACTCATTTTATGAGGCCAGCATTACCTTGATCCCAAAACCAGACAAAGACCCCATCAAAATGGAGAATTATAAACCAATATCCTTGATAAACACGGATGCAAAAATTCTCACCTAAATACTAGCCAATAGGATCCAACAGTACATTAAAAGGATTATTCCCCACGACCATGTGGGATTTATTCCTGGGCTGCAAGGTTGGTTCAACATCCGCAAATCAATCAATGTGATACACTATGTTAATAAAAGAAAGAACAAGAACCATATGATACTTTCAATTGATACTGAAAAAGCATTTGACAACATACAGGATCCTTTCTTGATCAAAAGTCTTCACAGCGTAGGCATAGAGGGTACATTCCTCAATATCATCAAAGTCATCTATGAAAAACCCACAGCGAATATCATTCTCAATGGTGAAAAACTGCAAGCTTTTCCCCTAAGATCAGGAACATGGCAGGGATGTCCACTATCTCCACTGCTATTCAACATAGTACTAGAAGTCCTAGCCTCAGCAATCAGAAAACAGAAAGAAATAAAAGGCATCCAAGGTGGCAAATAATACATTATATGTTAATAAAAATATATATATAGCAAATAATACATTATATGTTAATAAAATATATATATATAGCATAGGCTAGCAAACATTGACTCAGAAACCTTATAACCTCACCAAGATATTAATAAATAGTAAAACACTGTCAGCTGTTATTTATTGAGGTCATTTGCTATTTATTTTAGATAGATATTTGAGTCATTTAACATAAATACAAACTCTAACATTCTTGACATTTTGGTTTTACCACACTAACTCATCCTTAGTTATAGCACACATCTTTGGCCTAAAGTCACCATCTATGAACAATATGGTATTTTTGGGAAAAGCAGGTGTTTCAGAGTAGAGAAACCTGTGTTATCATATATTAGTTAACCTTTTCTAGTTCAGGCTCCTACTTTTTCTCTCTATTATAATAAAAGAACATGAAAAATCTCACAAACCTTTTCAGAGGATTTATATTATAGATATATAGATAGATAGAGTTCAGACTACATATATATGTATATACATAGAGTTCTAATTATATAATATATATTAGATATGTTTAATTATATATACCATATATATAGAATATATGTACATGTATTTGCACCACATATAATTATTTCATTGTGGATACTCTATAATAATTAATGAATGAAAATAAATGAATATATGGAATATATAAAGCTTTTGATAGAAAGTGCTTTCTTCCCTTTTGTATTCCCAATCATGAAATGATATTTTACAAAGGAAAACCTTACTGATTCAAAGTAATTTGGGGGGAAAAAAAGAACCATCAAATTCGTGAAAGATCTAAGCCTACAAATTTTTATCAAATTTTATCAAATTTGCTATTTTTGAAAATGTTACCAAGTAGAGAGCACTATTCAAAAAATAAATTCACCTAAAATAAATGCTATCTGCTTACACATCAACCATAAATAATATCAATTACCACAGATCACTAACCATGTGCCAGGTCCTATTCTACATTCTTTACATGTAAAAACAACAACAACAACAAAACTAAACTGTCATCTTCTCAGGTATCTACTTTTTCCTGATGAGGAAATGAACTTTCCCAAGTGACCTGCCCAAGTCCGTAATGCATACTAAATGACAGAGTAGTCCAACTGCAGGGTTCATGCTCCTTCCTCTCCACTACTCCTCTATCATAAATGTGAAAAACAAGTTTCTCTTAAATAGGGAAAGCATATCATCTTGTAATGTTGATTATATTATGTTGTTTCATCAAAATTATTTCTTTATAAAATCTACATTGTGCCACTTGTAATTAGCCAATTATAAATTACTATGGTCAAAGAGACTCATCTCTGTTGATCATTTTAAACAAATTTGAAAAAAAATTTTATCAACTGAATTTGAATTTTTCAGTGCATATTTTCATGTAAGTGTAATCATTACCTATACTTCAAACTACACATTAGTTCTGAAACTTGCTTAATAAAGTATAATTGTGATAACTAAATCTTGTCTCTTTTTTCATTCATATTTGAAAGGAAAAGTCAAAATAAGTAAAAACAAAATATTCACCTTCTTTGGAAGATGCCTAAAAATAACAATTTATTTTAACTCAACAAAATATAGAATAAAATAGATCTTCAGTTATACCTTTGATTTTTTTTTTAATTTCTCA
The DNA here is from genome assembly GCA_028534135.1 of Potos flavus. NCBI lineage: Eukaryota > Metazoa > Chordata > Mammalia > Carnivora > Procyonidae > Potos > Potos flavus. Next base: position 137,647,695 of record CM052883.1, read on the forward strand.
ATAATCTTAATGGGGGCTTCATACTTAATTAGCTCATCTTTAATACTCTTTTGATGCTCTCAAAAGTAAATTTAGAAATTAGAAAGTAGCAAATGAGAATTGATCTACATGATAGCAGAAATAAATTACATTCCTGAGTACACAGCTTACGAAAAGAGAAAAAAAAAATACATTATTTTAAAAAGCTGTATAATTTGATCTGATTTTAAGATTTTTTTACTGAAACATGCCCACAATATTTCTGTATTGTTTTGCCCCACTTAGAAGCCAGGGACAGAATTGAATGAGCTCAAGTTCCCTTTCCAATGTTAAAGTCTGTGAATCTACAACTCAATGTATATTATAATATTTGAGATGCATGAATTACATGATTTAGCCTTTGTGATTAATTTTCTATTTCTCAGTTTCCTAGTCAATACCCTATCTGAGAATATGTGTAATGTGAGTGGTAAAATTAAGAAATATTCTTATATTGTAGCCAAAGTAGACAAAATTTGGAGGAAGAAAGCTGTAGATACTAGACTGTAAGAATAAAAATAAATCTCAAAGTTTCTAGCAACAAATGATTTCTGTGGACATGCTTGGTCTCTAAAGATAGTTAAAACTGTTTTAATTTTGATCAAACCAATTAGTCTTTTTAAATGTTTTCGTTGAGTTCAGAAGATATAAAAGTAATTCATAACCCACTGACAAATTTTTAAATAAAGAAAATTAGCCCTCTAAAATGGGCAAAACTTCAGTAGCATTTTCAAATTTTTGAAGAAAGCAAAAATTCAACATTACATTACAAAATTAATTTGAATTGGTTGGCAAAATACTAAGATTAATAGTATTAATTGCTTAGAAAATGCTGTGATATGAAATTCTTTGCATATTTGTGAAAATGAAATTATTACATTGTTTCTTTTTGAGTCAAACTTCCATCATGTAAAAACTCTTAACCCTTTCATTAAATTCAGAAAATAGAATGTATTTGATGCTGTGTTACACAGGGTTAATCCATTCTCCACAGTGAAGTGCACAAATTTCAGCAATAACATATTCTGTTCCACTGTCATCCGTATAAAATATTGTTTACACTCCAGGACTATCGCTTCGGGTAATTATTGATGAGAGCAGCTGCTCTTCAGAATAAAAGTAAAAAAGTCCTTTCTGTCCAACCAGGGGCACTTCAGTCCCTTGCTTTATCTCTATGGCACAGAAGCAAGCAAGATTGGATTTTAGACTTTGACTGTTAAAAAAAAAAAAATTATAAAATGAAATAAAAATCTTAGAAAGAAACTCTTTAAAACTTCACTTGGGAACTTTTGTCAAGCTCTGAGCCATCCCCCTTTACTCAGAATCCTTTGTTAAAAATGATATGAAAAGGAGAACCTAAGCTATACACTGTAATCGGCAACCAACTTCAAAAGCGACTCATTGCTACAGAACTGAACATTGTAATTGCAATTATAACTCTACACTAGTTCTTGCATAAATTATTCAAATTCGGGCAATAGATTATTCAAACATTATCGCGAAGAAACACTTCTGAAAGCTCACTAACAATTATGCTCCCAACCCTTTACTAACAAATGCCATGCAATTAAGAGCTTAATGTATTTTTTAGACCCTGAAATGGTCAATAAAAATTGTTTTAACACAAATCTATTTTTAGGTGTAATTCACTATTAAAAATTTCTTTCTTGGAAAATATCAAAAAACTTCACCACTCTCTCTGAAAAGGTTGAGAATTCATCCACATTGTTCAAATTGAGGGTATATACCTCAAAAGACTAACTTCTTTTATAAAAACATGGAAATCCAAATATTTTTTAAAAAGGAGATTCTAGATTTCTTTCTGTTAAAATGTTAGTACAATGTCAATTTCATATGACCTGACTTCCCCACCAAGTTGTATTTTCACATAAAAAATTGAATCAATCATTAGAGTAAGTTTTATCTAAGTTCTAAAGTTAATCATTTGGACCTGGCTTTTGTGCAAGTCATAAAATTCACAAATCCTGGGGTATGTTGTTGTTCACCTTGCAGACTACATGAATTGCCTCTTTAAAGATTACGTAATCCATGATTTACATGGACATGCCTGAGGTCCCTGATTACTTTCCTTAAGGATTGCATCAAGTAGGTAATAGAGAATGCTTTACTCAATTACTGTCTAAGTCATCACGAGTATCACTGTGACCCTGATCTGATGCATTTTTCTTCTTAAACAGAGAGTCAATAAATGTTTACTGTTCGAACTCTGGACAAGGAAATTATTACTCATTTTACTGAATTGTGCAGAGGCGAGTCTTGCTTCTGCCAATACTGGGTCCCCTACACAAATTGATTCTCATTGGTTCTTTTTTTTTTTTTTAAAGATTTTATTTATTTATTTATTTGACAGAGAGAGAAAGAGAGATCACAAGTAGGCAAAGAGGCAGGTGGGGGATGAGGGGAGCAGGCTCCCTGCTGAGCAGAGAGCCCGATGCAGGGCTCCATCCCAGGACCCTGAGCCTAAGGCAGAGGCTTTAACCCACTGAGCCACCCAGGACCCCCATTCTCATTGGTTCTTTTTTTTTTTTTCCCATTGGATATTTTTTCCTGCCTTGTCAAAGATTAGTTGACCATAGAGTTGGGGGTCCATTTCTGGGCTCTCTATTCTGTTCCATTGATCTATGTGTCTGTTTTTGTGCCAGTACCACGCTGTCTTGATGATTACAGCTTTGTAATAGAGCTTGAAGTCTGGAATTGTGATCTCATTGGTTCTTAATAGGTCATGTACCTATTCCTGAGCCAAGCACCGGGGCAGCTGAAATGTAATTCTCAAACTGGCTAGGCCTGAGTCACAGGACCAGGAATAAATTACCTAAGCGTTACAATCACACTATCGTTTCTTCTTGTAACTTGTATGTTTAAAGTATAAAGACTTCCTTGTCTTGGCTATACACAGATGACAAAATATCAAGAAGTACTCTTGTCATTCATTATCTGTGTTACTTCACCTTTAGATGAAATGCTCTCCCACACCTGAATAATGCATATTCTCTCTATGTGAGAAGTAGAGGACTTTGTTTTGTTTTACTCTTAACTCACCATTTCCTCCTACTGAAGGGAAAAATTTACAAGCTGGCCCTAATAGTTATCATTCTGCCAGCACAGCAGAGGGGAACAATATATACAACATACAAATTTCTGCCTCTATGTTTTCATTTATACTCCACATCCTTCCATAAAAGATTTCAACATAGCTTATAGGAAAATATGCTATAGGACAAAATGAAACTACATGAATTCTGGCATCATAACTAAAGGAAAATAAAAGCAGTAAAACAGGAGGAATAAGGTTTGACAAAAAAGAATAATCATATAACTTCAAAAAATTTGTATGCAATTAGCACAGAAACACTATAAAACTGCTTTTAAGCTTTAACCAAGGTGAACATGATCAGCTTTCTAAACAGACCTTTTATAAGACTTTCAACACACACACACACACACACACACACACACACACACACACACACACTGTTTTATAGAGTTAAAACTGTCATCAATGTCTGATTTTTCTTCCTACCGAAGGGAACCAAGTACACAAAAAGGTATGGCACTGGCCAGAAGGTAAGCTTGGAGAAAGTGCCCCTCATATTCCTAAAGTAAGAAGTAGAGACCTGCAATCTTATTTTTATTCTGTTTATGAAGCTCTGTGGCAGGGAAAGAAGAGAGATGCAGGTTAAAGATATGCCATAAACTACTCAATGTACAAGTGTAGAATAGATATGAAACTATTAGCAGAATTTTTGCTGCCAGCAAAGAGAAATTCACATGTACAAGAGATGCAGTTTGTCAGTTCAGGACACTCTGAAAAGTAAAAGAAACCAGTGAAAATCCTGTCTTCATCTTTCTTTTGTTATTCAAAAACTTAAATTGAAATAGAAACCTTGCATATCAAAATTATATTTATCATTATTCAAACACATTAAGAGTAAAAGAACTAGAGACTGTTGTTGTTTTTTTTAAATAAATACCATTAATTTTCTTCTTTCAACTTTGCTGGAGAATAAAGTGATTAGATTTTGGATTTGCATTAATGAATAATTTAGGAGTTATGAAGAAGACACTAATTGTTGATGGAGCAACCTTTGCTGAAGAACACTCTATTTAAATAAGCAGAGTGCCTCAGGGTATTTTTGTCAGTCTAAGGAGAGCCATTTTATTGCACTCTAGGAACTTCTACAGTTCAGTGTTGCATTAACTGAAAGAAATAGTTTTAAGCAACACAGTTGCTTATGCATACCAATGGAAAATCTCAGTAGAAATATTTTTTCTGATTTTTGGATGAGGAATAAAAGGTAACAGACCACATGGAACACAGTCATAAATAAAAATAGGGGAAATTCATAAAGAATTCCATAAAATAGCCATAGCTACAACAGTATTACATACTCAGCTGATCTGTATTACACAGTCTATAGTACATCAATTGGTAATGAACTCATGGCCCATAAAAGACATCAACAATCACTCTACCTATATCCCAACAAGGTGATGCAGTCAATTCATATTTAGTGAGTGACACTGTATATGAGGTGCTTTTCTTGACACAGAAGTCAGAGAAACCTCTAGGTATTTATAAATCATAAAAGCTTACTAATGTTACATGTGCTAAAAGAAGCAAACATCAAACTGGGGAGAGAGAAACATGTGGATCTTTATATTTCTGGGACTTAGGTTTAAAATGCTGCATTTGTTTTTATTTTTTATTTTCTTAAAGCTTTTATTTATTTGAGAGAGAAATAGTAAGCGAGAGAAAAAGTGCACAAGCAGGGGGGAGGGGCAGAGAGAGAGGGAGAAGCAGACTCCCCGCTGAGCAGAGAGTCCCACAAAGAAACAGGAAGGTACTCTGTACTTGGATCATGACCCCACCCAAAGGCAGACGCTTAACCAACTCAGCCACCCAGGTGTCCACTGTATTCGTTTTTAAGAAAAATAGATGAGTGTTATAACAAAACAAAAACTGTATATAAAACCGTATTATATAACTATAATAATTTCTGAAGCAGATTTATTTGCATAGAAGGTTTGACTCTGAAGTGAGAAAAGGGAGGCTAGTAAAGGACCAGTTTGCTATGAAGACAAACTCATTCCTTGTATTATGTGGGCTAAAGTTTAAACAAAATAGAAAAATGAAATTTTGAAGGGTTTTGTCTACATCCAACTCTGGCCAGATCAATGTTTCTACATTGAAAATAGACCATAAGAAATACAACAAAGCATTCGGATCATGAGATTATAGTTATTTGTATCTTATATATTTCTTCACTTTTCCAATTCTTCTGCAATAAATACTAATTCTAAAACCAGAAAAAATATCAAAATGTTATATTTTTAAATTAAATATAATGTTAAAACTAATAAAAATAAATCTGTATTTGCTTTCCTATGTTCCAAAGTACACTTAAATAATATTTCATATTTATGTAAATATGCCTACACTTGAATGCACACTTACATATATAAATCGCCCATATATTACCCTCAGTACAGAGTTATCGGTTTCCACTTCACTGTGCAAGTCAAGGTTCCATTAGCATGGTATCATGCTGTGAAAACTACCAACTGTTAAGAATGAAGACATCAATTTTCACATCTCTGGTCAACATGTAGAAAGCTTAAAATAATCATATATTTCCAAATGTAATGTTGAAACATACATTGAAATGTTTTGTGTATTTTCAATATATGGCTATGGAGAGAGGTTAATATGCCTGCCTTAGTCATTAAATGTTAAATAAAAATCTGTTAATTTTGTATATTAAAGAAACTTCTATTCATTTTTATACATTGAAAAAAATTCCAAGTAAGGGTTTCCAACTCAGCAGGATTTTCAAGGGAAAATATGCTGTGCACTAAAAAATAATGGACTCTATATAGTGAGGGTGCACGTTTAAGGACAACATAAGGTAGTTTCCTCCACTTAGAATAAAAAGGACCTATGCACCCAACTAAGTATAGGGATTCTATAACTTTCTACTATTTTTTAGCAAGTATGGGAGCCTAAAGTGGATGGCAGAAAATATAGGTCCTCATTCACTTACTGAGCACTTATTACCAGTCACCAAAAAACAATGCCAGAACTCATAATCAAATGATGTATAGGTAAAAAATATTAGTTAACGTTCGTTTGTCTATTATAGCCATACTTCCACTTTGATTAGATTCTTATTCGCCTCACATTTCTCTACCTCTTGCATTACAGACACACACACACACACACACACACACACACACAATTTGTTGCATTTGCATGCAAGTTGAAGAAAATATAAGTACAGTAAAAGTGTCAAAAGTGGAAAATGAAAAAGGAAATGCACACCTGGTCCTTGATCATCATCTCACTTCATGTGGTACCTTGTCCTCAGTACATTTCTGTTGCTGCTACTTCATTTCTTTTTGCAATGCAGAACTCCTTTCCATAAAGTCCTTGCCTCTCTGAGGTATATGGGAATTTATTCTCTTACTTCAAACCAAGCTGAACTGCAGGTAACTAGATGAAACTGTCTTAAGATTCTTATCTTCGTAAATGCACCACATAGTTATTTATTCTTTAGAACCCTCCCTGCTAGAAGATCTCTTCCAAGGAAGTAAACCACAGGTACCTTCCACTCTCATATTCCAGAAATCAATTTAGGGTATGTTACCACATGAAAGGAACTTGGCTCAAGAAAATGGCCACAGAGCCTCTTCTACAATGTAATTCAGTGAAGTTCTTTTTACTTTCTCTCCAAATTTTTCCTTCTCCACAGCCCAAGTAACCTTTTATTGTCTTGAGAAAACTTTTCAGTATTCATTATTCTTAAGCTGTGTGTGTGTATGGTATGTGACCTGTCCTAAATACCTTATATTTCCAATCATTCATGGAGTATCCTGCCAGATTTTTTTATTTTATTTTATTTATTTGAGAGAGAGAGAGAACGTGCACAGGGCAGAGGGAGAGGCAGAAGCAGACTCCCCATTGAGCAGGAAGCCTGATGTAGGGCTCAATGCTGGGATTCTGGGATCATGACCTGAGCCAAAGGCAGATGCTTAACCAACAGCCACCCAGACACACCCCTGCCAGATTCTTTTGCTTTGACCTAATACTCAGGGATATTCAATAGCTGCTTGTTGCCACTTAAAAGAAATTTGTCTTTCTTATCTTGCTATTCGAGCCTCTTGAGAAATCTGAATTCATCATGACTTTTCTCTCACTACCACCTACAAAAGATCTATCACTCTACTGGTCTCACCATTGATCCCAATATACATCATCCCAGCTTCAATCTTGTTGCTGTTGCTCATTGTGCCTTATATGTACTTTATTTCAATCCACATCTGGAAACTCTCCAGACTCCACTCTAGGCATATCTCTTCCATAAACGTTTCCTCAGTACTCTCCCATCTGATCACTCTAATCAGGAAACTGTTAACAATGTATACCATCATCTTGTGTCATTTGTAGTACTTTCTATGGTTTTTATACTTTGTCATACATACTCATGTATTACTGGATTGGAATCTTCTCACAAATAGAGTTCATGGCAGGCAGGCAGTATACAGCTGGACAAAATGCAACAAATAAATACTTAGAAAAATGAATTATATATGTACATGGAGTCCTCAAGGGAGCGTGCAAGTCAATTTCAGACATTTATTTATGATCCAAGTAAATATAAAATACACCAGTAAATATTGAATTTTCTGCCATGTAGCCATTCTAGAGAATTTTACTATAGAAACTCAATATATTAATATAAAACTAATGTTCATTCTGCCTTTATCATTTGATTTTTAATGTTTTGATAATTCCTGACCCATGTTCTTTTATTGGTACAATGCTCAAATCCAGTTTCGTAAGAAGACATGTTTATTCCTCAGTCTTTTAGAAATAAAAGTCTCAGTTTGCCTTGGCTGTTTCTTCATAAGTGCTTTCTACTCTAATGCATTATTTAAACTAAAAATGTGTATGAGCCTATTTCTATCGGGTATTTGATGTTCATCTGTTTGCAGAGATAGAAAGACAAGAATACAACCAACACCTTTGTATATTTAAATAATTCACCTTGCCAGAGGTCCTTTATGCTTACTAAAACAGGGGTGGCTTTGAATAATCTGTAAGAGATTATATTAAAGGATGGATCTCTAGATACAGTTTCCTTCCTCAGTTCTATTACACTTTCCTTTCTGATATTAGATATCTAAGGCATTGGTGACAATGAAACTTCAGTGTTGCATTATTTTATTGGGAATTTTTTATTTCCCATGGGGTAATATCCTTTCTGGAAGCACATTCAAGATCATTTCTGAGGGCTGTTTTCATTCTTTACCTGGGAGATCTCAACTAACAAATAAGCTCCAGGGACATTTTCTCTTTTACTGCAGCTGAATCTCTAGCACCTGGAAGACTCCCTGGCATTCTATAAATATTTGTTAAGGAAGTAAAGGATTAAATCAGAAATATATATATATTTTTTTCTTTCTTGTACCTTTTTTTAAAATACCTATCTCCCACCTCCTTATTTTTCCCGTTAGCTGCACATCCCATTGAAATATTCAGTAACTAATTCACAGAAACAGTTTTAAACTGTACTTAGAAACAACAGTAGAATACTACTTGATATGCACAGGATAAATATTTAGAGATATCATGTAAATGTTTATAGGTATTGTGTAAACTTGCTTTCCCTCCCCCAAAAATTGTTGCTTGATTTCCTCAAGGTTAGTAAGCTTGCCTAAGCAAAATAGAAATTAAGTCTTTAAAGCTATTTTTCTATAGGAACCTAGGAGGGAACTAAAAGCTATCTCTTCTCAATCAATGTTTATACAACTTCTGATGGTAGAATGAAAAGAAGGGAGGAGAAGGAAGAAAAGGGCAGGGGGAAGGATGGAAGGAAGAGAGGGAGGGAAGAAAAGAAAAAAGGAGGAAAGGGGTTAGGAAGGAAGACAAAAAGAGAAAGAAAGAAAGCCTAACATCCATTGCATCAAAATATACAATTTATTGGGAAAAAATCAGCTAGCTGTTTTAGATCACATAAATTTGAAAAACTAATTAGCTTACAGATACAAATATTTTCACTTTTAGCAGAATTTCACTGTCAATATAAACACTTGTTCCTAAGGACTGTCATCATGTGAAGATGATAACATCTGAGTAAATCTCCAAGAAGATCTTGAGCTCTCAGAAGCTCTGACTTCTTTAATTATACTATGCATTACTAAGTTCCTTTTACATATGATTGAATTATTAATACTTAAGAAGCAAAGCCATTTCATATTTAACTCTTGTTGCAGGAGCTCACCATGTGGAAGTAATTCCTTCAGAAGAACAAAGAAACCACGCACCTCCAGCTGTGACAGAAATAGGATTGGAGAAGAGTCCCCCGTCAGCTCACCTTCTCATTGCTAGCATGTCACTGAACTATAATAAATCATTAAAAGGCATGTTTTACAGTACGGCTTCTGCTTACTTTACTCGATCCTCAATTTTAGATACATGTTGATATGTTGAGATGTACTTCATGTTTCTATAGAAACCTTCACTTAAAGATAAACTTGTTTTTTAATGCTGAATCACAGAACTTACATTCTATCTTGAAGTATTAAAATTGTTCATATTTTAAATCTTGGGAAATGGAGACATCAAACAGTCATATAAATAGCTTTGTAATTGTACTATCTAACTATTATTCTGAAGGCGAAGGCCCTGGAGGTTTTGTTTTTTGGTTTGGATTAGGGCTGGGGTTGGGGTTGCGTTTTGTTTTGTTTTAGATTTTATTTGCCAGAGATAGAGAGAATACGAGCAGGGGGCGCAGCAAGCAGAAGGAGAAGCAGGCTCTCTTAGCAAGGAGCCTGATGCGGGACTCGATCGGAGAACCCTGAGACGATGATCTGAGCCGAAGGCAGATGCTTTACCAACTGAGTCACCCAGGCATCCCTTATTTTTGTTTTCTTTGCTGTTACTTTTTATGTTGTCATTTATAAACAAGTATACAGATACCATATACATTAAAAGCTACCATATATTCTCAGATAAAAGAGCTGAGTTTTGTATCCACATGGAAAGAAAGCATTTTATCTGGATACAAAGAAAGAAAATAATATTTACAGTAAAGATATATTTCAAATTATTTTTCGCTGAATATTAAGAAGATATTTAAAATATAGGATACAACATATGCACATAACCATACATACATTTGGCTATTGCTTTTCTATTAATCGAGGTTACACCCATGTTTCTGTACCTCATTTTTGTCACTCCAAAACACATGTTGGAAAGCTCTCCAGGTTAATTAATAGAGAACTAATTCATTGCTTTTACTGATAGCATAATATTCCATGGTGCAGACACCCCATCATTTGTAAAGCCATCCCCCTTTTGACAGGCATTCTCTTCGTTCCAACCATTTTCCTTTCCTTCTTCTTTACTTAAGATATTTTCACATCTTTTATTAAGCAATTTGCTCTTATTTATCTGTATGTTAGAGTCATCAAAATTTAAACTGTTAAACAAAAGTATGCGTATCTTTATTTTAATAGACATAGCCAGATGACGTTCTCAAACTGCAGTGCAACACTCACTTTTCCTAGCATGTGCAAGAGTGAACTCTTCTACGTATCACCACCAGTGATGGGAAATAGAGTGCTTTTATTTCTCTTTTTTTTTTTTTTTTGAGTGCTTTTATTTCTTGATGAGTCTAGGAATATAATGGTATAGGTTGCTTTCTGTATTTGTGTGTGTGTGTGCACATTTTTCTGACTACCACATTTGAACATTTTTTTCTTACTTTTTTTGGCCATTTAGCCAAGATCTTTGCTATTCTCTAGAGACTGAATATTTTTCTTGTCACCCTAAAAGCTCTCTGGTAACATATACAACATGCTGCACAAGATATTAGCGAGTACAATCCAGAAACAAATCAAAATGAAAATATAGGACTAAGGGTTTATTCCAGGAATGCAAGAGGATGCATTATCAAGAAGTCTATCAGGAAGTCCATTACTTCTGCATACTAATAGAAGAAAAATAAATAACTATATCAATAGATGATTACAAGATATTTGATGAAATTTAGGAGTCATTTCCAGTAAAAGTACTAAATAAAATATTCACCAAAAAAAAACTATGTAGATATACTATAGACTATCTTACCACAACCCAACAGTACATATTATATTAAAGAAACACTAAAATCCTTCCAGCTAAAGACAGAGATGAATGTTTTCACTATTAATGTTAAATAGTGCCTTGAAAGTTTTAACAAAAGCAAATATCCAAGAAAATTAAATAACTAGCATAAGTAGTGAAAGAGACAAAATTATCCTGTTTAGAGGATAGAAAATCCAAGATATGAAATTTTCAAAAAACACAACTAATAAAAGACTTTGCTGAGGTAGAAAACATGAAATAAATATACAACACCCAAGAGCTTTCTTTATTTGAGCAATCGATACTGATAAATAAAAATAGGAGCAAAACCTTTTTTTTGATAATCACAAAATCCAAAAGATATTTAGTAATAAATATATCAATAAAGAACAATATTTTAAAACTATAAAATGTTACTAAAATAGGCATAATAACATCTGAACAAATGGAAAGTCTTACCATTTTCCTGATGAGAAAGAGAAAAGCGGTCCTGTATAAGCTGACCTGGCCATCACATGTTCTCCTGTTGAAGATATAAAATTTTGTAGAACACCATCAAACAAGGCTACCTATGACTGCAACAAACGAATACAAAAATAAGATTACTACCATCATGACCTAATCATCTCTGAACATAGACAAAACACGAATATTATCCAAATAACAAAAATGATTAAACATCCTCCATTCTGGTTAATGAGTGTGTGCTTCTTCTTTACCAATTAGCTCTAAACTTGCTTCATTCTTCTTCCTTATGGATGAGATCTATTATTACTCCCCAGTTGTAGAATTGCCCCTACTTCCTTAGAGCATCCAATCCAGAGCAAAGTCCTATTTCCTTGAATCCTCTTCAAAATCACTAACACAAGCCTAAATCCTATAATAGATTATTTTTAACAATCTGAGACACCCTGTCATTCTCCAGTATGTGTGTTCTCCTTTGCTGCCAAGAACAATAAACCCAACTTGCTCAACTATAGGTTGTTGCTGGTGGTCTTTGACTGGAGGGCATTGACACTGGATGGAAAGATTAAGAACACAGATGTATCGATTCTCCAAAAATTAATATTTTAATGTTTAAAGCAATTACAATCAGAGTTCCCACTTTTTGTTTTGTGGGTTGCAATTTGCTCAAAACAATCTTCAACTTTACTAGAAATATAAATGCCTGAGAATATATAAATATATAAATTATATATACAACATATAAATATATATATATATATGTAAATATAGAGAGAGAGAATGGAAGAGATGGGTGTGTTTACAAAAAAATCAACATGAGGGGTCCTTGTGGAGATGGAACTGCTCAGTGTCTAATTACCATTGGGAAAAGTAGACAGGGTCCTTCTGATATTCTAACATGTGAATTGAATATTATCTCAAAATTTTCAATTAAAAAAGAATAGCAAAGTTTATGGGGAAGGGAATCTGCATTATCAGAATGCATTTTTTTATTCTAAAATCAGTGAATACAAACAACCAATATTGGTAAAAATAGTTTAGTCAGTGGACTAGAGTATAAAATCTATAAATATGTTCATAAATTCATTATTATACATTTATATTGATTTCTAAATCAAATATGGTTTATATCAGAAAAAAAGTGTTTCAAACATCTGGAAACAAATATGCAACACTATGTAAGTTATCATCGTATATACTTAATCAAGTTATTTGATATATTAAATAATAATTATTCAATGAAAAGTAAGCAATACTGTTGTTCTATCAGAAGAATGGAAATTCTATTTAAAGTTGCACATTATATTTAAATTGTATTTTGCATAAGAAATCACAATTCAAATGTATTTAGTAGAAGTGCTATCAAGGTTTTTTAGTTCAACACTTGAAAATAATGTCTAGCATGACAATGTATATTTACCGTTATTATATGAAGCAAGAGAGAACCCCTCAAATCCAGGTAACACATAAACCTCTCAAGAAAGATTTCATCTAGGTTTCATCTAGGTTTCTGTGTAAGGCCAAAGTGTCATTATTCCAATCTCAATTACAGATTTTCAGATAAATCTAATACTTAATGCCTCTTTCTTAAAACTGCCTTATATTCAGGAAGTATATTTCTTGTTCCTGCTCTGTTATAATTTATCTTGATTTCTTTAATTCTTTTTCAGCTGGTCTCCTTAATCCTCTTAATTACAGCTTCTTCAAAACTCACCCTTATGTACTCTACTTGCACTATTATCAGATCATTTCATTATCAATTATCTGTAAAATTAGTTCTTAAATTATTCTTGGTTTTTAATAACTTATTGTTCTCACCCATCAACCTTTCCAATTCTAAGGAGTATTTTTAGATATGTTTCTCATTCTCTTTCCCAGAGCCATTAATCAAAGATCTCACTTTGATTACTTTTTTCCCCACAAATACTGTGAAGTACCCTACATCTCCCTAAGATCCAGAGCTAAAACAGTGTTTCTCAAAGTAGTAAAAATCACTTGCACTGCATGTCAGAGATGCAAATTTCTACCTCCATTTCCATAAATTCTGACCAGGAGGTCTGTGGTGGGACCCCAAAATCTGTATTTTATTATTTTTTTTTCTGAAACCTATTTTTTTCTTCACTTTTTTCCCCCTTGTTTCATTGAGATATAATTGACCTGTAATTAGGAATCTAAGTACCCTACATGATCCGTGATTCTAATATGGTACATGTAAGGACAATTCTTAAAACACCCAGAAAGAAGTGGATACAGTGCCCATATAAAAGTTCCTCTCAAGTTCATCTTCTAACAGATGGTAAAACATCACCATCAGAAATGTCTCAGTGTTTTGGCCAATAGTCGGGAAAATCTGGAACTGCTTCTGTTAAATCCCCTCATGGTAAATCATGGATAGGGTCTGTTCGTTTTTTGTTTTGGTTTTTTGTTTGTTTGTTTTTTTTAATGATGTTAGTCACCATACAGTACATCATTAGTTTTTGATGTAGTGTTCCATGATTCATTGTTTGCATACAACACCCAGTGCTCCACGGATAGGGTTTCAACCTACGATCTGAAATAAATTGAGACAGTACACTTAGTGATAAGGGGAAGTGGAGGCCAAATGACCTCAAACAATTGCTTTCATATCACTGAGCCTCAGGGGCTTCCTCTGTAATGTCAGGATAACATCGATCCCAGAGGGTAATTGTAAGGATTTTCTTCTGGGAAGTTTTCACACTTTTCTCAGATGGTTTTACTCTTAATAACTGTTTACATTTCTAAAAGAACATGGCCTGAGTGAAACATCTTGCATTGTGTGGGGACCCTGCAGGTGTTTAAATGATTATTAGATCAGAAACTCAACAACAACAACATAATACTGTTTTCCTCATGTGTTTAATTTCCTTTGTTTGAGGTGATGAAAATTCTCAGAAAGTAGAGAGGAAAATACTATGAGAATAGTGTTTTTTGATAACAATGACCTCTCCCTCATATTACCATATTATATTGACCGTTCCTCATACCCTAATACACTGTCCCAAAGTCCCAGAGAAAAACATTTTCCTCTGTGGGAAACATAATAGCATCACAAATTATAGCCATGGATGTTTGCTCTGTAATATAAACATTTCACATTTTCCATCAAGTTTGAAAAGGGAAACAAAAAAGAGCTATGAATGTTGTCTCACAGAGCATCTTATCAGAGAAGACTACCTTGTACCGCCCCCCCCAAAAAAAATCACTGGTAATTTGTTCCTTTAAAAAAGAAAAGGAAGGCAGGCCACCCTCTTAGTTTCAATTAGTGTCCCACCAAAAGAATTTTATAAATCACCTTCTAAGTAGACAACAATGAGTATTTAGAGAGCACACACCTTGTAAATCCTAAAATTTTTTTAGGATTTTTCCTCTCCAGCCCCAGGAAACCATGTGGTTATTTCTTCAATAACAAGCAAGTGCCAGACACCATGTCCACTATTGTCAGGGAGTTCCTGATCTGGTAATAGGAGGTCCTTGACCAAAACCTCTACCTCCTTTGGGGTTGGAGATTTCCCACTGGGCATCTGTATCTTTATGCCAGAGTATTTCTATTAGAACCATGCTTCCTGGCACATTCTTTTTTTTTCCCCCTTTTACTTTATCAAAACTGCCCTATTAGCTCAGGTGCCTGAGAATATATTATGATTAATTTCTCCTGGCCTACATGATAAGATATTACATGGACCAAATACACTTACCTCAATCCTAGTAAATCTTTTTCATTTCAACAAGTACCTTTATGAAAGGGAGATATGTTTCAGGAGAGGCAATGCTATCGGGGTCTTTAAATCATGTTGCATAATGTACTCATTCTACAAAATGAAAATCAAATACCTAATAAGTGTTACACACTCTTTCAGATTCTAGGCACTCAAAAGTAAATTTTAGCTAACATAATTGAGTGTTTATGCCATGCAAAAAAAAACAAAAAACAAAAACAAAAAAAACAACTTTACTCCTTTTACATAGATTAACTCACAATCACTGAGTAGGAGAGTATTACCTCCATTTCACCATCAACTTTTTTTTCACAGAACTGGAACAAATAATTCTAAAATTTACATGGAACCAGAAAAGACCCTGAATAGTCAAAGGAATGTTGAAAAAGAAAACCAAAGCTGGTGGCATCACAATTCTGGACTTCAAGCTCTATTACAAAGCTGTAATTATCAAGACAATATGGTACTGGCACAAAAACAGACACATAGATCAGTGGAACAGAATAGAGAACCCAGAAATGGACCCTCAACTCTCTGGTCAACTAATCTTCAACAAAGTAGGAAAGTAGGTCCAATGGAAAAAGACAGTCTTCAACAAAAGGTGTTGGGAAATTTGCACAGCCACATGCAGAAGAATGAAACTGGACCATTTCCTTACACCAGACACAAAAATAGCCTCAAAATGGGTGAAAGACCTAAATGTGAGCTAGGAATCCATCAAAATGCTAGAGAAGAACACAGGCAACAACGTGTATGACCTCAGAGGCAGCAATTTCTTTCTAGACACGTCTCCAAAAACAAGAGAAACAAAGGCAAAAATGAACTATTGAGACTTCATCAAGATCAAGAACTTTTGCACAGCAAAGGAAACAGTCAACAAAACAAAAGACAGACAACAGAATGGGAGAATATATTTGCAAATGACATATCAGAAAAAGGGCTAGTATCCAAAATTTATAAAGAACTTACCAAATTCAACACCCAAAGAACAAATAATCCAATCAAGAAATGTTCAGAAGACATTAACAGACATTTCTGCAAAGAAGACATCCAAATGGCCAACAGACACATGAAAAAGTGCTCAACATCACTGGACATCAGGGAAATACAAATCAAAACCACAGTGAGATACCACCTCACACCAGTCAGAATGGCTAAAATTAACAAGTTAGGAAATGATAGGTAATGTCAAGGAACTCTCCTGCACTGTTGGTGGGAACACAAGCTGGTGCAGCCACTCTGGAAAACAGTATGGAGGTTCCTCAAAAAGTTGAAAATAGAGCTACCCTATGACCCAGCAATTGCACTACTGGGTATTTACCCAAAAAATACAAAAGGTAGTGATCTGAAGGAGCACCTGCACCCACAGCAGCAATGTCCACAATAGCCACACTATGGAAAGGACCCAGATGTCCATCGACAGCTGAATGGATAAAGAAGATGTGGTGTACGTGTATACACATATACATACACAATGGAATATTATGCAGCCATTAAAAAAAAGAAATCTTGCCATTTGCAATGATATGGATAGAACTAGAGGGTATTATGCTAAATGAAATAAGTCAATCAGAAAAAGACAATCACCATATGATCTCACTGATATAAGGAATTTAAGAAACAAGGCAGGGGATCATTGGGGAAGAGAAGGAAAAAATGAAACAAGATGAAACCAGAGAGGAAGACAAACCATAAGAGACTCTTAATCATAGGTAACAAGCTGAGGGTTGCTGGAGGGGAGTAGGGGTTAGGTGGCTGATGGACGTCAGGGAGGGTATGTGTTATGGTGAGCGCTGGGTATTGTGTAAGACTGGTGAATCACAGACCTGTACCCCTGAAACAAATAATACATATGTTAATTTTTAAAATAATAATTAAAATAAGTAAATAAATAAATGGAAATTCAATGAAAAAAATTATGTAAGAAACAGAGCTATGATACCAAGTAGGAATTAAAGCCATGACTGAAACCCAGGAAGCTCAGCATCAGAGCTCAAGTGCTTAAGTATTATAAGCTTTACCACTGTGAGAATTCTTCCATGAGACAGAGTCCTCAGTCTTAGGGGGCAACAGCTTTGGAAAGAAATAATAATAAAAACATATGAGCTACATAGTGGATGCTATATCCTGAAGGATGCATGTTTCCAACTGCTGGAATTCCTTTTTTTTTTTTTTTAATTATGGAATTCCTCAGCCATCAATCCTTGTTATAATTGCTCTAGATAAAAGGAATTACCTTCCCAGGGCAGCTGATACCCCAGGGCTGATCAACATGGAGGACCATTCTGAGAACCATTCAAGTTTCCCATCTTTACATGGGGCTTACTGGAGTCTCCTTCAAAACTGTACCCCAGCCCAGAAGCTCTCTCTGCTCAATCTTGCTTCCCTCCCTTTCTTTCCACAGCTATTAACCCCCAAAGTACCCCCTAACAAATATCCTACATCCTCATCTCCATTTCAGAAAGTAAAGTCTAGTCTCTATCCTGCATGCTCATCTCCATCTCAGTCTGATTCCTACAAATCCTGGCCTAAGACATGCTATAGAACAAGCAACATTTGAGAGGATGAAAGGTGAGAAAGGAATTCATTAACTTCCAGGGTAAGTACTATTGGTAGTGGGCAGAGTTGAGGGAAGTGAATCTATTCTAGTTCTTATTTATCAAAAAGAAAACCCAATATGGCCAGTTTCCACTCAAAAAAAAAAAAAAAAAACACCTTATTAAATGATATTAGGTAGCTCATGGACTCTCTGGGAGGGTTGGTGAACAGTTCTGAGATTATCCCTACATACGTGCATGCCATACACATTTACAACATCTCTGCCTGAAACATCAATGCCTCAGTCAGCAATCAACACGTCTGGGATTGGACTTCAAAATGTCTACCACTGCCATTCAGGGAACTGTGATACCTTCATCATTATGCTTGCCACCTCCCCATGCAAGGCCACCTCCTAATGTTGTTAATCTCTGGTTCCATGTCCAATTTATAAATCACTGGTCAGCTGCCTATATCCTCACAGCAATGGTATCTGCGAAGGTGCATTTTCAGAGGGTAGAACTTAGGTAAGAAAGTCACAAGAGGTAAGGATAATATTCAAAGATGGAGGCTAGATGCATCATCCACTATACGGGGATTACCTGGATTTTCCTCTTTATATAGCAAGGGTTCTGTGTAGTCGTTCTGGGCTATGGAGTGTTCCACAGCAACTGGAATAGGAAATTAATAGCCAACCTCCCTTTCTTAAACAAATGTTTACTTCTTTTTCTCCTCTCTATGCCCATAAAAAGTAGTATAGATTAATTATGTATATTTATGTTTTAAAAGCATTTTTCATTTTTCTTGTTTTCCATTTTTTAATGATTTCAATTAATCCTTATACTTTAAATTCACTGCAGATTTTATATTGGACAACATGGACCAAAAGCAATTACTCAATAAAATAGGATATTCTTAGAAATAACCATCTAAATGGTTTCTGCTCATTGAAAAGAATTGCAGAATTGTGGTACATATTTCCATATTTTACTCATAGTCACAATACAATTCTATCCTTCATAAGATTAGGTCTATTCTGCATTATTTCTGATTTAAATCATACAATCTTAGCTGAAAGTCACATTTGTCACAATTATTATTAAAGTTAGTTTATGATAGGGGCGCCTGGGTGGCTGAGTGGGTTAAGCCTCTGCCTTCGGCTCAGGTCATGATCTCAGGGTCCTGGATCGAGCCCCACATCAGGCTCTCTGCTCAGCAGGGAGCCTGCTTCCCCCTCTCTCTCTGCCTGCCTCTCTGCCTACTTGTGATCTCTCTCTCTGTGTCAAAAAAATAAAATCTTTAAAAAAAGTTAGTTTATAATAAACCAATCTCTGCTGCCATATAATATGGCAAATTATAATTCAGTCTTACACACTCAAATTACTCTTTTGAACTTACTAGTTAAAACATTCAATTTCTAACATTCTCTTAATATTACTCTGGTTTAGACAAATATAGGGGGTTATTTGTAAAGCTATGATCTCAGGTACAGGATCAGTAATGGGGGTTAACATCTCATCAAGTCAGTGTGATGTTCTGCACCCTTTGTCTATGAACTGTTGATGGGCAAAAAGGAACAAAGAAAGCAGGAGAATC
The DNA here is from genome assembly GCA_028534135.1 of Potos flavus. Lineage (NCBI taxonomy): Eukaryota > Metazoa > Chordata > Mammalia > Carnivora > Procyonidae > Potos > Potos flavus. Next base: position 137,667,201 of record CM052883.1, read on the forward strand.
TGAATTAATCACCGGTTTGGCTAAAAAATTTTCCCTGCCAAGACAACCTACACACACACACACCATACACACGCACACTGGCTAATTTAAAAGGTATTTTGATGGACTATTTTATTGGACTGTTGATTGTTAAAAGCTATCATAACATTAGGTTTGCACCAATGCCTGGTACCTCTTTGCCAGCATTTTCTAGGCTCCAATCAAAAGCAAAATTACATATATAATAGCAATAGCATTAACAATATTTATCCCAATGAGAATTTTTTTTAAAAAAGGAAGACAATTCCATAACTTTCCAAAATTCTACTTGTAAAATAATTTTAATGTGTAGGGCATTTGCCTAAATGCATGAGACAAAACCTGTGTAGCTGTCTTCTGAGCCTAAACTTTTCCTTAGATGTAAAATACTGATGTGCTTGTTAGGACTCAAAGGGATTAAATGTAATTTGCATCTGATAGCAGCTTTGTTTCTCAGGGTAATTATGTATCTAGAAAAATGAAACCATGTAATTTCTGACAAACTAGGTATTGGTTTCAAAAAAGAAAGAACCATTTTTAATTAATAAGTTATATGAAAAGGAAAATAATATTTGACTATTGAACTGCCTATACAAAGAAATATCAACACACAGATTAATTGAAAAAGTTATTCTAGACAGTTTGGGGATCTCACTTGGGGGAAAAAAGAAAGGTATGATTGGCATTGTAGCTTTTAGTTAATTGCTTTGGCACCGTATTCACACAAACAAGGCTTCATTGTTTTGCCGCCACTCTTGAGGAATTCTTCACCACCATGTTACCCAGGTGGAAAACACTGTAAAATAAACTAAGAAATAATGAAAAATATTTCAAATCATTGTAATAAAGGTATTGGGATACTTGATGTCAGGATTGTTTATATGCTGATTTCCTCTAACATTGCTGAGCAAGAGAAAATTACAATCAAATAGATACACTGAAAAACTTAAACTTCATGGAAATGAGGCTAGACAGAAGCAAGATCAGATGATGACAAAGAGTAAGTGCAAAGTGAAGATGTGTCTTTGCTGTCTTACTGGAAAGATTAATAGCTAATGCTTTATTTGTATAAGATGCTAGAAGACTTAAGCCAAAAAAATCAAATCCTAATTATTAGTAAACAACATGGTATAGAGTTAGTTAGACCAAGGCGTGACTCCCCATCCCTGCCACTCCCCAGCTAAGTAACTCTGAGCAAGTGGCACTCATTTCACTTCAGTGTCTTCATCAATAAAATGAGGCAATTGCTAAAATCTACCTCATGGATAGGTGTTATGGCTAAATTTCCTTCAATAGAAATACTCAGTAATTTTTCCCCCACAAGCATAACTTACCCTAATATTGAATTCATGGCAAAGACAATAAAAATGAAGATGAAGAGTCAAAGAATCGGTAGACCAACTAATAAACTAGAACATGTATATAACAACATAGAACACACTCTGGCAGAAATAGCCTATGTAAAAGGGATTTAGGGGCACCTGGGTGGCTCAGATGGTTAAGCATCTGCCTTTGGCTCAGGTCATGATGGTCCTGGGATTGAGCCCCTCATCAAGTTCCCGGGGGTCCCTGCTCAGTGGGGAGTCTGCTTCTGTCTCATCCTCTACCCAACCCCGTGCTTGTGCTCTCTCTGTCTCTCTAATAAATAACATATTTTAATTAATTAATTACTTAAAGGGAATTACATGGGGGCACCTGGGTGGCTCAGTTGGTTGAACACCCAACTCATTTTTCTTTTAGAGTGGTTTCTGACTTTGTTTTTTGAAGAGAACACAGGTTTTTTATTTTTTTAAATAAAAAAAAGTAAATTAAATAGATACATTTTATTGTATAGTGGTAGAAGTGGTAGAAGGTCTTTAAAACGATTAGAGATGCAGAAAGTTCTAAGAACAACTTTGTTTAGCTTCCAACTTGAATGCTGTCCAATAATTTTAAATTAAGGCATAGTTTAATATAAACCCTGAATATCTGGCAGCAAATAATATCCAACAGGTCTATTTGACAGTCATCCCACATGCAGCCAGCCATCTTCCTGGTAATAACTTAAAAACAGCCTAGCAGTTACTCTTGCTATTTTATTTTTGCTTAGGGATTCAGATTTTAAGGGGTTCAGCAACTAGCTGAAGCCTGGGCCAGATTTAATAAAACAATAGGGAAGTGTGTATCATACAAAATATACATAGACTCATCCTTCTTTCCACCCCTTCTTCATCTCTGGTTTCTTTCTAACACTTTGCTCCTTGGTACCATGTCTATCAAATTTTTTATAATTTTAGTGCCTTTGCAATTTACAGAAAACTGTTACTCTTGGGTGAACTTCCATCCACGATAGGTAGAGGACTCAGGAATCTGACCATGAATAGCTACCTGGTAGGCCCAGGTTCATGGGTACCTAGCAAATGGGATCATGGTAACATACAGACAAAAAGGCAGGATGAGAACAGAATCAGTATTAAGTAAGTCTGCAAGCAAAAATTCCAGGCTAAGAAGTGAAAATTTTACCCCAGGCACAAGTCCTGAGACCAGGAGGACAAAATGGAAGAGAAGTGATTACCCAAGACATCACTTCATCTAAGGAAAAGTCTTAAGAGTTCTGTGTGAGTTTTGCTATGGGTGAGTACTAGGATAATTCAGTCTAGTAAATCTTGGCATTTGCAACTACATAAAGTATTTTCTTTTTTTCTTTCTTTTCTTTTTTCTTGGTAAAGATTTTATTTATTTGAGAGAGCACGAGAGAGTGGCAGAAGGAGAAGTAGACTCTCCGCTGAGCAGGAAGCCTGACATGGGGCTCGATCCCAGGACCCTTTAAGCTGAATGCAGACACTTAACTGACTGAGCCACCCAGGTGCCCCATAAAGTCTTCTCTCTCCATATACTCTTAAAAATGGTGGCTGCTATCTTTACTTGTAACCTTCAGTTGTTCATATTCTGCTGAGCTCTGTCCGACATGATAAGTATTTACACGCTGTCTGACACAATGGACTGATTGAAATGGCAATACCCTACTCCCTTTATCTGAAAGAATGCTCTAACACGAGCAAAAAAAAAAAAAAAATAGAGTCACAATTAGGACAGAAATTTTTGTTTTAATATTTCTCTGTAACACCATTAATAGCTCCTATGATAGAGCTCACAGATAATTCCTCTTTTATTTATTTTTTAATTATCATATAATGTATTATTTGTTTCAGGAATACAGGTCTGTGAATCATCAGTCTTACACAATTCACCAGCACTCACCATAGCACATACCCTCCCCAAAGTCCATCACCCAACCACCCTATCCCTTCCCCCACCCAGCAACCCTCAGTTTGTTTCCTGAGATTACCTCTTTTGATATTTTAAACCCAATAGAGACAAGACTTTACACATTGGGGACTCAGAGTGTTAATCATAAGAAACGTAATATTCTGTACCTCTAAATGATTAATACCTTTATTTTTCCTCAAAACAATGCATGGTTCTATTTTTAATAATTTAATATTTTTAATATTTTTAATAATACTTATTCTTGCCATGTGGTTATTCATAATAAAAAATAATTACACTTATTTAGACACCTATAGGAAAAAACTGTATTCTCTGGACACCAAATTTAAGTTCTAATTTTTAGACTTGATAGCCCTAAGATTTTTCAGTGAAGTTAGCACATAGGTAAAGTCTTCTAGAATGACTTCCACTATCACGTCTATGTAGATAACTATATGACCAGCTATATTCCAGCCCCATTTTCTTGAGCTTCAGTACTGCATCCCCAATTAAGTGAACATCACCATCTTGGCATCAACAAAAAACACCTCAAATTTAGGTCCAAAACTAATGTTATCTCCTCCATGAAATCCATCCCTTCTCTTCTGTTCCCTATTTCTGCTCCTTTGAATGATTATTAACTTATTCTCCTTGTTCAAAATCGCAATTCACTATTTTACAAATACTTCTCTCTCAATATTAAATGGATAGTCAAATTCTATAGATTTTTCTTCAACAGTATCTTCTACATGTATTCCCTTTTCCCATTCTTTTTTTTTTCCCTTTTCCCATTCTTAACATACTTTCCAAATTATCTTGTACCTAGATTATAACCAAGTCCTTAAAAAGTCCTTTCTTTTTCTTTTTCTTGCTAATCTCTTTTGAACACAATGCCTCATCTACCTTCCTACTGATGATGTCATGTCACTCACTCTACTCAAAAACTTTACCTATCTTCCTATTGCCAATTAGATTAAGTTCAAACGCCTTGCTTAACCTGTTCATCATAACCCTCTATCATCAAACCAAATCTATCTTTCTAGTCTTTCAAATTTATACATACTTCATATCAGCATATCAGAATGATTTACTGGACTGCATTTCACTGCTTTAGCTGTCGGAACATTGTTGAGGATATTACTTAGAACTTTTCTACAAAGCTACATATAAAAACTTTAGACTTTGTGTTAAAAGTATCACTTCCAGTAATTTTCTTTGGTTTTTAACTGAAGAATCATACAAATGACTCTATCCATTTTAAGTATTACTGTGACTGTTATGCTGCTCAGA
>CM052883.1:137672257-137719419 GCA_028534135.1 Potos flavus
TGTATTGCTAGTGAATGCATGTCCCTGGAACAGTACTCATTCCACTAACAAAACCTTGGTAATGGAAAACTTCAGTTCCCCAGCAGCTATGTGGCACGCCCTGTGGGGTTAATGGAAAATTCAGACAGCTGAATCACTACTATAGCGCATGCTTTTCAGGAGTCTTTCCAATGCTGATTGCTCCTAAGGTGTATATTCCTGATCACTGTAGTGCAAGAATAACTGACCATCCCCAGGTCTTGATCAAAACTAAACCAAAGATGCATATTTTACCATGTTTCTGCTGACATTTTACATTCGATTGCAGATAATACAACACTTCTGCTTTCATATTTAATCCGATCTGCCTTGATATTGCCCATGGACACTGGCACAGGACTCTCTTCCTTTGGACTGTGTAAGAATTTTGTATCCTAACATCACAGAATTCCAGAACCCAGGCCTACATGATTTTTCTTTGTAATCTGTGCTCTCTCCCTTTGTGAGCTCATTAAGCCCCAAAGGCTTTAAATGTCATCTATAAGCCAACACTTTTAAATGTATCTCCCCAGCCTAGGACTCTCACGTAATCTCTCGGCTTGCTCACCTAATTGCCTACTTGACATCTTCCATCTCCACTTGGGTGTTTAATGACATTTTTTTTTAAAGATTTATTTTCAAGAGAGAGAGACAGTGCAAGGCGGGGGGGAAGCAGAGGGAGAGAGAGAAACTTAAGCAGACTTGGCGATGAGCAAGGAGCCTGAAGCAGGGCTTGATCTCATGACCCTGAGATCACGACCTGAGCCAAACCAAGAGTCAGATACTTAACCAACTCTTCCACCAAGGCACCACATGGGTGTTTAATGACATCTTAAAACCTATTGTGCCAATAATTGGGCCCATGTGTTGTCTTTTTTATTCTAGGAGTATTTAGCTTAATGTCTAATGTGTGGTAAATGGTCACGTAACATTTTTTTTTTACTGAGGGAACTTGCAAATTTCTAACTTCATATGAAACCAAATATTCCAGAAAAATAAAGTAATTTGATCCAAATTGCATTTAGTGCCATGGGTACACAGTAACATTTCCTGGGATTATGAATATTACAGTTAAAATTTCCACTGAAAATTTTGGCTTAAGCTCATTTTTATCTTTGACAAAAGAAAAATGAAGCCAGTGTACAAAGCTATCCAGCATTAATTTCACTAACAATACATTGCCACAGGTCATGGGAAACTATCTGTCAACAACACCAAAAACATCATTATACCATCAGAAACCATGTAATTACCTCTCATCGAAGGAAAATATTGTGGAATTTGCTAATTCTATTTCTAAGACAGATTTTGCAAAGTTTAAAAATGCAATTTAATTCAACAAACATTTGCTGAGTACTTCCAGTACGCCATGTGTTGCTGCTGGTGCTGTTTTCTTTCTCTTGTATCCCTTAGAGGTAAAAAGAAAAGTGGTATGACCATCAGCTGTGGAGAGAGCAAGTCACTGTAATGAATTTGGGTGTTTCTCACAGGCTTCCCTAAGGTTGTGGTGTTTGTGAATTTGAGGCAGGAAGAGACAAATAAGAAACACATCTCAACAATAATGAATCTAGTTGGGAGAAAATGGTACATTCAGCGAAAAATTACTGTAACTGAGAAGATCTGAGGATGTGAACAAATAAGTACCACTGCAGATCTCCTAAGTAGATCTGGAGAAAGAACACAGATTCTAGGACCGTGAAGGAAGTAAAGAGGAATTGGATAAGAATAATTGTTCCTATTATTATCCCAAGCATTGTACATGACAGATGCTATTCAAAGTTCAAATATATTAATTCTATTAATTATCACAAGAACTCTAAGTATAGCTAATATATACTAAGTAAATATTGTAACAGATCTAAGATTGGTACTACTATCATCCAATTTTACAGACAAATTGAGTCAGAGAGAGGTTAAGCAACTTGCCCGATGTCCAAATTCTTTGTATTTATATACATGCAAATTATATCTGCACAAACCCCATTTCCAGAAATATCAATGGCAGGCTTCTACTGACAGAAGAAAAAGCAGATACGGACAAAGTTTATTATTTAAAGGATATAGAAATAAGTCAACTAGTAAGGATATAAAATGAGAAATCAGCAGCATTTTTCAAGAAAGGCAGAGATGCAAGCATTCACCCCAAAATGCTCACCACGGAACATATAGCAGAGGATGAATTGCAAGTGAGGCTTGCATCAGAGTCTAACGTAAATGGATACTACAGCTCACACAGGACGGTCCTGGTTTACAACTATATCCCTGCAGAACTGTGACTTGGGTTTCCCTTGTCTCTCAAAAGTGTCCTGCTTGGACAATGTATTACACAATCATTCTAAACACCAGCCTTCTGAAAACTGTTTTCCTTGTCGTATGTACAGTACATACGAGACCAAATGCATGTATGCTCTCTGAGCATGTGTGTGGGCTAAGGGGGGGGTACACCTCATCTGGACCAGGTGATCCTCACAAATCTTGGGGTTACATATACAACATGACACCCAAGAACAGAGAATGCAGGACCCTTAGAAATAAGCATGCCCTTCCATTAGATTTTCTTTGCTAACAAAGATTGGTCTGAGGATCTTTCTGCATTCAAAGATGAGATAGAAAACAAAGACATCTCTGAGAGTCAGGCTGAGAATCCTTAGTCAGATATAAGGAATATCCTGCAGTATCACTTGCATGCTACTTTGTTAATTGCTTTCTGCCTAAGTACTTTTTAAAAATGGCCCTTCCGGGGGCGCCTGGATGGCTCAGTGGGTTAAAGCCTCTGCCTTCGGCTCAGGTCATGATCTCAGGGTCCTGGGATCGAGCCCCGCATCGGGCTCTCTGCTCAGCAGGGAGCCTGCTTCCCCCTCTCTCTCTGCCTGCTTGTGATCTCTCTCTCTGTCAAATAAACAAATAAAATCTGTTAAAAAAAATAAAAATAAAAATGGCCCTTCAGGGCGCCTGGGTGGCTCAGTCAGTTAAGTGTCTGCCTTCAGCTCAGGTCATGATCCCGGGGTCCTGGGATCAAGTCCTGCATCGGGCTCCCTGCTCAGCAGGGAGCCTGCTTCTCCCTCTCCCTCTGCTGCTCCCCCTGCTCAAGTGTGCTCTCCCTCTCTCTTGCAAAAATGAATAAAGAATAATAAATAAAAATGGCCCTTGGGGGAAAAGCAAAAGTAAAAAGCAAAATACACATGAATACACATGCCACACACACACACATGCATACATACAAGCATATAAATAAAGCATATATTGCTGAAAGTAACATGTACTAATCAAAGAAATAGGTCTTACAACTCATAATCAAGACATTATGGAACAATGATAAGGAACAAAGAAGCTGTGTGTCTTCTAGATCTGGTATTGCCTACTAGAAGCTCCAAAGCGAGGGCATAGAATGTATTGGTTTATAAAGTTCTTATTAAAGTGAAATATGTAGAAGTATAAAATATGCAAATAAGTATATTTCAGTAAACAAATGCAGGCTGCAGGAAGTAAGTAATAGAAGCATGGTGGCAGTTCTAGGTTTTGATATAGCATAGCTCAACTGTGTTTCCCTCTTAGATGTATGCATTCCAAGACAAATTCATTCCACTGTACCAGTAACCAAACTCTGGGTAATACTCAGACCCCAAAAGAAATAGCCAATTTAGAATGTTTCTCTAAAGCCTATGTGCTGCTTAATGTATTATTTTGATGGTGTCAGATTCAATTAAAAGCACCTTAATTGGAGTTTTTTCATATTGTTTAGTGTTATAAGTAAATGCACTATTTTGAGAGAGACTAAGACAACGAGGTTTTAAAAAGAGGGGAAAAAATGAAGATTGTATTAATTCATGCTTTGGACTTCCAAATCATTCACTATGTGTTACAAGACTCCTCCATGTTCTATCTCTGCTCATCTTTCTGGCCCTACATTGCCTTCCAGCTACCACGGTCATCCTAGGGACTTAAACATTCCCTGCCCTTTAACCCTGCTCCCCAAAATACCTTGACAAAAATTTCCAAACATTTATATAAAACACACTTGTAAGTATTTAAAGACTGAGAATCTGCTTCCTCATCTCTATCCTCAGCACAGAGCATATTACCAAGCACGAAGCAGTTGTTTAATGAATATTTGTAGCATGAATAAGTGAAAAGTTATGCTCACTGTTTTCATTTAAAATGCACAACCTCATAATCTTACTAACAGAGCCCATTCCTTATTCTCCAAAACTATCTTTTAAATCTTTTAACAAGGCTTGCTACAAACAGGATCTTGTACAAGCACGTGCTTGCATGGAAACACACACAGACACACTTATATTTTTCTTTTTTTCCCCTTATTCACCCCCTACAGAGCAAGATGTGGCTATTAGTCAGTCAATCAGTCAACCTGTGAAATGCAAATAGCAGCTCACCATGATTTCTCCAGGCTTCCCAGCTCAGGCAGCAAAAATAAACTATATTTCTTAGAGGAAATCAAATGAACCTCATGTGAATGAATTGTTTTCTTTACCATTTTCATTTTTTTAAAAAAAGCAGAAATGCTTTTACCTGGAAAGTACTTTCTTTGACTAAGTTAGCATCATGCCGACTGACCTTTACTTTATTGTTCCACCAGCTCTCTGGCATTTTAATGTTTTGGTCCATAATAATAGTCTTGAAGAATGAAATGGGCTTTTTGAAGCAATTTTCTCCCTAAGGATTTAAAAATCAGTCTTATTTTTCACATACTCAAAACAAAGCACTTAAAAAAATGAAAATGCAGTTAAGGCAGATGTGGGCTCATTTCAGCTTTAATATCTTTAAATGCTGGATGAAAAAGAATATTGTGTATAGATATTTTTAAATATCTTTTTAAGCTTGAGTGATTTCTGGGTTCCAGACCAAATGCAATAAAATATAAGACTATCATCCTTTCTTTGCACAGCTTCCTGGGATGAAGAATCCTAGGACAGCCCAATAAGGGGTCAGAATTTTCTGTATATGTACACAGTTTGCTCTGCTGGAAATGTCTTTGTACCTGGCTCCAACCTGGTTGTGTTTCTAGTCTACCTTTAAAATCTTGACTTTCTCTGGTTCCACAATTTCTGCTAGTACAGCCTTTCAGCTGTTTCCCAAATTTAAAAAAAAAAAAAAAATGAATTAAAAAAAAAAAGAGAATCAAAAGCTTTTCAAGTTGCAAAACAACCTTCCCCTGCTGAGCTAACAGATTTCTCTCCCTTTTGTCTCCGAGAGGAAACAGAATATACTCTTAAATCCCTCCACCATCCCCTAACATTTGCAGCTGTTTCTTTCTCAAAATTCATGACTATCGTAACCAAAAAAAAAAAAAAATCTTATCAAAATTTTGGTGACAATTCAAATAAAACTTATAAATGTGAAATTTAATTTGTTTTTCTCAATTATTTTAACTCACCAATATGTTTCAATTAATAGCTTACCTGAGAAAGATTTTGTTTAATTAGCATCACCGGTAAAAATGACTTAAATTTGTTAGAGGAGATGGCATTGCTCTTAAGTAAATATTCTGTCATAAACATTTCCCAAATAATCAAGAAAGGACTACTCAAAGATAAGACTATTTAAGTATATGATCTTTAGTGAACTGGTAAACAAATATTTAAAGGAAAACACAACACAGTGATCAGGACACTGTCCTAAGCATGTAGAGTTTGAAAAAAAAAAATCATAATATACAAATGTCTCACCTAAATAAAAGATGGCAGTCTATTTGGGTTTTTTTTTAATATCTTACATTTATTTGAGAGAGAGAGAGAGAGTGAGCATGAGTGGTGCAGAGGGCAGAGGGAAAGGGAGCAGACTCCCCACTGAGCAGAGAGCCCCACACAGGGCTTGATCCCAGGACCCTGAGATCATGACCTGAGGCGAAGGCAGACGCTTAACCGACTGAGCCACTCAGGCACCCCAATTGCAGTCTATTTGTAAGATGAAATAACAAGCATACATGAAAGAGGTATCAAGTAAGAGTACTGTGGGCAGCTGCTCAATGAATTGTGTAAGGAAAAATGTCAGTAAAAAAGAATGAAGAACTCATCCTGAGTTGGTGGCAAGAAAGAAGTTTCATCATGAATCCTGCAATTCTTGTCAAATTCTTCTACTAGTGTTTGTTGATAGGCTTCTAGATTTTAGTTTGCTCCATATTTCTCATGTTTGTTTCCCATCACCAAAGACTAATACAAAGTCTTCATGTTCTACATTCAACACCTAAATGCATAATTCTACAATTTTTTTTAACTGTTTCAAACGAAAACTCTTCACCTTAATTTCCACCAAATTCCCTGGAACCAAGTCTAGGATTTATCATTACCCAGAACTGCTTCCTGGTACATTTGTAAACCTGTAAAAAATCCCTCTCTGCTACCATAGTTTTCTATGTCAATACATCTTTTCTTCTATGAAAAGGATCCAGATCAATTCCTCACTCCCATTCCTCTCACACAATCCTATTTCTCCAACTTTTTTCAGCATCCCCTGTTCTCATTTTTTTCCCTAGCCAGCCTGAACCCCATGGCTGATGAGTTAAACTACTTTTCCACCAGTACCTTCAACTCCCCACAGGCTCACTCTTTCTTTGTACCTAAAAATTATCTTCATTCACCAGTCCAGTGTTTAGATACCTAAGCATTGTTCTAAAAAAACTCAAAATCTTATTTGTGATATTAAAGGTGCTTTTTAATGAAAGAAGATACTATGGAGAAGAGAGTAAGACAGCTGTTCATTCAAGGCGTTGAGTGGGGTGCCATGAGACCGATGTGCTGGCTAAAGTCACAGACCAGAATTCAACCATGAGCTCTGGCAAAACAGATTCAGTGGAATAATTGTTGCCAAATTGGGACAGATAAGGGGATGAATTTGAGGTGACAAATAGGTGGCAATGAAAATATACCTTTTCAAGAAGATTGGCACTAGAGGAAGTGAAAAATAAAATGATAGCTAAAGAGAGAGGTGGGGGTCTGTGAAATCCTTTTTAACATGGTTAATTTTTAAACATGGCTAACGAGAAGAAAATATGAAGGCAAATGCTGACAGTAAAGGAGAGAAAAAAATCATCAATTGATGGATCAAAGTATCAGAAAAATGGTAAGAAATGAGATCAGAGGTGCCAGTCAAGGAGGAATACCTCTTATTTTATAGACTAGAGGAAAAGACAATATAAAAAAATTAGATAAGCTTTCAAGTAAGAGAGTTGAATAAATTCCAAGTTGAAGTCTGCTTTGTGTGTGTGTGGAGTTTGGAGAACATATCCCCTGATAAAAAGACTGAAGATCATAGATGAAGTAGTGAGTCTGAAGAGAATAGTAAAGTTTGACAATAGTCTTGCAAGTAGCTGTCCAAGAGAGACATGAAAGGATTGTCAAACACATTTCAGGATCCAGGTAAGTTCAAAGCCCACACATTTATGGTATCAAGAATACACATAATTGTGTGTTTTTCTATAGTAGCTTTCTAGGATGCTTCACAGATGATGTACCAATTTCTGTGTTCAGATCACTTCACTTCAACCTGCTTATACTCTCTAATCCCTGTTCTCTCTGTTCCTGCCTTGTTTCCTGTGAAAAAATTCACAAAGTACCCTCTCGTCTAATGCTTTGTACCATTCCTATAATCATGACTGCAGGTTCCATTCATGTGCACCTTTTGACTGCCTTGTTCAGTCTTGTTAACCCACCACCTACACCACCAGCTCAATTCCTTGAATCTGATGTGACATGAGCTCACCAGATTCTCTGTATCCCTAGGAACAGAAAACAGATGAGCAATAAATACTCCACAGGCTTTGTTTGATTTGACTCTCCATAGCATTTCACTCTCTTATATATTCTACCTCTAGGCTTTGTTCATCTTTCTATAGTGTCTCCTAATGCTGGTGATTCCTGAGATTTTCATCCTCATTACTGGAGACCTGGACAGAAGGAAACCAGATGGGTAGCCTTGGAAGTTGCCATGCAAGATTATCTGAAAAGCTTGATGTCTTGATGGGTCTCCCTTTGGTAAACAAAACAAAAACAAAACAAAACCACTAGCATAGCATTATATATAGATATAGATATAGATATATAGATATAGACATAGATATAATATATAGATATAGATCAGATCAGTCTCCTCAGGGAGGACAGACTTATGTTCTCTTGTCCTCTGAATTTCTGTTAGGTTTGGCCAATGAGAGGACCAGAAATAAGAGGGCGGGAGAAAATAGAGGCCAAGTACTGCTCTCTGAAAGCGGGACCACAGTTTTAGCAGGGGCTGCATTCCTCTCCCGGGGCCACAGCGTTTCTCAGGACATCTGTCTGTCTTTGCTTCAGTTGCCTTCAGGTTCCAGTAACCACTCTTCCCCAGACATGCAGGCTGAGAGGTGGTGAATTTCTTGCTATTGCCAGTCCCTGGATATATCAACATACCTTAAAAAAAAAAAAAAAAATTCCCTTACTCCCGCCCACACCACTGTAAATAGTTTATTCACTTAATCTCTTCAATTAACCCTTCCAGTATGCCACCTGTTTCCTTCCTGGACCCTTACTGATACTGAAGTGTTTTGTTCGAAATGATGGCAGAATATCCCAAGAGTGAGATGGCAGCATTTCATTGGAGATACTGCACAGAAACAAAGGAGTGAATTCAGAACTAAAGGCGTATTCTTGGAAAAGTATCTGCACAAAAATGATAATGAAATCCACAGCAGAGGATGAAATCTCTGAAGAATGGCAAGGCCAGGAAGTACAAAGTAAAGAACTAAATACGAATAATAGATATACTCATATTTAGAATTGGGAAGGTATGAGTGAAAGGAAAAGCAAAAAAGAAAAAAAATTAAAGTATCAAACAGAAGTGAATCTCGGGTTCAGCATATCTTAACATTTTTATTTTACAATAACATAAGAAATTTTAGGAAATTTGGGGACCCTGGCTTCCCAAAACTATTAAATTTTGTTGTGCTATCATCTAAGTGTAGACTGTTCATATTTGAGTATGTATGGTGTGTGTAATTATCTTTTCTAAAAATATTCCAAATGTTTGTTTCTATCCTCATGGGCACAGATGTCCTTACATGTGCATTGATAAAACTTCACATTATATAGTTTAGTATATTCTTTAATATAAATAGTCCCATATCATGCAAAATAACTTACCTAACCACGGAAATTTATGAAATTACCTGTGATCAACTATGGGTTTATGTGTGTGTGGTGGGGGGAGTGTGTTTTACAATTTTTGTTTGTTTTGAACAGAAGCAATTCCTGATATTACCAATTACCTTTACCAACTTAAACTGTTGTGGTATGGTAGGTAGTTGGAGCACGGTCAGGTCTTGTTCTGTTCAGTTTTCAGCCAGGGACTAGGGTTAAAGATGAAGAACATGTCTGTGGAAAGGGATAGAGACCAAATTCACAAGCCAACATCTTACAGCAGTTGTTATCTATTTTCCAAACTTTGCCTTTCCAATGAAGCGGAAATTGATCATTGTGTTTGATGATGCAGTTGAAACAGAATAGAGCCAATTTTAGCATATGAAAAGAACTTTGCAGTAATCTCATCTCAACTATCCCTCTGTCCGAAACTTCTGTAGCATTCAGTATCAGTCCTGGGTCAGTTTGCCTTTAGATCATTCCCTGACCTTCTCTTGCTCTCTGTCCTAATGAGAGGCGATCCTTGCAGTCTGCATTCACCAGGCTTTCTGTCAGAAGACCCTTGGCTGGGTTTGGCCTGCTGAAAGCAATGGTGAGAGATTGGGGCTGGAGAGGAAGAGAAAAGCGAGATATTTGCCCTCTCCTTCTACGCTGCTGCCGTCTCTGACAGCTGCTATGTCTTTCCCTTGGCTTTAGCACCTGCCAGACAGGCTCTCCTGGATTTTATCTTCCACTCAGTGACCCAATGATCTGAGTCTCTAGGCTGCAACAAATGCTACCTCTTGCTTTTGTCTCTCCAGCCACCACCTGGTAGCATGCTTTGTTCTTCCCAATTGCTGGTTTGCTTCACTGTCCTCTCTTTCGTTAACTGGAAACCAATTTCCTGTATTAAATTCCCTATCTTAATACGTTGAGTGTTTTCTATTTTCCTCATTGGTCCCTGACTAATTAATACTCTATATTCTGCTGTTATGCTTATTTGCATATTTGTTTCATTCTATTACTCTTTGAAATTAGTGCGTGTAACACCTGGCACAGTGCCTAGTACAAAGTAAATGTCTCACAAATATGTGGAATCCCATTTCTAAAGGGAGTTTTGTGAGGTTTAATATTTAATGGAAAATTAGAATGGAATCAACAATCTTAATTAGGGACATAGTCATTCACAGTAACCTTAAAAGTAGCTATTAAAACTATCCCATAATGACTTATCTCATTGTGACACTGACTGAGGGAAAGACCACAGCATTCCTGACCTCCTCTCACACAAACTACCAAAAATCCTCTTAGAATTAATAGCAGTCATAACCCTTTTCATAGGTGAAAATGCAGCACTCTTACCAGAACAGTAACATAACAATTGTAATGGCCTGTAATTTATACCATGATTGGTAAAACGCAGGCATTCTGTGATGGTTTCCATGGCTACATGCATAGAGAGAGGAGGGAGATTAGAGATGAAAATAAGCTATGACTGAACTGTAAGAAGTATCAAGAGTAACTCCGAGAATGAGGGGGAAGTGTTTTTAAAAAATGAAGTGTTACAATTGAAACCACATAATAAAATATGTGGTTGTTATTACAACCTAACAGTGATGTGATTAACTGAGAAATACTATCAAAGTAAAAACAAATGAGTTACTTTAATGCAAGTGAAAGATAACTTCACACAGAAAGCCACTAGAGTCGGATACTCGGCAGCACTCCCAGGTGGAAAGACAAGCTTCTCTGCTCTCGAAATCCCACAAACGCACTCTGATGCTGATAGTACTGCTCCTCTCAACTATTTTGGCGACTTGATTCAGCAAGTAATGACCCCAGAACGTTCTGTGGTGATTGTTATAAGCCTGAGAGAACTGAAGGTCAATTTCCACAAGCAAATGATGATTAACTCTAAACAAGGACATAGCGGTGCTGTTAAAGAAGGAGCTGGGGATGGTCGAATTTAGCCACCTCCCGCATTTTCACCAACTATCAACAATTCACACGACAAAAAAAAATTCCATTTACATCTAAATATCATTCTTGCAATACAATGAAACTTCAGGAACCGTTTCCTAGCTCACTTCCTTCCCCATTCTCTAAGTAATTTGACACAAAACTTGTGGTATAACAATTCTGGGGCTTTTGTGGCTTTAAGATGCAAAGCATATGTTAGAAGATGGAGGATGGTCAGTAACATATTTTCCAGATCAAGAAGGCATTTTAACACCAAAAAATGAAGCCAGCCACTCTACATTTACACCCAGTTTTATTCAGGGTAACTTACTGACAAGAGCTGTAGGATGGGCAGGCAGACTGATGATCAAGGACACTACGCAGCAACCCCCCCCACACACACACACACACACAGCTATGATCCTTCCACTCTCCACGAAGCCTGGACTTCAACACACAGCTTTTATAGAGTGAGGGGCGTGGTGGTGAGGTCACAGGGTAGTTATCTAAAGTAGCACCATCTAAGCATCAGTGGATCTCTACTAGTTATTTAAAGTGGAGCATTCTGTGCACCAATCATCTCTATGAGTTATCTAGAGTGGCACCACCTGTGCACCAGAGGGGACCCCCCCCCCCCCCCAAGATAGAGGGCCAAGATGGAGTCAGGACTGTCAGCACTCCTACAACATGTCTGTTAGGACCTATTGCAAGTAATACTAGATTTGACATTTCACCTGAGTATCCAAGATACTATCAATAATGATACTCCAAGGCAAGGCACCTAACCAACACTTTAAAAACTATCACATGACTCAAATCCCGGATCCACTTCCAGGTTGTGGCAGATGGAGAAAGGATAGTAAAAGAACTCTAACCTACAAGCTAATAGAGGGCAAAGGGAAACATAGAAAATGCCAGTTAATCCAAAAGAAAGTTAAAAAGAAAAAAAGAAAAAAGAACACATGAGATGAACAGAAAATAAACACCAAGTAATATAAACTCAAATATATGCTGCTTACAAAAGAACTTAAATATAAGAACACAAAGAGGTTGAAAATAAGACAAGGGAAAAACCATACAAGCACTAAATAAATGATACCTGGTGTTCTCATATTAATGGGAAACAAAATAGATAGGAGGCACTATTAGAGATTTTTAAAAAAGGACATTTCATAATGATAAAACTGTTAATCCATAAGAAGTAAAACAATTCCAAATCTGCAAGTACCTTGTAATGTTCTCTCAAAATATATGAAGCCAATATTGACAAAAATACAAGGAGAAATGGAAAGAACAATTGTGTTAGGAGTCTTTCAGTCATTGCTCTCAGTAACTGCTAGAACCAGCAAATAAAATATCAAGAGAAATATACATTTTAATAACACAATTAATAAAATTGACCATAGAACACTAAAATAACACTGCAGAATATATATTCTTTTCAGATACTTGACCTTATGCTAGGCCGTAAAGGAAGTCTCAACAAATTTTAAGGATTAAAAACACATTCTGTATGTTGGCACCAAAACTTGTGAAGCGCTTTTAAAAGAAAGGAACATTACAGAACAAACTCTTTCATCCTGAATCAGTTTAACACTGTCTTCAAATGTTTTGAAAGCCAGCCCATGATTTTCCCTTCAGCAAGGTTTGGGGAGTCTGAACACCATTGAGATTGAAGAGATCTCTTGTAGCTTTACATCTAAGCCACTAGATTCCAGATTGTGGTATTTGTCTCCTTTAGAGCCTGTCTTCCAACCTTTACATCAGTGTTTTTCTCTTTTCTCTACGTCCGCACCCCTGGTTTTCTGCATTTGAGAAGAGTTTGCTCTGCTCTGCTATCCAGTCTCTAGCCTTGGAAATGTGGATGCTTTACATTCAGTGAAGACCCAGATTGCCTCAAGTGCAGTTTCCCTCATTTCTCCTTCCTCACTTTTAGTCTTTCATAGCTGAAAACCTAGAGCACCTCACATGGATTTCTCTCAGCTCTCTTGACATACCTTCAGTCTAAGTGCCCAGACTTCCTTGGATGAATTTCTCTCAGCATTCCTACTGGGCCCTCACCTTCAAAGGGAAGCTGCTTCAAATCTCAGAGAATCTCTGCATGGCTGAGAACATATATCTCCGCACTCCTCCTTTGTTTCCTGCCTTTGGTATATTACTCCCAAGTCTTTGCGAGAATTTATAGAAAAAAGTTGAAAAGTGGGTACAGATTTAGTCTGTGTCTGGAGCTCCCCATAATTCTAATCTGTCATGTAGCCTTCATGTGGTCTTTAAAACTTGTTTTAAGATTTGGCAGATTTCTCTTTAACCCCATCTAGGACAGAATTTTTTCTGTCCATCATTCCACCTGAAATGAGAACAGTGTGGTCTTCTCTCTCATGTAGTCCTTACCATTTTCTGGAATTCTGACCAGTTAAGTTTCTTTGTGTTTTCGACTCTCAGAAGAATTTTTTAATGATTTTATAGTTTATCTAGTTTGTTTAGTTCTTAGACTAAGAGTGACAGAACCTTAAGAATTTTGAAAACTCAGCCAGAAGTGGAAGTAACTCTCATATTTCTTTTTCATCTTTCAGTTCAAATTATTTGCTTAACTTCCTTCCATTGGATGTCTTCTTTGATACACTTGATGATTAGCAGATTTTAGAATATTATTTAGAACAGAATTTAGAATATTACTTATTTCCAAAATTAAGTGTATTATCTGTTATTAAAATATATAGAATATGGACTCATTTCAAAAAATACATGCATGGAATGTTGAAGGACAGAAATAATGAAGATAAAAACAGAATTTAATAAAATAAAAAACAAACACAATAGGTAAACAAAAAGGCAAAATTTGGTTCTCCGAAGAGACTATTAAATCTGATAAGTCATCTAGTCAACCTAAAAAAGAGGAAATAAAGCAGGAATATCAGGAGTGAGAAAGGAGACAAGCCAAGAAACAGTTTAAAAAATATATATAATAAGACATTTGAAGGACTTTTATCAAAATTTAGAAAATTTAGATGAACTGACCATATTTTGGAAAAACAAAACCTACCAAAATTGACACAAGAAGAAAAATAGAAATCCGAAGTCTTATATCTATTATATCTTACTCTATAAGTAGTTCTTCCACAAAAACACTTTAACCAAGATTGTTTCAGTGGTGAATTTTTTAAGTGACTGAAGGGGGAAAAAAATAGTTTAATATAAAATATTCCGAAGACAAAACAAGAAAAAAAAATTACAAGTTGTTCTGTGAACCCAGAACAACATTAACATCCAAACTTGAAAAGAGCATTAGAAGAAAGAAAAATTAGAGGACAATCTCTCTAATGAATAAAATTGAGAAAAAAATATTAAATAAAATATTAGCAAATAAGAAATAGTAGACCCCAAGATCATGGTCTCAGAATGTTATCAGCCAAATATACATGCCTTCCCCCTTCCCCCCTTCAGGCTAGAGATCACAAGATTCTTCTTTAGAAAAAGCACAAACCAAAATATCCCAAAAATTTAGTATTCCCACCCAAAAGGCTGGTTTAATCACATAATCATACAGTGAAACCCATGAGCAGATAAGCTCTGCCAGGCAGATGAAACTTTTATGCAGTTTTTTTAAATCTCACTTTTAAATTTAAATGAACAAAGAAATCACTAGGTAGAGGAGGAAAGCCACATGAGCAAATAGATGAAAAGCAAAGAGAAGTAAGAGGAAACAGAGACAATGCGGGAAGCAGAATAAAACTTACTAAGAAACTATAATTAATATTATTGAGGAAAATTTTGTTTCCAAAACAAGAATAATTTGCTATACAAGGAAATATCCGGAATAATAAATAACTTGGAAATGAAAATATGTCAATTGAAAAATTAATGGCAAGTTTTGGAACAGTCAGGAAAATCTCCAAAAAATAAAAAATAAAACAAAATGATAAAAATATTGAGAAAAGAAAATTAGGAAGTTAAATAATCCCTATAGAAAGCCCAATATCAAAATAACACTATACAGCAAATTACTAATAATTTACTTGTTATCTAATAAAACATAAAGTAGAAAACAAGAAATTATGTATGAAAACAACAGAAAAAAGAAAAAACCTCTTAATCAATTGTCTAGCATAATAAATATAAATTTAAAAAATCTAGACCAATACTTATAATCACAGAAATGCAGAGCACAAAAGATAAAGAAAAGATAATAAAGGGATAGACAGAAAAAATAGCTCCCTTTCATTTATTCCTAGGAAATCTACTGAAGGATGTGCTCTAACAAAATGAATATGTAAACAAAAAGGGAGATGTGGGATACTATAAATGTAGATGATAATGAAGAGAAACCCCAGAATAATAAACATGGAACAGGCCTGGACAGCAAAAAGTTGGTCCAAACAGTAGGATGTTGTTGGATGGAAGTGTTCTAAAAGGGAAAAGATAAATCATGTGATGTGTTTGGCCTTTTAGGAAATAGTATCGAATGATTACAGTTCTCTGGGTTTACTTGAGAAGAATTAGAAAAATAAATGAAAAGGTTAGGCAATTATTAACTCTTAAACCTAAAGTTGTATGATTTAAAAAATCAATTATAATATACTCCTTGACTAAACTGTGAGCAATATTTTCCTAGTTAAAATAATACATACCCTCATCTTTAAATGAGATTTCTAATATAGGGTGCCTGGGTGGCTCGGTTAGTTAAGCTTCTGCCTATGGCTCAGGTCAAAATTCCAGGGTCCTGGGAACCAGTCTTGAGACAGGCTTCCTGCTCAGCGGGGAGCCTGCTTCTCCCTCTCCCTCTGCCTGCCACTCCCCTGCTCATGCTCTCTTGGTCAAATAAATAAATAAAATCTTTTTTAAAAGAAGAATTCTAACATGGCAATTTTGTGAGAATAAAAGGAATTAAGAACAAAGGGTCGGCAGTTTCTATGTGTAAGAAATAAATATCTCTGAAACATAGCCACAAGTCAGTACATAATATCTAAAACATAGAAATAAGTAAATAGCAGTGGTGGAGGGTGAGTTCCCTGGGAAGCTAACTTTGAGATGGAAATTAGCCTGTAGTTCATTAAGGATCACTCTCGGGCTTAACATCTAGAGAAAGGAAAGAAGGAAAACAGGACTGGGCAAAGGGAAAAATTAAGCAGCAATGCACTTTCAATCGAACATCTCAGCTGACCCTGCTGTGTAAATGGGATGGCCATTCAGAGCAGTCTGGAGGTAGCATGATCCTTTGGAATAGTCTCAAAGTAGAGATGAGGGAGTGGAGAGAATAAGACCTTTATATCCATCTATCCTCCTGGTCCCACCCTGTAGATAATCAGTGGATGCAGACTAACCAAGGAAGGGATTCTGATCTAAGGGGAGGTAGCTCTCTTAACAGAGGCAATTTCTGGGTCCAACATCTGAATAACAAACCCTGTATTTAAGAAGGGGGACTTGCATAGCACATCACAGGATCCACCATAGCAATGTAAGTCTATTATTTGGAAATACAGCAGCAAGTACCAAAAGAAGCAGCATAAGAGGGAAAGTAGTTGCTTCTGAGAAGCCGGTCTTGTGATATGGAGAATGGTTGAAGAGTAACACTGTGTCTCATTTTAAGCCTACTGGTACTGTTTGATTGCTTTCACTCTGTGTTTATTAGTTCACAAAGAAAAAAGAATAATTTTTAACAGCAGAAAAAAAAAAAAACATGTAAACGTAAATATATACATATAAAGATAGATAAGAGAAAATACTTCAGATTTCATTTTTATGTTAAGGTGGTAGGAATATAGATATACACATCTTAAATATATATGAATATATATGAATATAAGTAGAATATAAATAAGTTCTCAATGTTCAAACTTTCTATAGTCACTTACTATATTTTTTAATTTAGACAGATAGTAAATTATAAATATATGTGAAAAATATACATCTATATATCTCCATCTATATACACATTGCTAATCATGAGAAATTATGTTGAATTTATTAATGTGTATGTATGTATGCATCTGTCTGTCTATCTGTCTAATATGTATCTATCCATCTATCTACCATCTGTCTATAACATATCATGGTGAATTAGAGATCAGGTAACCCTGGGAAACAGGAACTCTATTTTACCTTTACCAATAGCAAGCTGTAAAATACTCTCAATCAAGTCATTACCAGAAGTTCTGCCTTTGCCATTTAGCAAATTCCTATCAAAGTCAAACATAAAAAAACAATTTCTCTTCCGAAGTATTCAGGTACACTCCTCTCTTCTTCATCCAGGTATGATCTCTTTGTCTTTCACAATAAACATAGAATGTTGCAGACTGATAATTAGAGCTTCTAAAATTTGCTTGATTAAATATAAATAATTTTTTAAAAGAAAAACAAGAACTTGGCACTTAGTTGTTAAAATGCAGATTCTCTAGCCCCTGTCCTGAAGTGTCTGATTCAGTACCTCTGGTACTAGGGCTATAAATCTATATTTTAAGAAATTCTCCAGCTGATTTTTTTTTAAATATTTTATTTATTTATTTGACAGAGAGAGAGATCACAAGCAGGCAGAGAGGCAGGCAGAGAGAGAGGGGGAAGCAGACTCCCCGCTGAGCAGAGAGCCCGATGCGGGGCTCAATCCCAGGACCCTGAGATCATGACCTGAGCCGAAGGCAGAGGCTTTAGCCCACTGAGCCACCCAGGCACCCCCCTCCAGCTGATTTTTTAAAGTCAGAAGTGTTTCATAAACACTGTTACAGTGTAAAAAGCAAATGCTTTAGAAGATGAGAGATTTGAGTTCTAGTCATAGTTAGAATCACTAGCTGTGTGACAACAAACTAAAACATCCTCGACTCCTCGGTTTTCTCTTAAACCTAACTTAATGAATTAAATAATATATATTAGGACCTTGCACAGTGACCAGCACTAAATCGTACACGGCAATTGTTCTTGTCCTTCTTAATGCCCACTCCCACTATATCACTTACCACCTTACTTTATACCCAGTTGCTTATAATTGCTGGATTATGAAATCCACAAAGACAGATACCACACTTTTATTCTTGGGTCCCTAGCACCTACGGTTGTAACTGGCACATGGTTGGTGCCTCAAAACTACTTATGGGATTAATGGATTCAGGACAACCTCTTAATCACCAGTTACAGTTTTTTGCCCAGATTTACCACCTTGTCCAAACTCTTCTAGTTCCTTCCACTCCCAACAGATTGTATATTCCTTATAATAAAATGTATATTTTGCATTGTATAAGCAATGCATATATTTTGCATGTAATAAGCAATATATATTCCTTATAATAAAAAGGAAAAGAAAATAGATTAAACAATGTTCTTGTGACAAAAGTTAAATTGGTGGTTAGAATTAGAGGAAAATTAGAATAAAATTTAAAGGAACAAAGGGAGTTTGAAATGATTTTCTGTAACTGCTTCTTTGTGCCATGTAAATGTATGGATTTCATTGTTTTCACCTGCCATGTTTCTTAATAACAAGTACACTTAGTTAGGCATTTAGCCTTTTTCTAGAATACAAATGATCATCAGTGTCAGTTTAACTCGGTTCCCTGCTGAAGGTGATAAAGGCAGCTCATTTTTTCTTCCTAATACAGAAGTCCCTTTCACTGTTTCAGTCTTCTTATGATCTTGAAGGTGCAGCCAAATGATAGGATTTAGATGATAACATGAAGACTGGTAAAATTCGATGAAAACTACTTTTCAAGTAACATGCATTCCATTCTTTGGGGGTAAAAAACATATTTTTCAGGGAAGTAAAAAATGAACTCATCTATTACTTATTAGCTTCTGGCAGATGTAGGAGGATTACTTGATAGTTTTGAGTTTTCATACCTGGAAATGAAAATTAAGTGTTTTGATAAGAATGATGTGCTCATACATGTATTTTCATAACCACCTTCCCATTTGAGGAAGCTCTTGAAGGAAGGATCAGAACGTCCAAAACTGCAGTCTCACATTCACACAAACAGTTGTTCCATTGTCTAACTCATTTAATCTATCATCTGATGAACCTCATTAATAACTCATTTTCCTTGGTACTTTCTCCCAGATTTTCTTAGATTTCTTAGATTTTGAATAGCACAATACTTACTCCCTAGATCTCTAAGAGTACATGAATTTGAAGCCCAATCCCACCATTTAATGCAGTGAGTTTGGACAAGTATTTAGTGTCTCAAATCAGTTTATTTATTAGTGAAGTATAGATACTGTATCAGTGTCATTGAATTGCTTTGAGAATTAGGTTAATGAATTTAGAGCACTCCCATTGCCTGGGTTATTATTATTAATTACATTAGGGTAAAACTCCAGGGAATTAGCAAACCAATGGTTAGTTTTTGATGTGCATTCCCCATTGTCTAAATTTCCACGTGCGATTCTTATGTACTGCTTCCTATTTTACAATCGCTGCACTAAATCTTTATATTTCCTTTTTACAACAAAGCCTTAAGATAGATAATCTCAAATCATGTAAGTCAGAAAACTGAAGCACAAAGAAATGAAATATCTGGTCCAGAGACAGCAACTAATAGACAGCAAGAATGCAGATAGTCCTTTCCAGAGGGTTTTCCCAAAACTATCACTTTCACGGCACCCCGCTTAGTACAACCAGACTAAGAACAGGTAGGACACCAACATAAACTAAATCTATCTCGGTTTAGAATTAGAGAAAAACAAATCATACTAAGATAAAACAACTTCCATAAAGCTTCAAAGAAATGCTGCTTCAAAGACTTGATTAAACTCTGATGTATCAGCTCCTTGAGTTTTTTGCACTTCTTTTGAAAGCTTGCCCTTGATTTGTAGCTAAGAAATATGAACCGACTACTTTATAAACCCGTATCACGAGCAGCTGGCTGACTTTCAGGAGACTTTTCCTTCATTTGTTTTTGCTTTCCTGAGAAAACAAATGCCAATAGCAATATTCTGCTAATATTTTTTAAGCAAAGAATTTCAGTTTCACAGCAGAATACTCTTGTGACTGAGGCTTTTACCTCAAAAACTGTAAATCTAATTGCAATTATAATGAATGCTATCTCATGATGCAGAAGTTTCCTGTTTATTTGTTCTGACTTCTGCATGTATTACAGGCACATTTATTACCGTATCACAGAAAACAAAAGCAGTACAGAAAGGGTAAGTGACTTGATGAAACAGTTAATATTACCAGCCCTAACATTTCTGTACCTAAAAACAGGGATGATAAACATTAGCCCTGTGCTTTAGTTTTAGATCCTCAAATATAACTGAGACATTTGGGAATATCTGCTTAACTTGCCTTCATTCTAACATTAAAATCTGTCCTCTGAAATAAATAATTTAACAACAATGTTATATATAGTCTGGGTCCAAATATAACCTCAAGAGCAAATGCCTTTTTTCACTAGATTAAACAAAATATATTAAGTCAGTGTTCTTAGGCATATACTTCTACAAGAAAAGGGTGAATATCACGCTTACATATGTTGGGAAATACTTTTTAAAAATTCAAAAGTGTGTCTTAAAATGGTCGCTTAAGACAAATTCTATTCCATAAACATGCAAAATGAATCAATCAGCCTCATGTTTTCATAATACCTCAATGCAACTTTAACAAAAATACTAATTGCATGCAAAGACTGTCTTTGCTTATACTCTTTTAGCTTAAAATAAAATGTACATTTTTATTCATTGATCAAGGAAGCTTAACCAAACAAATAAGAAAAAATCATTAATAAAATACTAACACATTTAAAAACATAATTAAATGCTGAGACAACAAATATTTCCATAACCACAGAAACACTAGAAAACTGACAATGGACTACTTCCCAGTAAGAACTCCAGAGTTCCAGATGTCTTTTGGCAGACACGGCAATCATAAGCTCCTAAAATGATCGGGTTAAAAGGTACTTCAGAAGCCACTGAAGCACTCACTCGGTATGTGATGTTCTCCAAGATAGGCTTCAGTTTAATGCCTCCTCTTCTTTCAACCCCACAGCCAATCCATCCTGTAGATTCTATCTTAAAAGCATATATCTTCCTTTTTTTTTTCCTTTCAGTTGTTAATGCCCTAAGTTAAGATCTTTCACCTGATTTCTGAATCTGGGAATAGTCTCCAAGTTGGTTCCTGCTTTGCATTTCGTCCCTGAAAGAATCACACTCCTGCTTTCTGAACATCTCACTGATCTGCTAAAAAATGCCCCATTAATTGTTGGGTCTTGACCTTAGAAGTTCCCCAGGTGAAATCTGAAACTGGCCCCCAAACTTACAGGGCAGGAAGAGACCAAGAAAGAGGTAGGCCACTGCAGATGTGTAGTTGGTAGGTTTAATTAGTAAGGAAACTTACACACGAGGACTGTCTTTGGTGGCAGCAAGATGAATAGGTTCCATGCCACCAGCGAGACTCTTATAATTAAATTTATATAGAGGCTTTAACTGGGTTTAGTCATGTGTACCATCCAGATATTTTCAAGGCTCCATCCTTGAAACAGCTCCCACTGTGGGCATGGTGGGCAGCATGTGCATTTCAAGGAGGGGTGGGGGATGAGAAGCCTCTGATTGCATGGATCTAGCTCCCAGGTCAACCAGCAGTCTGGTCCTTATGATGACCTCCTCCAACAAGAACAGAGCAAGAGAATGGAAAATCTGATAAGAGTGAAATTTAAATAAAGAATCTCAGAACCTAAAGTCAATAGAGGAAGAAAAGGCTGTTAAATGGGGTGGGTGCGCATCTCAACAAGAGAGACATAGTGGGAGAAATTGTTGCATGACCTTCTCCAACACTAATCAACAGTGTCTTCGTTTTTTTTTTTCCTGAATTTAACACCCTCCACAAGTATCTCCAACCTACATTTGCTTTCCTTATTTCCCACTCATATAAAATTGTTCTTTATACTTCAAAATAAAGAACTATTCCATACATCCCAAACATTCTGTTCTTACTCTTCTTCATGAGAGAATTATAGAATTCTCTTTGTCCAGAAGTAACATAGCCTCTATTGGTTTGCCTATTAAAATATGACCTAGGACCTATTTTAATGACATCCACTATTTTTGTTCATTTGGCATACATTCCCCCTTCTTCTATTCATAGCATCCCAAATGCACTTTTCAGAACTACTGCTAGCCCCCAGGACAGAATCTTGAAAGGCTGTTAATCTCTGCCTTGTCTTACCCTGGCTAGGGAGACCCAGCGTGCTCCAACCTAGGCTGGAGAGATGCTCTACTCTTAGAATTACACCAGGACTGAAATTTGCTGGATATCGGACATCACTAGGAAAACTTCATGAAATCATAGCTCATTGATTCCTGATTTTAGATAGGTAGAACTATTCTGGTTCCTGTCTTTTGAAAGTTATCTTTTCAACATATCCTTCATTTCTATAAATCATCCTAGTTTTAATAGCAAATATTTTTAAGAAAATAAGCAGAATCATGTGGCTGACTTGAAGCCAAGAAATTCTAACCATTAAATCATGTTGAACAGTCCTCAGATAACACCTCAGTAAAGATATTTATGACCCTGAAAACCAAATTTGATGTTTCACCTGTGGTTCATGGTTCAGCAACATCAGCATCATCTAAGAACTTGTTAGAAATGCAAATTCTTGTGCCCCACCTCAAGACTTATTGAATCAGAAACCCTAGTAGTACAGCTTAGAAATCTATGTGCCCTACAGTATGTAGCATATTGCTTCTCTCTAATATTGTGCCTTCAATTACAATCACTTGTGTATCAGTTTTCTCCTGTGTTCTATCCCTGAACCTTACATATTCTTCTTTGCACCTCCAATAACAACCAGTACAGTATCCTACATTATAGTAGGAGCTCAACAAATATTTGTTACACTAAATTAAATAGGTCTATTCAATAGTGGCAGCAAAAAGCAGCTATTATCATTCATCTTATTTTCACCCTTTATATTTTTGTATAACAAAATATACAAACATTTATCTTTCAATTGCACATCCACCCCCAAACTGTTTGGAGCATAAATAATTAATTATTTGTAGCTATAAAGGAATCAAAAAGAAATAATGTTTTCAATGTAAATTAAACTCATATTTAACAGTTTCTCTAAAACTTTTCTCTGAAATAGAAAAAGAAAAGCATCATTCAAGTCTTTTACCCTAACTATATTAATAATAGTTCTCTCTGTTTACTTGAATTCTTTTCCTTCCTGTTGACCATAAATATACTATTTACTTATATGTAATGAATATATGTGACAAGTTTTGATTACCTGTCTTCTATGGATTCCCAAACTAATAAATAATAAAATTTTCATATCTGCAATCTTTTCCATATACCTCAAAGGCTGATCTAAGCATTCGCAGAGTGGGAAAGAGGTGTGACTGAATTTTCCGCTTTCATTGGTTTTTTGCTTATGTTAAATTCAACCTAACTCTAAGCCTAAAAATAATTTATGGCATAAGTTTACTGTTTTTAAAATAAGCTTTATTCTCATAATGTTTTAAAATATTTTCCTTGGAGTGCCTGGGTGGCTCAGTCGGTTAAGCGTCTGACTCTTGATTTAGGGTCAGGTCATGATCTCAGGGTTGTGAGATCAAGCCTACATCAAGCTCTATGTTCAGCGTGGAGTTTACTTGAGATTCTCTCTCTCTCCCTCTACCCCTCCACCTGCTTGCATGCTCTCTCTCTCTCTCTCAAATAAATAAATATTTTAAAAATAATAATAAAATAAAATATTTCTCTTAGTTAAGTCTGAGATTCTGAACTTGCTATCAGAGTGATGGCCAACTTGGAGCTTATTTCTGTTTTAACAGTGTTAACTCAAACTTCTTATATGTCCAGATAGAACTGTTCTGTGCAAAGCAAACTTACAGTAATACAAACAGATTTCTTTAACTGCTTACATACAACTTTGTAACAACTTGAGACTTCAAAATATCATCAGACCCACTCCCAAACTATCTGCACTTCTCAACGACTTGCATCTCACAAAAGCCAAATGCATGTAAGACACTTTCTTGCCCAGTCTGATTATATATTTATATAATAAAATCTATTAGTTTGGCTAAATGGCATTATTGATTATATCACAATTATTGATTCCAGTAAATCAATTCCTTTCTTGTTGAACATTTTTCTATTAATTTAGTCGTTGCTATCTATTTATTTTTTAACTGTACCTAACAATAATTTGGCCCCAAACTTTCCACAGAAATATGTGTCATATCGGCATTGTCAAATGCAGCATGTAATCCATCTTTATTATCTCTTATACTTACTTGAGAGCTCAGGAGAGTATGGAATTTGAGACTGAAAATAATTTTTGTTCAGATATTCAAAAACATTTTCTTATTTGTCTTCTAGCTTCTAGTGGCTTCTGTGAAGCCCAGTGATACTCTAATTTTCAATCTATTCTGATTCCCAGTCCTTTGGAGTTTTTACATATGTATAAGGTTAGAGGTGAATGGAAGGTGCTGCCCATGGGTATTCCTCACTGGACGATCAGATCAAACCCCACTTGTTTACTTGGGAGACAGCACCACAAAATCCTAACTGGACCAATACTTTGACTTCATCGATGTGAAGAGTGGCTGATGGCATTCTGGTAGTTGAGTAAGTGCAGGAGCTATGGTTTCACCACCATTCACCGTCACTTTCTATATAGTGCCTCCCCTCCAATTTCAGCGATTCTCATGTCCTTGATTATGCAACACTTTGGGCTTACTATTCCCCAATTATAAACTTCCTGGCAAGGTCAAGAAGATTAAATACCTAAAATATAAATAAATAAATAAATAAATAAATAAATAAATAAATAAATAAATACCTAAAATACTTGGACTAGGTAGGAAACCTGAGAGCCTAACTACTTCCCATACAGACTTTCAACTAATCCCTGCACTCCAGTGTAAAGATATCCTGAGCCTTTCTAGTTTTCTAGAAATACAAATCCTTTTGCTATATGTTTTTTCCTCCAGCCTGAATGTCCTTTCCTCCTGACTGCCAAGACACTAGCAACTGTACCATCTGCTTTCAGTTTCCTAAAATTTTGTTGACATCTCTATATCGCTACCATCAATTCTCCCCTTACCTGGGCCTTTGAATGTTTGTCTTTTTTAAAATTATTTTGATGTCACATTAATGTGGTTTGGGAAGACAGCAAAAAAAAATTTGTTTAATCTGCCATGTTTAATTTAAAGTCTTGAAAGGTCATTTTAATACTAAAAAAAATCAATAGTATAATGTAGCAATTACAAGTATGGGCCCTGGATTAAGATGGGTATAAATCAAAACTCTATGACTTACTAACTTACTGATAGAGCTATATACAAATTTCTCTGGGCCTATTTTCAGATCTAAGAACTTAGAGACATTATAATAATTAAATGAGAAAATACATCCGAACAATATAGTATGATGCCTAGAAAAAGCTTAGTGAATGTTACTGAGAAACCCCATCATATATTCATATATGTAAGTAACATATTTTAAGCATTTCCTTTATGCTTAGCAACTTTGATCTTTTACACACCTCATATCCAATCTATCAACTCAGCCTATCAATTCTTCCTCCCAAATATGTCTCCATGTGGCCATCTTTCTTACACTTTGCAAAGTAACATCCCTTCATGGAGATCAATACCCTCTCCCCTGGAGGAGCCGCTCCATACTCTTGGTCCTCTCAAATCAGTACTCCATACAGCAGCCAGAGTGACGTTATTAAAATGTCATGGCCCTCTGCTTTTAACAACTTATGGTGTTCTCTTTTGGACTCAGAATCATGCCCAAATGCCTTGTCATAGTCTAAGGAGGACTGAATGACAAATCTCTACTTGCCTTGCCCTCTTTCCTTCTTGTTCACTATGCTCCTGATATTCTGAGTTGATGTTACTTCTTCAGATATGCTAAGTTCTTCACAGGCTAGGGAACTCTGCCCATGTTTTTCTCTGCCCGCACAACTCTTGCTCCTGTATTTCTTATGACTGACTCCACTGTATCCTTCTGGTCTCAGTCTACACATTACCTTTTCAGAGAGGACGTCCCTGACCACACACCCTGAAATAGGTCCTCATTCCCATTCTCACTCTGCTTATTTTCTCAGCAACCCTTTTCATTGCCTTTATCACAACTAATAATTATTTACTTATTACTCTATTAAGTCATGTGCCTTATTTTCTAGAAATAATAAACCATATTGGGATATTTGGTGACTTGGGTCAATTACAGATAATGTTGTTCTCTTAATGCCCACTCTTGCCTCATCAGCTCTCTAGATACCACACACTAGGTCTATCTTTTTATCATCAGTTTTGGTGATATCATCCGGCATCCGTCCCTCCCTATTTTATCTACCAATACAGATTCTCAGATGTCCATTGGAAGACAATGGACTTCAGGTGCTGAAGTTTTATTATATACTATACCATTAGGTGCTAAAGTTTTGTTATGTAATAGACCTTAACTAAAGTACCAGTTTGCAAGGGCTATAATTAGACCATGTGTTTTAATTAGATTCCACTTTATCATGCATGAGAGTAACATATGCTATTATCGGAAGTACTAAAACGAATAAGTAAAAACCAAATGACTAAGAAAACTATTACAAATATAAACTATATTTTGTGCATACTGAAGAGTAATGTTTCTTATACAAGATCGCATTCCTGGAAAGAAATTGATTATTGTGTTCAGTCATTGCAGAGTGGCTGGATTTCCCATAACTAGTCATTATTGCCTTCATTTATAATGATCACATACTGAAAGACTGCATATTCACTGAATTGCTTTTTGAATGCTTCTACACAAAGAATCTAAGATTGAGTGATACAAACTAAAGACTCTAGACAGGTGTAAGGATCGGAAAAATGACAGCCTTAAAACAACATGTCCAGCTTAAAAGTTCATCTCCCTCCCTCCCTTCCTTCCTTCATTCCTTCCTTCTTTTCTTCCCCCCTGTTATGGTTTTGAAGGAGAGGAGTCACTAGGGAGAGTAATTATAGTCCATGAAATGGTTTCCAAAGTTCTTGTTTCTTGTTTTGGTCTATGTGTTGATATTTAAATTAGTTACCATGTATGGTCATGGTTATTGTGTTTTACAGACTGGTATTTATTACCTTATTAGAGTTATTAAAAAAAAAAACTATGGTAAAAAAATGTAAGTGAATTGAAGACTTTTAAGAAAAAAATAAAGCAGATTTTTATGACATAACACCAGAATGAAAAATAGTATTTGTGTTTGATTCTAAAAATTGATTTCATTTGGGGAGACTGGGTGACTCAGTTAGTAAGCAGCAACTCTTGATTTTGGCTCACGTCCTGATCTCGGGGTCCTGAGATCAAGCCCTGCATCAGGCTCCATGCACAGTGCAGAGTCTTCCAGAGATTCTCTCTCCTTCTCCCTCTGCTCCTCCCGCTCATGCTTGCTCGCTCGCCTCCCCCCCAAAATAAAAAAAAATAAATCTTTTTTAAGAATTGATTTCATTCATTTATTCATCCATTTATTTATACCAAAAAAATAACAATTTAACAACCACCGAGTGCCAGACACTGCATTAGGCATTGGGTATATAACAATTGGAAAAATAAAATTTCTCCCTAATAAAATACACTTTCTATAGATGGAAGGCATAAAATAGGCACACAAATGTGTCAGGGGCACTATAAAAACAAACAAACAACATACAAAAGTAGGATAAGTAAAATAGACTAGAGGAGTGTGTGTGTGTGTGTGTGTGTGTGTGTGTGCATGTGTATAATGGTTTTTAGAGAAAATGATGACATTGGGACAGGGATTTGAAGGAAGTAAGAGAGTAAGTCCATATCTTAGTCGAAAGCATGCCAAGAAGTGGGGAAGAATGAGCGAAGACTCTGGAGCAAATAAAGGAACCGGAATTAGGAGAAAAGAGCTGAGTAGGGATAACTGGTGCCATAAGATGGGAGATGAGGTCAAAGTGATAATGGTGGCCTAGCCTGTGTAGGATTTTGTATGCATGGCAAAGACGTTTCATATAATTTAGCAGTATATGAACAGCCATCGAAGGGGTTTTGAGGAAATAGTTACATTCTATAATTTTAAATGATCTTTATCAAGACACACACACATACACATACACACAAACATGGGAGTATTACAATCAACCTGCTAGAATCAAAAATTTTAAATGTAAGTTTAAGAAAACCTTAAGTAGAGTGTATTGTTTATTAAGAATCTCTCTTCCTAAAAGCTTTGAACCAAATATATCATTTAAAAAACTTATCTGTTACAGTATATCTAGAGATTGAGGATATGAAAATTATCACTCTTATAGGATAGTCTTGACTTCTACTGAAATGATCTTTTTAATGACGCTAGCAGAATGAGATTTTAGAAAAGTATTCTGATTGCTGGATGCACTTATGTATTCATAAAAAAGAATATAAAAACCTTCATTTTGCATTTTATAAGCTACATTCTAAGATACTGGTGGTGAACATATATGTTAGATCAAAACCTTTTTATGAAAGGTTTATAGACCTGTTCAGTATCTGACACAATGCCAAATACTCAAAATTGCTTATCTCATACATTTAAATCCACAATTTTTAAGACTTATGAAACCTATATACATTTTTAAGTTGCCTAGTTAAGAGATTTCACTTTTTAATTGATGCATTATTTTCTCTTCAAAAATAATTTCTAAAAAATAATAATAATTTCTTATTTTCTATAAAAAAAGAAGTCCCCTTTAGTTGTATCCTTATGTTCAAACATAACTGATTCAACAGTGGGAGAAAAGAAAAAGGAAGTCAAATCAGTTTTGATGGCTTTGCCTGTGAGATATGGAGAATAAATTCAAGGCTGACGATTGAGAGCGGCGATCAGAAATTACGTGGACTCCTTTAAGCAGAATTCTATTTCACCGACACAATCCACCAGGCTGGGTAATGGAGAAAATTCATAATAACTAATTGCTGCTATATCAGTTTTAATAGCCACCCTCGTTTCAAGAACTTGATATATCCCAACTCTCAAGGGTATGCCTGTAATTATGTTTTTGAGGTGTTCAAGTGCTTTATCATGGAGAGACACTTGAACTCCAGTGTGAGAAGGTTAATTATTTAGAATATCCTTGAGAACATTCTCTGGTATGAGTGGATTACATGAAGACACCTTGAAGTGACTACAGAAGTCCCAAGAAAGATAAATGTAAAAATCAATGATTTGTCTATGCTCGGTCTCAGAGGACTGCTTTAGAATATTAATGATATTAGCTACTAACCTTATTTTTAGAAACTGTTTTAAAATGTTATTTCTTCCTCTAGCAATGCATTTCCCTGGAGTATTGTGCTTAAACTCAGTTAAAATTTTTAATTTCCTGACTTTTATTATGGAATTAATCCGTACAAATCATTTGGTCGTGAATAAACACGGCTGGCCTGTCATGTGTGTCTTTCCATGTTCTTCAGTGTGTGATTTCATAATTATAAGACTTTGATAATTATAACAAGGTTTGTCATTCTGAACTACTAATTAGAAAACTTTGGGGTTAGGCTATCCTCCATATTTAAAAGTCTCCTGAAAGAAAAAATTTATATAACTTCATAAATATAAATTGGGAGGAAATTTGAAGTTTCAATGGTCTACTTGCTTGCCCACACATTAGATGTATATATGATATATATAGATAGATAGATATATGGACTAGATAGATAGATAGATACATGGACTAGATGTCCCCAGGCTAAGGAAATGCATTGTTAAATTCTTGCTTAAATACATTTTACCCCTCTCTAAATGTAAGCCTACTTTCTTCACTAAAGATGAGACATTTTCCCCAAAAAGGAAAGATTTCCTTTTATATTATACGTAATGACATTGAAGCCTATTATTTCCCTCCTCATCCACTCTAGGTTTTAATTCCTTTCTCTTTAATGTAATCAATGGTCTAATCAACAGTCTTCCTTTTCATTTCTAGGACCTCTTCTCTATGGAGCTGTGGTTCTTCCCAGGATCACCAGTTTGGCAGCATTTGTAACTCAACAACTAAACTTGGTTCCGGTAAGTAGCAGACTGAAGGACACAGCTCAGTCATAAAGTATTGTACATATTGTTACTTTAAAAAAATTTTTTTTTTTTTTTTTTAGGGGCTCCTGGGTGGCTCAGTTGGTTAAGCGTCTGGCTCTTGGTTTTGGCTCAGATCATGATCTCAGGGTCAAGGGATCCAGCCCTGCGTTGGAGCTCAGCATGGAGTCTGCGGGAGATTTTCTCCCTCTCCCTCTCCCTCTGCTCCTCGCCCTGCTCATGCTCTCTCTCTCTTTCTAAAATAAATAAATAAAATATTTTTTAAAAATCTTTTTATTATGCTAAGCGAAGTCAGTTACAGAAAGACAAATATATGATTTTCTCATATGTAGAATTAAGAAACAAAACAGATGAACATAGGGAAGGGAGGGAAAAATAAAATAAGACAAAATCAGAGAGGGAGACAAACCATAAGAGACTATTAACTACGGGAAATAAAGTGCGGGCTGCTGGAGGGGAGGGGTGTGAGGAGACGGAGTAACTGGGTGATGGGCATTAAGGAGGGCACTTGATGTAATGAGCAGTGGGTGTTCTATGCAACTGATGAATCATTAAACCCTACCTCTGAAACTAATAATACTCTGTATGTTAATTAATTGATTTTAAATAAAAAGAAAAAAATCTTTATTTTAAAACCCTTGGCTCAGGCATATGGGGCAATTTATTAGGAGAATATTGACATATCTCACAGAATCCTAAGAAGATTTGAACAACCAGGAATAATTTGGCTGTGCACCAAAATATTGTCTTTAACAAAAATCGAATAGCATCTCTGAAGCAGAATTTGTAGATCTTCCCTTTACTGCAAGGGATAGATAATATAGTCTTGTTCCATGTGACTTGGTAAAAAGTCACAAAGTACAAACTCCTGGGAGAGAGAATTTGATTGGGTAGCTTGGAGTCTGGTGGTCATCCCTGGTCAATTATTGTGGCTACACACTGAGTCTCTTAGTAGATACGTTCAACACCCACCCCTGCAGATAAGGCACACTTCCCGGAGTGATTCAGGCAGTAAGCCTAGGAGTGCTTACCACTTCCTTGCAGGTCACTCCACCCTTGTTAAAGAACTTGGAATGCCTTAGCCTTGAAGTCCTCATCCACAGTAGTAGCACATACTATATCTCACAATGGATGCTCTCTCATTTTCCATGCTTTGCTATCCTATAGAACCAGTGATGTAGTTAGAGTAGGGAAGGATTTCCTGGACTCTAAGCATACTCCACAAGGTGACTTCTTCTCTTCCAGTGTTGTTCCAGTCTTAGGTTTTTTCCTTCTTACTAGGATATAGTCACTTTTATTTATTCTGTTTAATTAATTAGCTAATTGATTAATAGATACTCATTGAACATGTGCTGAATATTGGGCTAGGAGCTGGGGAGACCCATTTTGGAACTACTAATGATGTCTGGCATAAAGTACATTTCTCCTTTGTTGGTTTAATCCTCCCCCATCTCCTGCCTTTTTTGGATCTTTACATAAGATATCAAATGTTAATTAAAGTCAAACAGTGCTTTGTTCTACCCAGATTTCCTGTATAGCATCTTATCTATTCCTCTGAGATAAGCAGACCAGATACTGTTATTCTTATGCAGAAGAGGAAACTGAAGCTCTGGGAAGTTAAGTGCTTTATAGCAGGTTTTCATAGCTACTAAATGGCAGATTTAGGATTCTAGTGAGTGTCTGACAGTGGATCCAGGAGTAATTTCATATCGTAGATTATGATTTTACTCTTCTCTCCCTCCGCTATTGAAAAAATCACGAGCATCCGTACTTTCAAGACATAGGAAAGTCAAATGGAGGATGACAGTAAGTATCTGCTAAGTGTATTCTACATCTACCGTCTAAAAATCCATACTGGAACTATTTAGAAAATTGATAATATGTAGTCAATAATTTGGCTGTGTACCAAAATACTGTCTTTAACAAAAATCCAATAGGTTTAGCTTGGTTAAATAATTTTAAGAAAAAAAAACTGAAGTGTTAGTCTTACTCTAAATTTTATGATTAGATGGTCTCTAGTCTTGATTAGACATGAACCAATAGATATAAAACCACTATCCAATGTCGCAGAGAAGGGTTGTATAATGCAAATTTGCTAGTGATAATCATTATTGTACCAATTACCAAGTTCTTAAATTATTGGATTCCAGTAAATACTGAGAATCCAAGCATGATTGCTGAATCAAGTATTATGTCATTAAAGGAAAGATACACCACCCATAAATATAAAAAGTTAACTTTTCCATCAAAATTTCTAAGCGGTTATCATGTTTAAGGATAACAAAATAAGTTTTTGAACAAAAATATCTAAGTCAGTGTCTGCGTAAATGTTAGCAAATGACATTTGAATCAGCAACATTTATTAAATATCTGCTGTGTGACTGACATGATATTACGTAAATGGAAAGCTAAAAATAAATGAATAAAATAAAGAAGAATAAAATGTCAGAAAGTTTCTTTCAAGAACTTTGATAACTTGATTTGGTGAATCGTGAATTGAGAGACATTTATATTTACATATTTTTACAGCTTTCCAACAAAGTTCCACTTACAATTTGAGACATCCCAGTCACTTCTACAATTTGAAAATAGTTGTGGAACATTTATCTCTGTGCTATGTATATTTTGGAAAAACTTATCCGTAATTCTACACTATGAAAATATCAAAGACTTTCCGAAATAATGTAACATGAGAACATTTCCAACACCACTTCACATACCTCTTGCTCCTTTCCTGTTCTTTCTATATGCCTCTACCCACCTGATCCCATACCTCAACACTTTTGGCCTTAATAACTTTGAGACATTAAAAATTAATCCATTCATTCAAACTACTATTTTAAAGAACCCATGATATACCAGACACTGTCAGTGGTGAGGCTGACGCAGTAGTTGAAGAGAGAGAAGGTGGTGGGATTTTATTGTTATTGGCAGTGGGAATGGAGAGGGTGGATAGAGGTGAGATATTTGGGAGATATAATTATCCTTTCTTTGTACCTGAGGAATGTGGGGAGGTATTTGTTTCCCAAGGTTTGGTCACTGAATAGAATATATTAGACATAGTTGCTCAAGCAATTTTTGTTCCAGAAGTCTGAACTGATTTCTAATTAAAGCATTTTTAAACATTTTATTAGTGCTTACATTCTAAGCAGCCATAGGAAGGTAAATATATTTTGAAGATGTTATTCAGTTTTCCTGATGTTTGTTTTTGCATCGTTATGAGATTTATACAAAACATGTTCAACATAAACCTTTAAAATACACTTACAAGAAAGCAAAACAGACTTGTCAACAACTAAATAGGTTGTCAAAATAAATCTGTATAATGTCAGATAAAAGTTACAAACATTGAATAAAAAATTTCAATGTGCATTTTAAGGTTCCATTTTTAAACAACCTGAAACAAATGTCTTTTCAAAGCTTTCTTTTGCCAGTAGATATTATTACTAAGGAGGGATAATTTCACTAGTAGGTGCATTACTGCCACCTAAATTAGGAGAGTCCACATCCCCACAGATGTTTCTCAGACAAGCAGATGGGGACTTCATGGACGATTTGTCCTTCTTCCCAGGAGCAAGTGTCAATCTGGAGGAGATCTGAAAACCTGCCATTTAGTGCCACGTCAAAACACTCACTCAATCTAAATTTATATTCCAGTTGTTATCATGATGTAGGAACTTTTATCTTGAGCTTACCACATAAACAGAACACTTACCATGAGACAAGATGGTGGTCTCACAGTTTTTTGGATTTAAGTGTGTATAATTCTCTCAATTTCTTCCTTCTGCAAAAGGACTGCATCCTTTGCCTACTTTTTTAATGAAACATTTCAAACATCCAAAATGCCTAGAGGATAAGATAATCAATACTTATGAATGCACCATCCAGCTTGAAAATAAAACTTGAAAAAGAAGAGCTCCGTGTACCTTTTTCAGATCACATTTCTCTACATAGCGATTAGAGGTAGCCTTTATTTTGAATTTTGTGTTTTCTGTTCCCATGCATTTCTTTATAGGTTTATTTTTACTATGCATATATTAAACATACAATATTGTTTGGCAGGTTTTAAACTTGAAACAAACAGTGTACTGGTTATAACAACTGTCTCTGCTTCACACCTATCTTCTATACTCTGTTCTATGATGCTGGGGCAGGGACTTTGCAGACCACATTTCTGCTTCACCAGCTGGTTTCCTATTGGGCTCTGCCACTGGAGGTACCAGAAAGACACTGAAAGATTGGAGAAAAATGACTTGCTTCTTCTGGTTTGCTTCTTGTTGCTGCGACCCTTAGCTTGGCAACTCATCTTCACCCCAGCAGCAACGGTATCTTCCATCAGTAGCAACCCTCCGGGGGCTAGGCACTGGCCATAAAGCCCCTTACCTTAAGGGTATGGATCCCAACTTCTTGGGGTCCTTCCTGATTTGCAAACAATAGCACCAATTAATTAGGCCCTTTTCTCCAGTCCGAGTTTGTTTCATTCCTACAGCCCCAGGCAAAGTCACTGCTCTCTGCATTTACTACTCTCTGATTCAAGTCCCCTTTTTGCTTTTTAAGTACTTCGTTAACTAGATATAAGTTTGTCGCTGCTAACAATTTATTTTGTTAAATTCTCTGTGTCTCCTGATTCTAATTTAAGTGGTTTCATTAATGTAGATAATATTCTTGAATGTATAGTGTTCAACCAGAATTTTGTTTCTAAGGTTCATCTGTGATATTTGTATAGGTCTAGTGAAATAGTTTTCAATGCTGTAGAAGATTCTACCATGCTGACATGTCACAATTGATGTATTCATTCTTCTTGGAATGAGTCGTTTAAAAAAAATGCTGCTGTACATATTTTTGTGGTGGCTTAGTACACATGTGGGTTGGGACAGTTTATATATGTGCTAGAGATTCACAGATAAGTTACCAAGAAGTTATGGATTTGCTGTTCCATAGAATTTGTGCATTTTTAAACTTTACGAAATAATACCAAATTGCTTTCCAATGTAGTTGCATTACTTTACACTCCCAAAAAGAACTGCATAATAATTCTCATTGATTGAGGTATTGCCAGCGTACTTAACTTCTTAATTCTTAATGTAAAATGGTATTTTATTGTGATTTTAATTTCTACTTCCTTAAGGTTGAGCCCTTTTCCCCTTTGTTTTTTCCCTTTTTTCCTTTTTTCCCTTTTTATTGGCTATTTGTATTTCTTTCTTCAATCATTTATTTATATATTTTGTCCATTCTCATGGGTTGTTCTTTTATTGATTTGTTAGTATTCTTTATATATTACAGACTCTAATCTTATGCCATTTTTAAGTGTTTTTCAAATATTTTCTCCCAATCTGTGCTGTGTCTTCACTTTTAATGGTATCTTTTGATGAACAGATATTTTTATTTTGAATGTGCCAAATTCAGGAATCTTAATATTCATGATTTAAGGGTTTGTTTGTTTGTTTTCTTTTTTTTTTTTAATTTAAATTCAGGTTAGCTAACATATAGTATATTGTTAATTTCAGGATAGAATTTAGTGATTCATCAGTTGCATATAACACCCAGTGCTCATTATTATCACATGCCCTCCTTAATGCCTTTTGTCCAATTACCCTATCCTCCCACGCACTTCCCCTCCAGTAACCCTCAGTTTGTTTCATAGAGTTAAGAGTCTCAAGGGGTGCCTGGGTGGCTCAGTGAGTTAAAGCCTCTACCTTCGGCTCAGGTCATGTTCTCAGGGTCCTGGGATCGAGCCCCGCATCGGGCTCTCCGCTCAACTGGGAGCCTGCTTCCCCCTCTCTCTCTGCCTGCCTCTCTGCCTGCTTGTAATCTCTCTCTCTCTCTCTGTCAAATAAATAAATAAAAAATCTTAAAAAAAAAAAAAAAGAGTCTCTTCTGGTTTGCCTCCCTCTCCGTTTTCATCTTATTTTATTTTTCCTTCCCTTCCCCTATGTTCATCCGTTTTGTTTCTTAAATCCCACATATGAATGAAATCATATGGTATTTGTCTTTCTCTGACTTATTTCGCTTAGCATAATACCCTCTAGTTTCATCCATGTCATTGCAAATGGCAAGATTTATTTTTGATAACTGAGTAATATTCCATTATATATATTGTATATATATAATGGATATATATAGTATGTATAATGATTATATATATACACACATATATATGTGTGTGTGTGTATATATATATATATATATATACACACCGTATCTTCTTTATACATTTTTCCACAGTTTGGCTATTGTGGACATTGCTGCTATAAACTTTGAGACACATGTGCCCCTTCAAATCACTGTTTTTGTAATTCTTTGAGATCATGAAGTTATTCACCTATAAAGTACTTGTTTACTACATTTTGGTCCTTAACCTACCTGATATTTTACACAGAAATTCAATTTTATTTTATTTCTTCCATATAGAAAGCCTATCATTTACTGAATGGTCTATACTTTTATGGTGATCTGCAATGACACCTCTGATATTTATCAAATTTTCAGATATTAGTAAGACTGTTCCTGAGTTCTATTGATCTACTTGTCTACCATCATGACACATTAATCTGTTACAGCTTCATAAAAAAAAAAAAAAAACAACTTGGTTTTCTTATAAGGTAAGATCTTTTTCTACTCCCTGCCTTCTACTCCTTTATCATCACCTTCTATTCCTTTCAAATTTTCTTGGCTCTCCTTGGCTTTTTTTCTTCCATATAAAAATTTCAATTTAGTTTATTAATTTCCATGAAAAACTATGTTGTAATTTTGGTTGGCTTTTCAAGATATCTATAGATTATTCAGAAGTGTTGTCGCCCTCTGATATCAAGTCTTATTCTTTGTGGGTACTGTATTTATCTCTATTTATTTAGGACTTCTTTATTGTCTTTTAATACATTTTAATAATTTTCTCCATGAAGACCATGTACCTTTTAAAAAATATTTTTCCAAGGTACCCCATTACTTTTTTGTCGCTATTATAAATGGTATCTTTTAAAATTACATTTTCTGTCTATTGCTGGTAATAGAAATATAATTGACTTTTGCATATTAATCTTATATCTGAAAACTTCTAAACTCTTATTAATTATAATAATTTGTATATTTTTCTAATATTTCCTATAGAAGTCATCATTATCTTCAAATAATGACAGTTTTATTTTTAATTTGAATCATTATACTTTAAAATTAATGAGGCGCCTGGGTGGCTCAGTCAGTTAAGTGTCTGGCTTCAGCTCAGGTCATTATCTCAGGGTCCTGGGATTGGCCAGTGTTGGGCTCCCTTCTCAGCGGGGAGTTTGCTTTTCCCTCTCCCTTTGCCCCCTCCCCCCCGCTTATGCTCTCTCTCTCTCTCTCTAAAATAAATAAATAAAATCTTCTAAAATAAATAAATAAAATAAAATAATTTTACTAGGTGCATTAAGACTACCTCCTATTCAATATTAAATGATTGATGGCAGAAGGCACCC
The DNA here is from genome assembly GCA_028534135.1 of Potos flavus. NCBI lineage: Eukaryota > Metazoa > Chordata > Mammalia > Carnivora > Procyonidae > Potos > Potos flavus. The sequence goes on from CM052883.1 coordinate 137,709,797, forward strand.
CAGTCTTTTTTTCCCTAATTTTGAGAGGAATATTTTTAACTTCATCATTAAGTAAGAATTTTCCTTTGTGTAATTGATAGATATCCTTTTTCACGTTGAGAAAATGTCCTTCTATTTACAGTTTGCTGAGATATTTATTTACTTTGCATGAGTGGGTGTTTAATTTTATAGAAAGCTTTGCCTCTATTGAAACTGTAACTATTGACTAGAAAGAGGAGAACTCAATAGAACGTGAGCAGAAAACAATTTGCTTTCATCTCCCCCAACTTCACTTCATATCTATTTTATGCCCTAGTTTGTTGGGTTTTTTTTTTTTCAAGACCTTGGATAAAATATAATGTAGAAAATGTGGTGTTTTCTGTCATTCCTAGTATAAAATCACTTCTAAGTCCGGAAATAGTGTCATTTTTGTAGCTAAATTATCTGTGTGGGGTTAATCTGACATCTGAGCTTTCCGAGCCCACAGCCTGTCCCCACTTCCCAGCTAGGTTTTGTACCAGGCCTAGAAGCTTGAAGTAGAACAAGAAGCGTGGTCAACTTCTTTCCTCAGAACCCTGTCTCTGCTAACTGCTCACTAGCTATTATAGACCCTCCAGAGTCAGGTCTAGGGGAAGGGAATGGGGGAGGGGAACGGAAGAGGTTTAAGTGCCTGGCACTCTCCTGCTCCAGTATTAGAAACTTCTGGACTTGACAGACATTCAAACCTGCCATTTTTCTTTCTGTAGAGCATTTCTGGGATAGTCAAAGGCTTTTCTCCTGGGAACTTTCAACCCCAATTCCTATGTTACAGGTTATATCATCTTCAGTGTGACATTTATAACTGATTCTCATTTTCTATGTTTTCAGGAATTCTTTTTTCTGTTTGTCTCCCTCTCCAGGAAATTCTTTTTTGCATAGAGTCCCATTCATGCAAGTTTTATGCTGACTGCATCTTTGAAAAAAAAAAGACATGCCAGTAAAAGTTTCACCCACCCCTAATTCAGCCTAACCTCTCTACTCTCTGCTGCCATAGGTCCGTAGCTACAACTTTTTTTTTTGCTACAACTTTTTATTATGCTTTTCAAGCATGTTTAAAAAACTAATCCCCTAAAAAAAAAAAAAAAAAAAAAAAAAAAACTAATCCCCTGTGGACTCCAAACCCCAGGGGTACATATATAAAGTAGTTCCCTTGTATCTCATCTCTCTTGAGACCCTTTCTCCACTTTCCTTGAAAGTTGTCAAGAAGTGCAAGCATTCCAACAACTCTCTGAAAGGAATATTCTCAACCAATTTCTCCAACCAACTGATCAACACTTTCACTACCCCTTGCGTATCCTCATATGAGGTGATAAGCCAAGCACACCAAACTTGTCTCCTAAGATTTCTCCTGCAAATTCTTAATATATGGGATCTACTGTGTTGTTCCTATTCTTTGTGGTTTCAGCAAAACCGAGAAGTGCTCCATTTTAACATACTCTTATAAGATGATCCACTATTTTTTACCATCTGTAAATGTAGTGAGTTGAATTAATAAATTTTGCAGTGGTAAACCATTCTTGCCTTTCATCTATGTTTATAAGCGGTTATTCACAAAATACTGTCATTAATACTTAACTAAACAAAGTCAGTCTAGTTGTCATTCGTTCTCTCCGGTTGCTTTAAAATCTTCTAGTCTTTGGTGTTCTATATTTTCATTATGATTTGTATAAATGTGGTTTTCTTTTATTTATCCTGTTTGGGAGTTACAATGTTTCTTGAATTTAAGGATATATGCTTGTCATCAATTTCAGGAAAATCTTCAGCCATTATGTCTTTTAAATTTGCTTCTTTCCTGTCTGTTCATTGTCTTTTGGAATTCCTATTAAAATATGCTCAACCTCCATCTATCCTCTGTGTCTCTTAACTTTTCTTTTCTCTTTCTTCTTCTGTCTTCCTGAGTAATTTATTTACATCTATTTTTCTGCTTATGAATAATCTTTTCAGATGTATTTAACTTGCTATTTCTACATATTCAAAGTCTTTTTTAACTCAATTTTTACATTATTCACTTCACTTTAAAATCTGTCTGCTTGTTTCCAATAGGATACTATTTTTCTGAATTTTTTATTGAATCTTTTGCTCTTTCAAAAATTTAAAACACATTTATTTATGTCATATTCTAGGTCTTATAATTCCAGTAGCTGAAATCATTGGAAATACTTGTTTTTGTTATCTCATAGTTTTTGTCTGTAGTGGCTTGTTTCCTCTCATGATTTAGTTGTACATTTTTTATTTGGGGGCACATATTTAGTGTGTTTTATCAATTTATACCTTGTTAGTCCTATTTTGATGATAGCACACCCATGGAGTGCTATCAGCTGGGGACAACTTTAAGTTAATTTCTCAGCTAGAGGTTTTCTGAACAATACTGGTAATATTAATTTGAATCCCAAGCCCTTATGAAGACAATCCTATGGTGGAGAGTTTTCAGGGTAGATGTTTCCCTTTTGTTTACCCAGAGCCGTGTCCATTTTTATTTAGTCATATTGGGCTAGCCTTTATTGTGGTAACGGACCCTAAAATCTCATTGACTTATTATAACTAATGTTTATTTATTGCTCATGCTAAATCCAGTGAGGCTTGGGGTGGGAGTCTTCTTTATCTGATGACTTAGAGATCCAAGTTCCTTCTATTCAGGTTCCTATCTACCTATCATCTCAATACATGGCTTCTAAAAGGATGTGTCAAGGAAGATATTTGTACTATCATACTGCTAATGTAGATATCATGTAGACTTCTTCCACTAGTATAATTTTTTTATTTGTGATCAGTGGATGGAACTTGAAACTTAAAAAAAATTAAGCTTTCTATGCTCACAAAGCCCAAGAAATGTCATTAAAGATATTTATTATAAACTACTGTGCAAAAATATGCATATATACATATATATATATATATATATATATGGGGGTTAAGAATATATTTTTGTATATATACGTATAAACATATATTACATACGTATATACATATAATACATGTATACATATATAATATATGCGTATATTATATATTCATAATACATATACATTCTATATGTATATACATATATAATACACATGTTATATACACATTAAATATATTATATAAATATATATTTTTATTTATTTTTAGTATTTTCTATTTAGTGTGTATATATATGTGTGTGTATATACACATGTATATATGTGTATACACGTGTATATGTGTATATATGTATATATGTACACATGTATGTGCGCACGCACACACACACACACACACACATATACACACACACAAACATATACATACATACACACAAAATACCCAACATTCCCTGACATTAAATGTGGGAACATAAAAACTCTCTAAGAATAAAATTGGTATAGAACTAGAATGCTTCATGTCTTTCACTGATTATTGATTTTCAAATAACATTTTAATGAAGGCACCAGATTGAACTACTATGATTGGTCATAAAGTTTATTTTTTGCATATGTAGCCAAATTATGTCAAAATACTTTAATGTATGTACTACAATCCTATCTCTGGTCCTTTGTCTGTGTATCCAATCTATTTATTGTTGAACCCTGCTGCTTTTCCTTCATAATGACTATCAGCACTGCCTCATTATTTCCTTTTCCTACTGGTAATAATGTTACTGATACTGTGCTTTTCTCTGGCTTCAGCAATGACCATCTATCTCTTCCAGCAATCCATAGCTTTCCAGTTCTTTTCACTGGCTCCAAACTCTCTTCTCAGTTTCTTGTTTTGATCTTCACAAGTCCCATGTTTAAACTCAGGCACCCTAAACTATGTGACTTTCCTAACCTAGATTCTGTTTGTCATTTAGGATAAAATAAATGTCTCCTGAATAAGACTGCAACAGGAATTAGGTGCAGTTAATTTCAGCTTTAAATTATCAGCTAACATACATATATTCCTCTCTTCCCTAGCAATTAAAAAAAAAAAAATTCTCAAGGGAAAAAGGATCCTGAATCCTTTTCATTGAAGCCTGACTACAATGGGGTTGAGTTAAATGAACTGTAAAATCCCTCTGTGCTCTCTATAAGTGAATTATTTCATTAGACTAAAAATAGGCCCAGCATGGTTTAACAGAACAGAAGTCAAGGGAACAGTTCTAACTTGTTGGAAAATTGCTCTTAATTCCATAAATACTTTACAAAATTTGGTTTTTCAGTAAATAGTTAAAAAGGGGAATATGACTTGCCAAGTCAGATATAACATTGGGTAGATGTTAAAGCGAATAAAAATACTAGGCTAAATTCAATATGACTTCTGGTCTTTCACCACAATTTTCTTCAAAAGATGAATTAACATGCTTTGTCATAATTGCTGACCATCCACTCACTCCTTATCTTCTGGAAATTTTGTTTCTCTCTCCAGTTACTCTAATGAAATCTCTCTGTTGTCAACAATAAACTAAAAGTCACATTTAATTTTTTCCCTCAGTCCATATCTGTCTTGACGTCTCTGAAACATTGGCATCGTTGACTATGCTACACTTTCTTTGCTCCACTATCCCAGCTCTACACTCACTTTTCTAAACACACACAAACACACACACACACACACACACACACACACAAGGTGAATATCTATTAGACTTCCTAACTCTTCTCATCCTTTAAATGTGAGCATTAATCATGGTTTAGCTCTTAGCCCACTGATCTCATTAAATATTCTGCTTAAAAGGGTTCCTTTATCCTCATAGCTTCAAGTAACTTCTATTCCTCTGTCCTTAATTTCAGGGTATCTTGGGCTGTATTAGAACTAGTTGACTGAACACTGCCTACATCTCTTTAAACTCTTGGATCTGTAGATTTTTAAATGTTCTATTATTAGAAAACCAAAGAAAATCACTAGGTGGAAAATTAATTTTCTGGAATATAGCAGCAGTGACTCTTAAGGCTGATGAAATGAAGCTGTAGACTTCATGCAGTCTCACTTCAGAGCATCTTAACTCTCTGCTGGTTCTTAAATTCTCCACGATGGTCAATGAGGAAAAGTGATTTGTATGAGAGTCTGGAGACCCCATTTGATTGAATCTAGATCTACTAAAAGAAAGTGGTTTAAAATTTTCTATATCTTTCTCTCTTCCTATTTTTATTCTCTCATCAATCTTTTCTTTACCTCCTAATCTTGGGTCTTTTCAAATCCCAGCTGTGAATAGCTTTGCTTGGACTCATTACCTCAGCAGAATTTTGGGAGACCTTGGGTTTTGTTTTCAAGCTTCTGGCTCTGCTCCGAAAAGAATATCATCTCCCTTCTTTCAATATGTCCCTTAACAGAAAAATATATATATTTTTTAATTTGGTAAGGATGAATAATTCGTTTATAAAATACCTGTGCCAGCTATTTGTGCAAGCTTACAATTTTTGTTTAGTAAAACAGTTTGTAGAAACATTCATATATGTGTAGAAGTTCATAGCTCTACAACTAAGTTTGACCATTAATACAACTGGAGAGACAGGAAATTTGGAGGGAAGAAACTAGAACCCTTGATAGGAATTAAATGAATAACAGAGCAAGCTAGAATCCATTCTCTTGCTAGGTTGGGTTGGTGATGTGTGTCTGTGTCACTCTTAGAAAGAAGGCAGGTGATCTGGACAAATCTTCACAAACATGCTAATGACAGACCTCATGGCAAACAAACTCATTGTATTTGCTAGTGAGAAGTCCTTATCTGAGGAATATTTTATCAATTGTCTAAGATTGTTTATAGTAAATGAATCTACCGATCTATGGACGGCTCCCTGAAAATTTTTCTGCAAATTCTGTAAATATCTATAATACTCTGTTGTGTAGGAGACTCTTTATGGTTTAGATTCTTGAAACTCAGTTAACTGTTGAAGAGTTCTAATTTGTATATTTGATTTAATAATTTTATTATATATATTATAATGATATAAAATAACACTGGCTTTGGAAAAGAGATCTAAGGCATTTAGATAGGTTTTACTTAACTTTTACAGCCTTAAGTTTTCCTAATGTTTATAAAGAGGGTACAGGCCTGTCATGAGAGTTTTTGCTACTATTAAATGACAAACTTGTTTAAATCATTTGCCGCAAACAAAAACTGAATTTAAAATAAAAAAAATTTTTAAAAATCATTTGCCACAGAAGTGGGCATATATCATCTCAACTACATGGCAAATTTCTGGAAGTGTAGGACTCTGACATATAAGTCTCCATATCTACTGCATCAATATATAGTAGTTGATCAATAAGCATTTGTAGAAAGAATGAATATTTTAGATGATAAAAACACGATGGTGAGCGGCAAATTTCTTTAAGTAAAAATTCTGATGATACAGAAATATTTTATGCATAATTAAGTTCAGTACAGGTGCGCCTGGGTGGCTGAGTCAGTTAAGTGTTTGCCTTCGGCTCAGGTCATGATCCCAGGGTCGTGGGATTGAGTCTCCCATTGGGCTCCCTGCTCAGCGGGGAACCTGCTTCTCCCTCTACCTCAGCTGCTCCCCCTGCTTGTGCTCTTTCTCTTAAATAAATAAATAAATAAATAAATAAATAAATAAATAAATAAAATCTTTTAAAAAAATAATAAATTCAGTAAAAAAAAGCTTTATGGGGAAACTGCTAGATGTGCACCGAAATTTACTTTTTCTTTTCTCTGGTAGGAAATAAAATTATGGCTAGGTGTGCCCACCAGCTGAGGACTACCCTTTCCAGCCCCCTCTTCCCATAATGTGCTGATGTGACCATGTTTTTGCCAATGGAATGGAAATAGAAGGAACCTATGTTACTTCTGGGCCCACCCACATCTTAAAGCATCAGAGGTACACAACCACATTTGCCCTCTTGTGAGCTGAACATGGATGTACTTGAAGCCTAGCTTTAACAATGCAAATGAGGACAATACCCCAGAGGATGCCAGAGAAACAAGGTGAAAGTAACATGGGCCATACATGACAGAAGATAGTAGACCTGAGAACCTAGAACAGTATTTAAAAGAGAAACAAGGAACATTACTTCTTGATCTACCTATTATTCTCATGGTTACAGCAACTTATTTTATTACTCTAATATAAGCAGAAAAAAGTAAAAAAGAACATAAACTATAATGTTTTTTATTGGTAAGGTGATCTAATTTGTTTTAACAAGTTTGGGAATGAATTTGGAGAAAGAATTTTTAAAAGTACATGTTTATGATTTTATTTCCTTAGTCTCCTTTTAAAATTATTTAAATAATTGAGACAATTATTTAAATTACAATCAAATCTCAAAGCAATATAAAGTTTTAAAATTTGCCTATGAAATTTAAGATACTTTTGTTATCTTTTAAAGTGACATATTTACACTTAGTGAACTTATATTACATAGACATTAAATTTTCCAGTTTTCAAGGAATAGTTTTTGGTGCAGGAGATCTTCCCTTAATTTATTTTAACATTTGAATGTCTTCTCTTTCAAATATATGAATTCTATTGCTTTTGCTCTAGAAAGTGTACTCCATTATCATTTCAATGGGAAATTTTCTCTTTTGACTGTGCTCACCTTACCTGTGAATATTTTTGGTGAAACCTTGGGAGGGTCATTTGGTTTCTCTTTCCAAACTCTTTACAATTACACTTAGACTAAGTTTCTAAAATGTAACAAACATGGACCACATCATTTCAAAGATAGTTGCTATGGGAAACCATATGTTAAAATTTGGTGAGATTTTAGTTTCAGATAAAAAATAAGTAGTTTCTTATCAAATAAAAAGGAAATAATTTTCAGGTCAGATTCCATTATTATGAATCTTCATAGGATTGTGTATCACACTGCAGCACATCAAAAACACAATTTTACCTTTTATTTGTTTGATTAGTGTTTCCCACTCTAACAACCATGGTCGAAAAGAGCCTGTGCCTGTTTTTATTATTGGCTAGCACAATGTCTGATGCTTTGTAAGTGTGTAATAAATATTTGAAAGTTAAAGAAGGACCTGAAGTTAAAGATATTTTTTTGATGCATACCTGATATAACAAATTGATTGTATACTTGACTCACACCTGGAAACTTTTTCCTTTCTTTGTATTTATTTTGAAATATGAAAATATTTAAACACAATAGAAACATTTATCTTTACAAATATGAATAATTTTTAGATATCTGGAAGAATAATTTAATATAAAATATGTCATGATTAAAAATACAAAAAACAAAAACCCATACAGTAATTCCATACAGAGAAAAAATAGAACGCACAGTAGCAAAAGCCTTATTTATGATAGGCCAGAATATTCATATATTGACAAAATGCAAAATATACTGTTTTTGTGTTTTAAAAGTAATATTAAACATAATAAAATATTAAATATAAAAAGTCCTATTAAAGACTATAACAAAGAGAATGTTGCAAATTTTTTTTTTTTTTTTTTAAAGAGAGAGTGAGAGAGCATGTGTGAGTATGAGTGGTGGGGAGGGACAGAGAGAGAGGGAGACAGAGAGTCTTAAGCAAGTTCCACGCTCAGCACAGAGCCCGACATTGAGCTCGATCTCACCACCCTAAGATCATGACCTGAGTTGAAATCAAGAGTCAGACATTTAACCAACTGAGCCACCCAGGATCCCTTGATGTAAATGTTTCTAAATGACATTATAATATTTTAGATTTATGAATTATTGCAATCGATACAACATTTCTAAAGTTGAAATCCCAGGTGCCAAGCCACAGCTTAGGGGTACATTCAAAAAAACAGCATTCAAACATTCTAAAAATAATTTAAAAGCAGCATATTTAGTGAAATCTGAAAATGAAAACAATGAGGGCATAGATCATTTTAAACACACAACAAACTTAAGAAATAATTATATTTCTTTCTCACTCTCATCTATGGAAGCTACCAAGAAGGCACTTTCTTCCTCTTACCAAATTTCCTAAAACTCTTCCCTAATTCTTACCCATGCTGAATCTATTTCTTCTCCCTCCCTCTTTCCTTCTGTTGCTATTTAAATTACTTTCCAACAATCACTTCTCTCCTCTCAATTCTTCCTTTGCTCATAACTATGGTCTGATATAGCAAGGCTCCGGTACAAATTCCACAGTTACCAACAGTTACCTGTGTTTTAGTTCTTGCTTCTAGAAAGCAGAGCATGGGAACTAAAACCACAAGTGGAGAGTCAAGGTTAACTATAAACTGACAAAAAGATAAAAAATGACAAACCAGTGTTATCTACAATACAGCAAAATCAGAGCTTTGTGTTATTTCTTGGAGGACAGTCGTTTATATATATCAGAGTCTGAAAAATGTGCATACCTTAATAATGAGCACGTTAAATCTTAGGAATTTATTTTAAAGAATTGTTGCTTACATTAGTAAAAACAGAAACAATCTAAATGCTCAAGAATACAAATAATTGATTCTATGATGTGAAAGAACTAGCTCAAAATACTTTTTTTAGGGGCGCCCAGGTGGCTCAGTTGTTAAGCGTCTGCCTTCAGCTCAGGTCATGATCCCAGGGTCCTGAGACTGAGCCCTGCATCGGGCTCCCTGTTCCACGGGAAACCTGCTTCTCCCTCTCCCACTCTCCCTGCTTGTGTTCCATCTCTCACTGTGTCTTTCTCTGTCAAATAAATAAATAATCTTTAAAAAAATACTTTTTTTAAATTTCTTTAT
>CM052883.1:137719919-137746185 GCA_028534135.1 Potos flavus
ATGCTGCATAGCTCATTTAAAAAAAAAAAATAGAGAAGGATTTAAAACTAAAGAAAATGATTATTAAACCACATCATTTAAAGACTGTTTTTCATGCTTTGAGATAACTTTACACAGGTCTTCTAGAAAACAGTATTACATGTTATCATAGAATCAGAAATTTCACCAGATCAAGTCATAGTTAGAATGCTAACTAGAGCGTTAACTGGATTTTACAAGTACCTATAAAGACCTCAGATCTGGACAGGTGTTTTTCCTTTGAATGATATTTTCTTCCCCAAATGGAGGTCACCCAACTTCTCTAGGTAACAAATTTTAAGATTTTGCCACTGTTCAATTATATTCACAGATAAAATAATTTAAATCTAAATTTAGCCCAATACCAGAAATAAACAGATCATTAAAAAGAAAGGCTTCTTCATTTGGAAAAGGCAAGAAATAATTGCCCTTCATAAAAAGGCTTTCTTCTTTTCTCAAACTTGAAATATTGTAACTTTTGTTTTGACAGTGTTGACATTTTGAAGTTTTCTTCTAACTTAAAATCATTTTCTTGTATAATTTATCTCTAAAAGGGACCATTTAAGTTTTAGAACAAATTTCATTTTTAACATTCCAAATACAGGATCAGTTGTTAATGTATTGCATTTACATAATGCTTTGGAAGTAGAAGACTCCCAGTGTGCCTTAAAACCTTGGATAGGCTAGAAAAACCTATACCTACTAGAGAAATACAATAACGTCCTAAACAGAGCACATTATAGTCATTCAGTCAGTTACATACAGAATAATAATCGTTTGTGTGATTTGTGAGAGAGCAAAGCCTTGAGTCCTTTTAAATCATTTCCTTTCTTCCCCCACCAATTTTTCTCCTAAAGTCAATTAGTACTTTTGCTTGACAAGGGATTAATGAGGCAAATTTCTTTCTGAAATTCTGCAGGGTTGGCTGCTAGTATGGCATTCTGGGATTTTTAATTAATTTTTTTTAAACTAATAGTGTGTTTACTATGCAATCAAATGTCAGATTTGAACAGTTGAGTAATAATAAAAATAAAGGGCTTTGTTAGAATGAAGGTCAAGATGATTAGGCAAAATTTATCTTTATCATACCTCCAATTTTTTGTGTATTCTCTCATTTCTTTTTTTTTTTAAGATTTTATTTATTTATTTGACAGAGGGAGAGAGATCACAAGTAGGCAGAGAGGCAGGCAGAGAGAGAGAGGGAAGCAGGCTCCCCGCTGAGCAGAGAGCCCGATGCGGGGCTCGATCCAGGACCCTGAGATCATGACCCGAGCCGAAGGCAGAGGCTTTAACCCACTGAGCCACCCAAGCGCCCCTATTCTCTCATTTCTTTGAGAATAATAAAGTTACTACGTTTATAAAACACATTACAAAGGCATTAAAATGAATTACAAAAATTTCAAACCATACAGGAAAAAAATTCCCACATTTCACCATCCAGAAAGAACACTTGAGTTAACATTAAGTAATTTAATTGCTTTTCTTTCTGTGCATTGTAATGAAAGAAGGCTAGACAGAAATAATAGTTTCATAAAAATGAGACAATGGGATACATGCTGTTTAATATATATTAATTTAAATTTTACTTGAATTAATAGGAGAAAATGAAACTGGCAAACTAAAGGAATAGCTATGCTTGTTCTTCATTATAGGGATTATTAGTTCCTAAAAGACCCTTTTTTTTTTAAGATTTTATTTATTTATTTGAGAGAGAGAGAGAACACCCAAGTGTGCACAGAAGCAGGAGGAGGTGTGGAGGGGGAGGGAGAGGAACAAGCAGACTGTGCTGAGCACAGAGCCCCACGTGGGCCTTGATCCTAGGACCCTGAGATCATGACCTGAGCCAAAACCAAGAGTCAGTTGCTTAACCTACTGAGCCACCTAGGCACCTCTTAAAAGACCATTTTTAGAATTAAAAAAAAAAAGATTAGAGATTGTGTTATTGTATTGTCAAATTTTATATCATTCACATATTTTTGTAACGTAATTCAATTAATTGTCTAGTTTGGGTCTATAAACACGTACATTCAGTGCTACCTTTTTGGAATTCTTTTATCTTCGGGACTCAGTGTTCTGGGAGGACAATTTAGCTGGTTCTAAAATTTTTGGCTTAAAAATCAGATCAAATCAAATTCCTAGTTTACACTTTATCTCAGAAATTTGGTTTGTTTTTTTTTTGTTTTAAGTAATCTCCACACCCAACATGGTGCTTGAACTTACAACCCTGGGGTCAAGAGTTGCATGCTCTATCAACTGAACCAGCTAGATGCCCCTAGTTACCCCAGAAATTTGTAAGTCTTGTTACCATATTGGTTTTGGCATTGCACGTTGTTTGGAATACTCTGAGGCCAGTTTAACTTTTTACTTTTTTAAAAAAAAGTGTTTCCTTACCTCAATGCTCAAGAAATATTTCTTGTCTTGGAAATGCAGTATAGTTTAAGCTTCTTGTTTAAAAAAAAAAAGATCACTGCTGATCTTAACCTTCCCTGGAATACGCTATGTCTTTCTATTTTCAGATTTAGGGTTTTTTTTTTTTTTTTTTTTTCCTTAATGAAAACTTCCTTTTATCATGAATTTAAATATTTTTTCCTGCTCCATTTGAGTAAAGTACTTCAGGAATGCTAAATAGCTTTTATTGAATCATCACTGTCTGTTCCTCATCCCCCATCCCCGCCCCAGTAGATGATCTTTCTCCTAATTCCATTTATCTTTCTGTCACTTTCCTCCGCTTTTACTGTCATTAGATAATCTCAGTTTTACTCTATGTCACTTACTTAGCTGACTTCTACTCAAATAACCTGCACAATTATCTGATACTCCATATACCATCTATAAAACATTCTCACCGATGCCCATGACTTGTGACTGGTCAGGTTTTCTCTAGTATGTCCACATATTTCTGCTTTCACTGACTGGATTGCATGCTTGTCAAGACTAAGTTGCATTTGATCCCGAAAGTGTTTTTGCCAGTTGTGGAAGTTATGATTATATTATTTGACTGAACATTTAAAAAACTCATTTGGTATAATATGATAAGGAAAAGAGATGTTTTCATAAAAATAATTTGAATGCTTTCTTAAATTTTGATATAAACAAATTCCTGGAAAAACATGGAATTAAACTGTGTGTATTCTTAATGAATTTTTTTCTTTAGTCCAATATTACATATATGAGATTCCTCTGTTGTTGAATATAGCTAGAGTTTCTTTGGTTTTTATTGTTTTATAGAATTGCATTGAATCACTATTTATCCACTAACTTCTAGCTCCCTCAAAAGTCTTGTCTCCTCTATTCTATCAGTTCCCTAAGTTACAGCTTACTGGTGCTTATGTGACTATGTCCATTTTCCTCATTTGCTTTTCTCCTAGCCCAGAGATACCAAAGTGAGGCTCTGTTTTTATCTTGCTCTACTGAAAGCATGTGGTGATAAAGAGATACATTTTACAGCTTCTCTTAACTTTTTCCCAGAGTGACACCTCCTCTTTAATCTGCCTTTTTTCCAAGGGAGATAAGGAAGGGGCATGGAGATTGTGTTAATAAGGATTTTTAGGATTTTGTTTATTCACCTTCTTTCTTGTCCTAGTGCCAATTTTGAGTTGGTGTGATGGGAATAGGGCAAACAGTAGACTAAATTATGTAAGAACCAAAGTCTGTGTCATGACATTTTCCTGTGTGTTTATTGCTGCTGGTGCCTTATATTGGTTGAGTTTCTCCTTTTTAGTGAAGTCTGCTAAACTTTGAAAGGAGGAGATTCTCAATCTAGTTTTATTTTGCCACCTGTAGAAGGCTATTTTCCTTTGCATATTCCCTATTATGTGACAAATCCCTGATTATCTTTGTTGCTTTTTGTATATCTAAAGTCCATATCTTTGTTATTTATATAATGAAAAACTTAAACTATCAGAGTTTTCCTGTGAACCTTCTGTTATTAGCCATAGCTTAAAAGTTAAAATCACATAATCTTTTAATTAAGAAAGTAGCTTTAAAAATTCCAAATGACAGCTTTGACCATTTCCATTAACCTTAATTTAGGATTCACGTTCCATATAAATGTTTTGTAGTAAGAACCCATAATAATAGTTTTCTAATACTTGCTTTGTGCCTGGGAATATGCTTTGATGTCTTTGTCATTTTTTTAAAATTCTCACATAAATGCCAAGAGACAGGCCCTAATGTAAAGACTGGGGAACTGAAGTTTAGAGAGAGCAGAGAAGTAACTGACCCAGGGTCAGACACGGCTTGAGATTTGGGCCTGGCTCGTAGACTGAGCTAATGACTGTGTTGTGTACCTCTTTCAGCTTTAATTTCGTGGTCAGCTAACTTTCCTCATACATTAGATTTTCAAAACCCTAGGCAAAGACCAAATGCATTTGATTCTTAAAGAAGTCGAGTAGTAAAACTGGGGTACTTTAGAGTTAAGGAATTTCAACTTTACTTTGGATTTTCTCCATGGGATGTTAAGTAGTAAATGGCCCAGATCTTGCCTTCATTGGTGCATGTACAAGAGTCATTACCTATGAACTGAGTCACTTTCCTTGGTTGGATAGGCCGCACTCTGAATCTGATCTTGACTTTCCACCATCCCCTTGTCCAACAGAGACAGTCTAAGAGTCTTCTAAGTTTTTTCTTCTGCTAAGTGTCCTCTTCATTACTTCTGTTCCAATTATCCAACTTTACCATTCTCTAATGAGAGGTTCTCTAAGTCAATTCAGTTTGTAGGCCACAGGCAGATATTTTCTCTCTTAGCAAATCTGCATTTCCTTCTCTGTCTGCTTCTAGACTAGTGACCTACAGACTGTCCTTTTCTTGTGCTATACTGACCTTACTGAAAATTATATGAGATAATAAATGCACTCTAACATCCTGAATTTTTCCTACCTCTTTCCCTATTTTACAGCCCCCACTGCAACTGTCTGAGCCTTAGTCCTGCATCTGAAGGTACAGGAAATAGTTGAATAAAATGTTTCATTGCTGCATAATAAGACTCACCAGTGTCCTCAACTAAATGGTAAGGTGTTACCTAATTCTGCCCTACATACCGTATTTATCCAGTTCCACATTTTGGGGCCTATTATTTAACAGCTCCCTACTTTTAAATGTGATTTGGTAATACTTAAGGTTTTCAATTATAATTGGTAAAAGCAACCTTGCTAATTTAAGCAAATAAAGAATTTATTAAAGAATACCAAAGGGGGGAAAAAAAAATAATACCGAGGAGCTCACAGAATTTCCAGAATTTCCTGATTCACGTTCCACAGAACAGTTTCATGAAGACACTACTCTGACATATCCCTGAAGATTTCCGTATTGTCTCTGAAAACTGTATCTACCCACTGTCCCTATTGCTCCCTTCACCAGAATAAATGCTGCATGTTACTAGCTTGTATTTGAAAGCCTGGATTATATTCAGGAGGCAAAAGTTCTAGCATGTTACCTCTCAAAAGAGGTCTGTTCTCTTTAATAGATGTATTCTATAAAATGATAATTTCAAGCATTTAGCTACAAGACATCATAAGTATTATGAAGATTCATCACATAGATGACTTCAGATTGCTTGCTTCTTAAATTCAATGGGAACCACCATGGACTTTCAGCTTTAAAGAGAGGAGGAAGCGTCTAGAGAAAAATAGCTTTGCCTTATGGAACCTTAGAACTAGGAATTTTCTTTTTTTTTTTTTTTAGAGCTCCTTGACATTTTGTGTTGGTATCTGCATATTTGAAATAAAAGCCAACTCTCCCAACTTTATCAACTGACATGGCACAAAAGAAACCCTTCACCAATAAGCCTCGCTACAGACTCTGGGGGTTTCTCAAACCTTCCCTGTGTATATGTCTTCCCTGGATGTGTATGTGTAAATTCCTAATGAGAGAGATTGCCAGTTTCTTTCTCCAAGAGTTTATAACCTCTTGCTACCTCTGGCATCTGTCTGCTGTACCATGGGTCTGCCAGAACAGCAGCCTACCGCCCAGCTCTTTTTATTGTTCTCAGCAGCCCCCAGACATCTAGAATATGCAGGACTTCATCAACACTCCGAGATAGGAGACACTAAAATCACTCCCTTGGTCAGCCCCCAAAAAACTGAAAGTTAGATGTACATTTCGATCTTCCCTTACCCTCCACAAAGAGAAGCTGGAAGTTGTGAGTTTTCCTAATCATGTCCTGTTGAGCCTGGACAGGTTCCGGCAGTGAGTGTACATTAGCCAAAATTGTCACCTTTGTTCTCAGTGGCCCCTAGGCATCTAGAGAAAGTATGCCAGTCCTGCCAGTGTTCCAAGGCAGGTGATAAAGAAGTTAGTCCCTTGGGCAGCCCTCTGAAGTCAGAATGTTGAATGGATACTCCAAGCCTTTCCCTCCTGAGGGAGAATTTGGTATTTAAGCATTTTCATCTACTTGTTCTTCACTAAGACAATGGGAGTGGGGAATGGGGCTGGGAGGCTATGACCAATGAATGTGCACTAGTTCAAGCCAGCAGCTTTATTCTCAATTGTTCACAACCTGGGACTTCCTGTTAACTCTGAAATTCAGGCAAGACAGAAACCAGTCTCAGGTGAAGCCATCAGAAAATTCAGAATGTTGGATATACAGTCCTGTCCTCTCCTTCCCTCTCCAGGGAGAAACTGGGAGCTGGGAGTTCCCTTCTGATCGTGTGGTGCTGTGCCAGATAGGAGGGATTCTGGCAAGAGGGTCCCAACTTTTCCTACTGGCTTCTTTGTGTGGGCTGTAGGAGTCTTTCAGCTCGTCTCCTGATATCTCACAAAGGGAACTGGTTCACGTATTGTCGAATCAGTGTATCCATGGAGGAAAGTAGGATCTAGGGTTTCCTATTCTGCCATCTTGCTGATGCTATCCCCCCAATAAGCACATGTTTTAATTGTACATGCTAATTTCTATTCAATTAACTAATTTGTAGCTGGAAAACTTTATGATAAGCCCATTATACATGATCTATCTTAGCCTACCATTGTACCACACCCATGATAAATATGTTCCTTCATCAATGATGTATAAGTGAGGGGTCACGAGACAGGACTGACATTATATATATGTATTTTTCTCTAGGCCTCTAGTAGTCTTAGAGGCATTTGCTTCAATTACCTGGTATGTATATCCAAATCTAGAATAAATGCTTATGCTGGTCAAGACAATCAATATGTATCTGGGATCATGTGTGATGAGTTAATGTAATCCATTAACTGGCCTGGACATTCTCAATAGGCACTCCATAGTTGCTTTTAGTCTCTGATGTTAGTGTTAAAAATGGAATAATTGTTGGGGCATCTGGGTGGCTCAGTTGGTTAAGTGTCCAACTGTTGATTTCAGCTCAGGTCATGATCTGAGGGTCATGGGATTGAGCCCTGCATCAGGCTCCTCACTCAGTGCAAAGTCTGCTTAAGATTCTCTACCTCTTCCTCTACCGCTCCCTCCACTTGTGAGCTCTTTCTCTCTAAAATAAATATGTTTTTAAAATGGAATCATTGTTAATCACTTTTTGAGCACACAGTGGGATACATCTATTTTTTGTTGTTCCTGATTGATTCATTGAATATCTCCATGAAAACTCATTTGTATACCCAAGAAACAACATTCTTTCTCTTTTCTTTTTATTAGATATAATTGACATACATTATATTAGCTTCAGGTGTGCAACAGAACGATTTGATATTTGTCTATATTGCAAAATGAGCACCACAGACTAGTTAATATCTGTCACCATCCAGGAAACTACTTTCAAAGCAATAGGGTATTTACTTAGCTTTAGTGACCTTATGAATTCAGAAGTTGTTTTTTTGAAAACGGGCATCAGCTTATCCAACTTTCATTTATTTCCTCTAGAAGTGCATAAAATTTTTCATACACCACCCCCCTTGGGGTTTCTCTAATCTTCTAGTCCTCTAAGGGCCACTTTGTGGCCCATATTGCCAATCTACTGGCCACTTCCTAAAAAAAACATGAATCCATACTGTATCATTTTTATTATCTAGCTCCTCGAGGAATATCCTTCTTAATTCTGCCCATTGAGTGGAGTTGTGTTTTCCTTCTTCAGTCAAAATGAAATGATCAACACTTGTTATGCAGTGGACTTGCAGACAGAGTTTTGGCTCTCTACCCTTGAGCTACAGTCTGTGTACCATGCTTTTTATGAGGCAGCCTTAGGTAATATTCTAGTCCAAATTCCATACTACTACCGGGTGGCAGTATGGGCTTTTGCCAACAGTTTTAGCCAGCTTGAGTTTCCTAGCTGTTTATATTTCCCAAATCATTTGTGTATCAGTTAGAGTGGAGTTGTATAGCTCAATGGCCATTTGAAGCTTCAAGAGAGCCTGATGATGTTCAAAGCATTATTCAAATTCAGTTTTTTCCCTTCTTATTATAACAATAGGAGCCAATAAAAGTTACAGATGTTGTATGTGATTTCTTCACAAACCAAGCAATCTTTGTGCCTCTTGTTTTAATTTTAGAGCTAGAGAGACAATAACTTGTTGTGGTTGGTTGAGAAATGTGGCTCATAGTTCTAGCCCATGTAATTACTCAAAATTTTATTATTTGTGCTGGATCCCATACTTTAGCTGGGTTAATTGGCTACTCCTGGTGGTTATATCATTAACCAACATTTGGAATTCATGCTTAGTTTGATTTTTTGATTTAGATATCAACATTATGTTATTGATGTAATGAATAACTACTTTTTGATTGAAATACATCAACATTTCTTCTTACCAGGTTATTATAATAAGCAAAGCAATTTAAATATCCCTACAGGAGCACGGTAAATGTGTATTGGAGTCTGTTTCACATGAATGCAAATTTGATTTTGACTTTCTTCTAAATAGCAATTTACGAAAAAGCATTAGCCAAACTGATCATAGAATACCTATCTCCCTTAGCTTGTTGCACAACTTGAACTGTTAACACAGAAATGGATGATGCTATTGAAGGATCCTCTTTATTCAGTCCTCTAGAGTTTAGAATTATCCTCCAGAATCTAATATCTTTTCTCACATACTACACTGGACTACTGAACAAGAAATTTATGGATACTAATTAACCTGCAACTATCATATCTTCAATCAAAATTGAAATTTCTTTTTTTTAAAGATTTATTTATTTATCCTAGAGAGAGAGCATAAGTGGGAGGCACAGAGAAAGACAGAATCTCAAGCAGACTTCACACTGATCATGGAGCCTGACACAAAGCTCAATCTTACAATCCAGAGATCATGACCTGAGGTGAAACCAAGAGTCAAATGCTTAACTGGACTGTGCCACCCAGGCACCCCTCAAAACTGAAATTTCTTGATGTTCCTTCCTCTCTCCCCACCCCTTTCCAGGTATCTTATATTGTTTTATATTTAGCACTTCAGTGGATTTACGTAATTTTTAGGTTCCTCATCTAACACGCCCAATTAAAAGGGAATGAAGAATAGATTTGTATGACATCATTTTTTCCAATGGCTTGGGTAAGGCAAGAGTTCCTCATTCACATAAAATAATAATTCTGGTAGGGGTGATGCGACAAACTTACACAACTTTCATTCATTAAATTCTACTTCGAACTATACTTTTATTTTAGATAAGATAAATATAAATAAATAAATAAAATAAATAAAGATTTAGAGAAGATAAAATAAATTTTATCTTATTCTGCTAACTTGATTGCATTGCTCTTTACCCTTTCATTAGCAGGTTTAAGCATATTTGTGCACTGTGCACCAGTGTCTAGAAATTTTAATGCAAATTCTTTTTTTAAAGATTTATTTTATTTATTTTAGAGAGAAAGAGGGAGAGAGGTGGGGAGGAAAGGCAGAGAGAGAGAATTCCAAGCAGACTCTCCACTGAGTATGGAGCGTAATGCAGGGCTTGATCCCACAACCCTGAGAGCATAACCAGAGCTGAAATCAAGATGGATGCTCAACCAACTGAGCCACCCAGGCATCCCTTTAGTACAATTGCTTTACCACACTGGATGGCTTTCTTGCGTATCAATCCAAATGATCTTAGTTTCCTCACTGGGACATTGTAATAGTCTCTGGCCATCTTGTCATTCAGAATAATCTTTTTAAATACTCATTGTTTTAAATGGTACTACTTTGGAAGAGCTTGCAGATTCTGCTTTTATGTAATCACTAGATTTTTAAAATTCATCAAATCTAGGATAAATGGAGGACTTAGTAAAGCAGCTAAATCAAATAATCTCATATAGTGGTCCATTAAAATTTTAATAGCTATCTATTCCAAACCCATTTAAATTAACCATGTAAACACCCCCACACTCAGTTTAATTGTTGAGGGTTTTTTTCTTTCTTCTATATAATTCTAATCTTTTTTGTCATTAAACTCTACTCATAGTAAATGAACCACAAGGTCAACTGCAGCTTCTCTTACCTAACCCTACTCATCCATCAGTAGAATGAAGGAGCCTAAGTATTTAGAAACTCTTCATCATTTAAGTCAAAGGCATAAAATTAGAGGATACACAGTATCATCATATAAACAATCCAAAGTTGCTAATATTTTCAACATTTAGAAGCTTCAGAAAGATTATTGCATTTGGTATCTAAGAGTATTTCATTTACTAATTTCCCCTCTATAGGTATATTTTATACATCTTGCCTTTATCCAGCTTTATAAATTGGATGTTTGACCTTCTAACCACATTTCTGTAAGAGCTACGACTAATTAAGAATCCTGGGTAAGACCAAACATAGTCTTCCATTCAGTAGTACCTAATATAAGAGAAATAGCTCCTTGGATCTGAATGTATAAAATCCACTTTAGCAGAGGCTTCCCAGGGAGCTATTTATGATATTCCAAAAATGAGTTATTGTGTTTTGTTTGTCTTTGATTTCCTCCCCTTGCAACCTGTGTAGTCTTTTTTTAGTGATTCTCATTTAGACTAAGTCACATTCTGATCAAAAGAAGTATCTGCTCAATTCTCATTTGGCATGCTGTCCATTCTCTTTAGGATCACCAACCATAATCTGGTGGACTTGGCATCCTCAGTTCTTTCTACTACTTTCATTTTTTCAAAGTAACCCAAATTACAAAATTTCTGGCTGACTTCCCCTCTACCTGAATTTCTTCTTTAAGTGGTTAGCTATCTCCCTTTGTTCAGTAACTACCACCTCCCAAGTTCTATTGATAGACTTTTCCTCCCATGAGTGGTTACAGCATTTGCATGTTCTCAAAGCAGAAGTAGCCTGGGAGTCAGCCTATCATCAAAGGTTTGCATCTCCCTTTCCTCAGTCTTTCTTCTTCCTAAAGCCTTAGCCATCATTTAAGTTACAGAGTCAAGGGTCACTTTAATATTTACACAATATGCCAATTGCATCAATTACATGAAGGTGGAGAAGTGAAAGGATTATACAGCATGTATTCATACATAGCTTTGATAAAGTTAAAGGTTATAGTACAGCAGGAGCAAGAAAGCACAGGTAAACATCAGAGAGGTCTGAGATTGCTAGGCACAATGCTCACGGTCTTTTCTCAATTTTACAGGATATGCTTTGTCTTTGGATTACGATTCACCAAGATATGGGTAAGATACTTTTGTCTCAGAGCAGCTGAGTACAAGTTTCTTGAGGTATCTTTTATAAATTATCAGTGAAAAGCTAAAATAAAGCTAGGTAACTGGTCAAACTAGATGCAAAGCATCACTCTCCATTCTCAATAAAAAATGTAAACTACTTGCTATTGGGTGTCACTAGGGAAGTTTTCGAATTCAAATTGGACATTATAAATTCCTAGGTAGTACATTTTATTCCAATTCTAGCCAAGGGTATTATGGTTCCAGGCATCCCTGGAGATAAGCACAGAGCTACAGTTGCTCAGACCAGTGTCAAGTTCATCCTATTTGTATATGCTATTCCTTTACTGTACAAATTTTAGTTTTCCATGGCTGATATTTGATTCTTTTTTCATTTTCTTGGTTTCCAAATTATATCATTAATTTGTTTCCTATTATGTTAGTACTTCTTTTCCTTCCCTCCTGTTTGGAGGTGGAAGGTATTCTTTTTTCTAAGGTTAACCACCCATCATTATTCTCTATTCCTCCCTCTCTGTCCTCTCATTCATTCGACAATCAAGTATTGGGTTTCTACAATGTGCTAAACACTGTGTTTGCCCTCAGGAAGCTTAAAGTCTATTAAGAAAGATAACCACGAGAATATGTAAATGGATTAGATGTTGTCAGTGACATGAGAGAAATATATTCTGGGTATGGTGGAGCACAAAGAAGAGGGTTTTCAATTCTATCTGCTAGATCAAGAAAAGTTTAAAATAAAAACTGGTAGTTGAACGGTGAGTTGAAATGAAGGATGAGTAGGTACACAAAGAACAGGTACACTATGCTGTGTAGTAAATAGGAAGGCAATGGAAGACTTTCAGTTAGAGAATAAAGTGGTCAGATTTAGAATGATCATTCTGGAAATGAATAGAGAATTGAGTAGAGTTGGACAAGACTGGAAGCAGGAAGTTTGTTGCAGTCAGGCCTCTACTGCTGCATCTTTCATATACTCTATGCTCACCCTCAATCACTGAATTGCACCAGTAAAGTCACCTATATCTACTTAGCTGCAAATTTAGTGGTCTCTCCTCAATACTCATCCTTTCTGATACATTTGATACTGTTTACTCTTCTCTCCCTTTGGAAACTGCCTTCCTCTCACTAACATGACACCATTTGCTAAAGAAAAGCATTTTCTGCATTTTTGGAGAGTTGGAGGGAGAAATAATGATCAATCACCTCTGGGTACTGACTTTACTTTCTTTGCTCCATGATGATATGGCCTTCTTGAGGGTGAATGTGGTTCAAGATCCAAAAGGGCCTGATATTAAAAATATTTCTTTAAATGGAATTGCAATGATTATAAACATAGTTTTTCCCAAAAGGGGCGTTAAAACAGGTAACAGTCAAAAACACATCTGTTTTCTCAATTTTGATAGCAGTGCATTTGAAGAAGGTAAGGTAAATAGCAATGAGGTGTGTTTATTGCATATCCAATAGATTTCAGTAGTTTGGTTAAATAAACCTGGAAAGTGCATGTGTAGGTTTTGGGGGTGTATGTCTTGGTGGTGGTAGAGGAATGAATGGTGGCAGGGGTGCAGTATTGCTTCAAGCCAATCTGTAACTTTCCTGAAGTGCTGTACTATCCCTCTCTCCTAGGTCTCTTTTTATTTGCCCACCTGGTGTTGTTTCCTTGGTTGGCCATGCCTACTACTGTAGATTCTGTATTCAAGTAATGTTACGAGATGTGCTCTTTTGCATGTTCAAAAGAAGGCCTGAACTCTCAACACAACTCCTTTGTCACATTTCACCATCCCTCTCTTTCTATATAAAACACTCCAATGATCTACTTCATTTATTTTTAATAGGAACAGCCTTTTAACTTTCATTTTGGAATAATGAAGCCACACTGTGAAGGCCTGATGAAGGCAGAGCCAGAATACTAGTTTCCCATTCTGATCCTCTGCTCAATTAATCCCCAACTGATGCCAGTCAACAGCTTGCCTCTCGTGTGGATGCCAAGCAGTTTATCCTTTGGGGTCCTTTTCTTAATGTTAGGGGCAATGGTTAAGTAGGTCTCAAAGGGCTTCTCTGCTGGGATCCAAGCATTTTGTTTAGCAAGGATAACCAGAGAATCAGTGAAATAAACAAAAGAGGTAATTGAGAAAGGCATTTATAATATATCGGTGAGCTTGCAAGTAACATTACCCATTCTTTCATAAAGGAAAGCGAGAACAACCTGCTGGGTAAAACTAAGAGTTGACTTTCTCATGAGATCGTTGGTGTTATTAAGCTACATTCACTCTGCAGGGAAGTATTTAACATCCATCATCTGTTTAAGGCTTTAAAAATTGTGCACATCTAAAAAGAAGAGTCCTCAGTTTTTCTTTCTAGAATAGATGATGATGATGATGATATTTTCTCAGGCAACACATGCCTTTACATGCACTGCCAAGGGAAGAGAGGATGCTAGAAAGAATGGTAATGTGCATTCAGTAATTAACCACATATTCAAAAATATTTTTTAAAAGATTTTTTTATTTATTTGACACAGAGAGAGAGATCACAAGTAGGCAGAGAGGCAGGCAGAGAGAGGGGGAAGCAGGCTCCCTGCTGAGCAGAGAGCCCGATGCGGGACTCAATCCCAGGACCCTGAGATCATGACCTGAGCTGAAGGCAGAGGCTTCACTGAGCCACCCAGGCGCCCCTCAAAAATATTTTAAAGACAGCACTACAGAAAACAAATAAAACTATGTGCCCTAGAGACTAAAATCTAGCCAGACTGAAAGAGTTCCACTGCTTGAAAAGATTAGGATTTGGAACTAATATTTGGGAGATTCTTAGAAGAATATTACGGCAATTTGATTGCAATGAAATGAATGTTTACAGATCATGGAAGGAGACTATGTGAACAGGGTTTATGGAAACAATCAGAATAACGAACTACAAAGTACCGGGCCCTGTACTGCTGGCGAATTTTTACCAAAACAAGTTCACAATAGGTCACAGAAGACAGATAATAATAATATTAAGAGAAACAACAGGAACAACGAGTGATTCAATAAAATACAAGGGGAAATATGCTTAATAGTCTAAGAGCCCATATTATTTTGGACATAGCATAACTCTTAAAAGCCAGGAATCCAAGTTTCTGCTCTATCACTTAGCAGCAATGAGGCTTTGAAAAATTCTCACACCTCAATTATTATAATTCTTATAAGGGCTTATAAGAATTACATTACTAAGTTTCTGTATTTCTCTATTTCAATTGCTTGAAATTAAATGTATATCAAAGCATTTTTATAAATTGTAAAGCACTATGTCAATGTTACTTTTTAATGCTGTTTTAAGTTTACCATTATGAGTGGCATCCTCTTACTATATTAAGACTCATTTGGTTTCAAATGAGAGAAACTTCCTTAAATTGATTTACATCTTTAAAAAAAGATATAAAAATGATTAATTCTAGACATAGCCCATCCAGGTTCTCAAATAGTGAACGGGGAAAATATATTAAATATATAAGGCAGAGGTTATGGTGAGAATGAACAATGCCAAAAGTCTTTAAGACTGATAAAACTGACAAACCTCTGGTGAGAATAAACAGAAGAAAAAGATAAGAATAAAACTGTCAACACCAGCTGTGAGAAAAGTACATTAGAGGTATTGCAAAAATTAAGCAGATAATGACTGGATATTATTTAATAACATATCAATAAATTTGAAAATGTATATGAAATTTAAAAATTCTTAGAAAAACATCATTTATCAAAAATTATTCTAGAAGAGAACCTTGACAATTCTATGCCATTACATATAATCAGTAATAAAAAATTTCTTAAAAAAATTAGTCTTACTAGTAAGTCCTAGGCCTAGTTAGCCCTACTAGTGAGTTCTATCATTCAAGAGGCAGAAAAATTCGGAATACTCCCCTTGTATAACAGGAGTAGTGTAACTTCATACCTCTATACCAAAATTTTATAAGGACATTACAAGAGAGGTATATAATAGGCAATTCTCATTCAGAAACTGAGATGAAAATTTCTAAACAAAATATTAGCCAACAGAATCTCAATCTTCAAATAAGGATAATATATTATAACAGATTTCTTTCAGGATTTCAATCTTGATTTAACTTTACACAATCAGTTAATGAAATTCCCAACATTATTGGATTGTAGTCCTGTCAACAGATATAGGAAATGCATTTCATAAAACTTTATATCTTATTTAAAAGAAAGAATCAGTAAGCAAACTAGAGCAGACATTTGATGTCTACAATGAACTTAGAATAAATAATACACTTAATGTTGAAAATGTTAAACTCTTGGGGCATCTGGGGGGCTCTGATGATTCAGTGTCTGCCTTCTGCTCAGACATGATCCCAAGGTCCTGGGATTGAGCCCAGCATCCGGCTCCCAGCCCAGCGGGGACTCTGCTTCTCCCTCTGCCCCTCCACTCCTGCTCGTGCTCTCTCTCTCTCAAATAAATAAATAAAATCTTTAAAAAAAGAAAATGTTGATCTCTTTTCTTTAAGACCGGTTCATCTTTTACCACACCCAGACAATGCTGTATTGGAAGTGGGAGCCAGTTGAGTAGAAGGGGAAAAAAAAATTGGAAAAGAAGAAACAAAACTGACATTATTTGTAGTTGATAAAATTATTTACACAGAAAATCAGAGGCTCCACAATTTATTATAAATAATAAGAGTTCAGAAAATGTTTGGATTTAAAGTGAATTATTTAAAAAATCAATTTGATTTCTATACACCAACAAAAAAAATAGAAAATAAAATTTAAAAAGATACCATTCAAATAGTTGAAAACTATCACATATCTAAGAACAAATTTATCAAAAGGTATGCAAGGCCACCAATGTAGAAACTACAAAACGTTACTGAGAGAAATCTATTCAGATATTTATCATGAATATGGATTTGAAAACAAAAATAATTTAGAGCTTGAATGTACTTCCAGTGACAATCTCAATAGGGTTCTTTGTTTTGTTTTGTTTTCAGTAAAACTTGAAAGATTCTAAAATGTACATGTAAGCACAAAGGGTCAAGAATAGAGAAGACACATATGAAAAAGTAAATGGTGAAAACACTTGCTCAACCAAATGTTAATATTTATAATATATTGTAGTAATTAAGACAGTGGTAGATAAATAGAGCAATGGAGCAGCATAGAAAGCCCAGAAAGAACACCACACATATGGAGCCTTAACTGATGTAGCTTGGCAGATAAATGAGGAAGGACAGATTTTATAGTAAGTAGTGCTAGGCATTTGTCTATGTATTTGTGTATACATGCATGTATATATGTATGTATCTATCATCTTTCCTATAATCCAACTATTCTCAGCATGCATCTACTCATCTATTCATACTTTATCATTTCTCAAGAGATTTGAGGTAACTAAAATTCGTGAAAGAGGAAAAAATGGAAAGGATCAGGAGTAGTGGGTTTTATGTGTAAATCATCGTTGTTTCTGTTGGAAGAGTCCAAAGGTAACAGAAGTTTAATCAGAAAAGGGTTTCCTGTGAATGTGGAACCACATAATTTAGGACAAACTCCTTCCTTTGCATGACCATCCATCATAAGGGTTTGCAGCCTCTTGGAAATAAAACTTGGACAGTGCTTTTTAACCTAGTTAGAATTTAAGACTGAGAGATGATTCCATTTGTTAGAAAAAAAGACTAATTGACATTAAAGTCACATCTCCTGATTTATTTGGGTTTGTGTTTTTCTGGCAATATTAAATTGACACCATGAGGTTATTGTGAACTTTGCCATTTTCTACGCCTAATAAACTGAATTACTTTGATTTGTGACTCATGTGCTGAAGATTTTAGCCACCAATCATTAACCTACATGGGTTAGATACCTCATTATATAAGAGCATCTATTATTCACAGCATGTTAGACAAATATTGACTATACTGGTGTTTATTATGTTATTTATTACAAGTGTGTTTATAATCCTCTAACATTTTGTTCTATTTGGGGCTCAAAATTTCTACAAACTATGAGCGTTCCAAAATAATCTTTTTTCCCTCCTTTAAAAATGATTAGAAATTGGAGAGCCCTTCCTTAGTAGTGAGCCATAATAACCCACATAAGAGGGAACACATACACACACACATACACACTTAAATAGATACATACACAACATAAGAAGGGAAGCTATTTCAAAGAAACAAAGTCTTGAGTTAGACAGCTATATAGTGCTATTTTTTAGATAAGAGAAGACACTGGGGCTGTGAATATGTAAATTTCATTTGTACAAAACTTTCAAAAATGAATAAAGCCTCATTGATGGTTTACTCTAACATTAACAAAATTCAAAATACTAAAAGACCTTAATATTGGAAAGAAACTACTGGATTGTTCAGATGAAAATACTAAATTTTACTAGTTGTTTTGCTACAACATCTAGCACTATTAAAATGTTGAGAAATTCTTTCAAACAGAAAACTATGGCAGGTATTGGGAATTTAAGGGAGGTTTTTGTAGTTACACAGCATAATGGTTCTCAGAATGGAAGCCTAGAGCCAGATTGGAAACACATATACTGGTCAGGCAGGAGCTTCAGATCTTCCCAGGCATAGCCAACAGACAGTACCAGTCAGATAATCAGGACCTGTCAGATGCAGTATTTGGGGATTCCTCTGCAAACTCACAACCTGTCCCAGATTCACAAACTTAGTAGTCTTTTAGGAGCTATATAATGAATAAATAAGTGGGAGTTAGGTGATAATAGTAAATGTCATAGATGATTAATGTCAAGAAAATCACGCCGAAGAATTTAGTTAATGCCCAAATGAAAGAGACACAAGATCAGGGAGGGTGGCCGCAGAAGAAACATGATGACAAGGGGGCAACCCAGTCAGTGACAAGGGTCTCACAGCTGGGGCATGGCCCAGAGGCTGGGTTGGGACTAGCACTTAGGTTCTAGTAGCATCTGGAGCTAAAAAATCAAGTTCTCAGCCTGAGAGAACAGATCTGCTGGTGCAATGATCAAGGCGGGTGTCCTAAGGAACAAAAAGTTTGTAGCAAGACCAGATCAGTATGGAATCAAAGTTGGCCCTAGAACCTGAGTTTGGTTTGAAGCTTTGGAACAGGATCAGTGTTTCTGTTTGTGGGGAGAAACAGAGCAGATGGATTCAATTCATGTTTATCATGGCAGTTTGGCTTTTTCTCCAATGAAATCACATGGAGAAAATTACAGGAAGAAACTTGCAACTAAGGACCTATGAGGCAGGTGTATTATCAATTAAATATCCCAACTTGTAAAGCAAGTTTCAGAACAATCTAACCGACAGCTTGAGGCACATGTGCACCAACCTGTTGGGAAGTGATTCTTACAGGTCTCCTAGCGTTTTTGTACCTCTTACCAGTGAGACTCTGACTGCTCTTTGTCTGGACTATTGTTTCAAGGATGTTTGTAGGTACCCTGGAAGATAGAGACACTGTCTCTACCAGTGCAACCATGCTCACTCTCAGGACAATAAAAATGCCTCTTTCTGAAGTGGAGAGCTAGCATGGCTACTACCTATCATAAAAGATCCCCACTCTCTAAGCTTGGGATTCCTTTTCTGTGATGCAGTCCATGTACTTGTGTCATCTGGCCCTCTTCATGTCACCCTGTAGTAACTGGGGCTTAGGGAACCAGCCCACAAATGCTGATACTGTGGCTACTCTTTTGGTATGAGTAACAACCTGCCCTTTGTCTCTCACCAGGGAGTCTCATTTATTCTACTGGCACTCATGAAATTTTGACAGGCTAATTTGTTAGCTAACAAGAGTAAAAATCTCAAACATTTCAGAGCTTTTGGCAGAACCAGAGCAGATTTGGGGTCTGTCAATATAGAACTTTGTTCTAAATAAGCCAAAGGGATGTCCGAGTTTGTTAATAGGCCACCTATGCACACCCACACCAATGTATTTCGTTAAACCATTATACTAATAGTTAACTTTTAGCTTATCATTCTCTTATCACACAATGGATATTTAATTCACACCGTAAGTTTAGCTTTTGAAGGACAGTATAACAGAAAAAAATAGATATTTTTTTCTTATTTCAGTCATATGTGCTTGAGCAATTGCTGAACTGAACCTAGTTACTGGATTTATAAGAACAATTATTAGGAGAAACTAAAAGACATCTATATTGAGGAAGAGAATGTGGGAGGATAATCTTTATTGATTAAAATTTTATAACATATATTCTAGCTATTGAAGATGTTATATTATTAAAGAAATATTATGGGAATTGTAGATCTCTAGTAGCGTTGGGGGACACTGCATTTGGATGTTACTTAAAAAAAAAACAGTGTTGGCTTTTCTGCAAGAAGATTTGGCTTAAGGTTCCAGATTTCGGAAGTCTTACCTTATGTCCTTGAACAACTCACATATCTTTTTTGAGCATCAATTTCCTCATAAAATTAAAAACAAAACAAAACAAATAATGTCCTGATCACTGAACTCATACAGTGCTTTGAGAATTCTTAGATGTTAACACTTTTATCCATTTATTTCTTTATTTATGTTATTGAAGTATAGATACATTGTTACATTAGTTTCAGGTGTACAACACAGAGACTTGACAACTCTGTATATTATTATGTAATGCTATGCTCATCACAAGTATAGCTACCTTCTGTCATCATACAAGGCTATTATAATACCATTGACTATGTTCCTTATGCTGTACCTTTCATCCTTTCATCATCATGACTTATTCATTCCATAACAGAAAGCCTGTACCTCCCACTCCCCTTCAGCCATTTTCCCACTCCCTACCTCCTTCCCTCTGGCACCATCAGTTTGTACTCTGTATTAATGGGTCTGTTTCTGCTTTGTTTGTTCATTTGTTTTGTGTTTTACATTCCACATATAAGTGAAATCATATGGTATTTGTCTTTCTCTGACTTATTTCATTTAGCATAATTACTTTCTAGGTCCATCCATGTTACCACAAATGGCAAGATCTCATACTTTTTTATGGATGAATAATATTCCATTTTATATATATATATATATATACACACATGCCACCTCCTCTTTATCCATTCGTCTATTGATGACACTTGGGTTGCTTACCTACTTGGCTATTGAAAATAATCTGCTATAAACATAGGGGTGCATATATTTTTTCAATTAGTGTCTTTGTTTTCTTTGACAGCTATTTTAAATAGCAATTTGCTAGCACTGTGAAGAAGATACTATAGCAAAGACAGGATTCCTGTAGTATTCAGCTAGGATCCACAGTGGTCTTTTTACTATTCAGTATTTTTCCTTAAGGCCAGGTCTTAGGAAATAGGTGGGCCATGATGGGATAAAACTAGGGAGAAACACAGCTTGTGTGACACAGTAGGGCAGATGATGAATGAAAGCTCATACTGGCATTCAAAACACATGCTATTCAAACTATGATATTCAAAGTCTGTTATGAAATGTGTTCATTTCTGAAATAAATTCCCAGACATGTTTTCATGAAAGCCAGCCATTTTGTCCAATGATCAATTATTATGTTTTGCTGAGGGACAAACGAGTAATTTATCAAAGTTAACAATTTACCAAGGCCTCTTTTCTTCTAGATATTTATAATATTTAAAGCAACTTTAAATATTAAATATTTAAAGCGACTTATATGATGGATTATTAGGAGCTAGGTTGCTTTGAGCAAGTTGCACACAAGTTTTTCACCCTCCCCTTAATCTATGTTTTTTTGCCCCTCGGTCTACCCACTCCCCACCACTCAACTCCTCAAGCTTGTAGTCTCTCCTCTCTGCCTGTCAACTTCTCTGCCTTCCTCAGTGTCCCCTTTCTTTTCTCCTAAAGTTTCCTTATTCTCCTTTCTTCTCTCCTTCGCTATTCTCTCCTACTCCATCAAAATTCCCCATTTCCCCTATTGATCTCTCTTCTTTCTGCTCCCTTTCCCTACTTTTTTCTGGTCATTCTGTCCTCTTCTTCCACTGTCCCATCCTCCTATCTTCTGGCTCCTAATGCTCTACTTCACTCCCTTTGTTTCCCACCTCAGTAGCCCTGTTCTTGGCACTCGCAGTCTTTTCTTTCTTCCTTCAGCAAAGTGCTTCCTCTTTCTATCCAGCTTTTCAAGCTACAGGAGCAGCAGGAGCAGCAGAAAATCAGGGCGAAGGTCAATTAAACAATCCTTAATGTTATGATCTTCTCAGAAGTTAAAAATCTATGTAAAGACTGCATACCCAATAGGAATGTCATGAATTTTTTTTACATAGTGAAAAAAAATAAATAAAAGCAAGTTTCTAGTATATTGGTAATGTTGGCAAAGGAAGAAAATCGATCACTTGGCATATTGTTCCTTTGGGAAATTAAATTTCAGATATATTGATTTCTGATAAATTGACCTAGAATCATTCCGAGTGGAAGGCAATAAAGTATTAAGTGTCACTCCAAATTTCAAGAAGGTAGTCAGCTTAAATTTCTCCTGCCTTTTGTCAGACTTGGTCATTAAGTGTGGGATTACTAACTATGGTTGGGGGCAGCAAGTGAATATACAGAAAGTGGAGAGTCAGTGTCTTAATTTCATTCAGATTCTCTCATGTTTCTTTATGGGTTCAGAAGAAGTAAAACAGAACATGTTTCTATATTAATCTCTGATAAACTGGAAATGGAAGATAATTCCAAATTTAGAGAGGCTTCTCATAGATTCCATTTTTTTTATTAACAATACATAACAGGATAATGTATTATTTGCCCCAGGGGTGCAGGTCTGTGAATCATCAGGCTTACACACTTCACAGCACTCACCATAGCACATACCCTCCCCCAAAGTCCATAACCTAGCCACCCTATCCCTACCCCACTACCCCCCAGCAATCCTGTTTGTTTCGTGAGATTGAGAGTCTTCATAGACTCCATTTTGGAATGAATAAAACTGAGCTCTCTTATTTCTAAGGAGCTACTATAAATTTTCCGGTATGTACATTTTCCAAAATAATCGATACCAATTGGAATTTTGAGGAGATGACAAAGAATTGCTGACAAATAATACGGTGATAAATAAGCAGATGACAATAATGAGTAATAAAGTTTCTAAGTAACTAGAAATGATCAGAAACACTGGTGAACTTCAAAGTAGTGGTGATGTCTAATTAGAAACTAGTTGGAAATGACTATTTCTATGTGCTTTCATTTCCAATATCGACCCAGCCCAAGCCCCTGGCATCCTGAATGAAAGCAACCTCTCTCCCCTCTCTCTCTCTTCTAAGCATCAGCCATCCTTTATCAAAAGGAAGCACAAATCCCACTCCACTGGCAAACCTCTTCTGGACTGAGTTGGGAAAGATCTTTTCCTCTCCTGAATTCTTACATTAATTACCATATATCCTACATGCATCTGACAATCACATACCGCCACGTGATACCTCTTTTATTTTGCTATCTTAACAGGTCACTTAAAGTAAATCTTTTTCAAAAACACAGAAGTGTTCCTATCTTGTCTCTAAAGTTGGAATGTAAATTCTTTGAGGGAAAAAGACGTTTTTTTAATTTTTATTTTCTTCATAGCACACATGCAGTGCTTTGAATAGTGTGTTCCTTCAATACACGTGGATTTGGGTAAAGAGCTTAGAATGATAAGAAAAAATAATTATACTGTGAGTTTGCTGACCATATTGTGTCTAATCTGACTTCTTATTCCCATGCTGAGCTCTCAAAGACATAGATTTAAGGTGGTAATTCCCATTGATTTAAAGTAAAACGAAAGTACTGGGAAAGGAAAACTGTTGGCACTTTATAACAGCATGTAATAAGTTTATAGACTTTGAAGCAGTATTTTTAACCTTGTCATTTATTTCAGAATTTGTTTTATTTCACACTATTTTTGCTAACGACTGGTGGAATATTGGATTATTGAACTGGAGAGTTCATAATACTCTCATCATTTGTCAGCATAGTATTTGGAAACCACAATATTAGATACCAGAAGTTGTAATTCATATTGCCACTTTTTAATCTGCTCTGTGGCAGTCTTCTAAAGAGTGTGAGATATAAGCAGTAGCTGAAAATTAAGGTAATACATGACACTTTATCTAGACAAATGAGATAGATGATGTAACGTTAAATGCTGTGTCTTGCTATTTTTGTTATCTGCTTGCATAACGATGTTTCTCATTATTCTCAGTAAAAATTAGGATCATTATATTTTGCAACCTGAGTTTTAAGCAAAATCATAGGAAATTGACAATATTTGACCATGTTTGCCTTACAAAAATAGCAATATCAAATGGTTTGACCTACCTAAATTTAACTATTTAAATTTCTGCTTTATATATACACTAGAAAGAAGTGTCTTGAGAATGGTCTTTTTTATCTATGAATCCACATTTAGTTTATTTGAAATGTATACATTCAGACTGGTTGACTCCAAGATGATTGTTGAGTTTTGTTTTGTTTTTTCCCTCTTTTGGATGGAGTGGTACATAACAGGATAATCGTATTCTGAGTCTGATGCACAGCACGCTTTTCTTATAGCATCTAATGCCCAGCTTTTGAATACCAATCTTTTAGCATCTGATGTCAGAACTCCCAAGAACAGTCCAGAAAACTCCCTAATCTGGGGCCAGTAACATTAGAAGCACTTTTTGGATTGTTTAGTTAGTGTAATCCAAACAGCAACATTTCTGATGGGGAAATACGGGGGGTGAAAAAGCTGTCTTATATCCATAAATAAAGTGTTGTGTGATTGTAGGACATCATGGTAAACTCGCTCTTAGCTGAAGAACAAATTGAATGATAATGTTGACGGCTGCTTTTCGGGCACATCATGAGGATCAGGTGGCAGCAATTCAAGTGACAGAAAACTGGTAGAAATTATTAGCTCTAAATATAAGAAATGTCATCAAGGAAAATGCGACAGATCTTAGTGATAAGTTGGTCAGTTTGCTAGAAAAATGAAAACTTCTGCCCCAGAGAAGGTACAAATGAAGATTTATAACACTGTGCTTTATCATATTCTCTGTGCACAGGCCTATAATATCTGGTGTGGCCTGTGTAACCCACGTATTGGTTATTACACTATTATTACACTATTTTACCTGGAAGATTAAATTTACATGAGTCATTTCTGTTGGTTTGTTTGTTTTGTAGAGACATCTGATTTAGAGGAAGCAGATGTAAAGTGACTGAGCTAAAGCAGCCAAACTGAATTCTTACCTCCAGTATATCTGTGTGAAGAGCTGAAAGTCCCCATTAAAGACTAAGAAACAATTGTAGGCGATGCAGATTTCCTGAATATCACCAATGCATGACGGTTGTAAACACGAATGATTTATCATAGATTTCCCAAGTCTGTGATATTTACAGTTACATAATATGAGCAAACTTTTTCCAATTATTATTATGTTTTTACTGAAGTGTAGTTTCACATAAAATATTATATTAGTTTCAGGTATACGACACAGTAATTCAACATTTATATACATTACAAAGTGATCACGATGATAAATCTAGTTACCATCTGTCACCAATTAGCTTTGATGAGATATAATTAATCATAACACGATTTAAAATATTGATCCACAAACTATGAGGGTAAATACTTTCATCTACTTATTGCTTACCACTGGATGTCTAAGGAGATATATTTCTTCAGATTTACTTTGAGGCATGTGTAATACACATTGATCCAAGGCAATACAAATCCAAATATTTCAGTTAATGTAATACACAGAGTTAAGAAACATTAAGAAACATTCTCTATCTTAAAAACATGTCTTTTTCTCTAGTTGAGTACTGTCTTTACCTTTTCCAATTATTATTTAGATCTAAAATATTAAAACCAGGTGTTTATTATCTAATGTTGTAATAGCATAAGTATATTATAGGTATATGAATAACACAGTGTGCTCTGGAACTAGGCTGCTTGGGTTTAAAACATGGCTCCTTCAATGGCCTGCTTCTGTGTCTTTGAGCAAACTATTCAGTTTCTGGAAAATCAGTTTTCTCTTCCGTAAAATATAAATAATATTTCCTATCTCATGGGGTCATGATGATTAAATGAGTTTAAAACATGAAAGCTCCTCTAATGTTGCCTGTACCTACAGGATTATCAAGTATCAACAGATGTTAGCTAATATTACCACTCACTATTCTCAGTAAAATGTATAGTAAAGCTTAAGAAGGAAATTCACATGCAAAAAGGTACATCTAGATACAGACTTTACACCTTTCACAAAAATTAACACAAAATGGATCACAGACCTAAATATGAAATGCAAAACTATAAAGCTCCTAGAAGATAGAAAAAAAAAAAAAAAAAACAGGGAAAAAATAGGATAGGAAAAAAATCTAGATAACCTTAGGCTTGGTGAAGACTTTTCCGCTGAACACCAAAAGCATGATCTATGAAAGAAAGAATTAATAAACTGCACTTAATTACAGTTTTTTTTAAAAATCTGCTGTGAAATACACTGTCAAGTGATTGAGAAGACAAGTCACATGGGGAGAAAATAGTTGCAAAAAAAAATCTGAAAAATTATTGTTATCTAAAATATACAAAGAATTTGTAAATCTCAACAGAGCCTGATATAAAAATGAGCCAAAAATGAACCAAAACCATAGAGGGTACATTCCTCAATATCATCAAAGCCATCTATGAAAAACCCACAGCAAATATCATTCTCAATGGGGAAAAACTGAGAGCTTTTCCCCTCAGATCAGGAACACAGCAGGGATGTCCACTATCTCCACTGCTATTCA
>CM052883.1:137746685-137862037 GCA_028534135.1 Potos flavus
AGACTCCTAAACTCATGAAACAAACTGAGGGTGGGTGGGGGTAGGGGCGGGTAGGGATAGGGTGGCTGGGTTATGGACATTGGGGAGGGTATGTGCTATGGTAAGTGCTGTGAAATGTGTAAGCCTGATGATTCACAGACATGTACCCTGGGGTAAATAATACATTATGTGTTAATAAAAAAATAAAAAAAATTTAAAAATTAAAAAATAAAAAAAGTGAGCCAAAACCTTAACAGATGCCTCACTAAAGAATATATACAGAGGGGAAAAAAATCTTATGAAAAGATGCTCTGGTGACACCTGGGGAGCCCAGGCAGTTAAGCGTTCTGCCTTTGGCTCAGGTCACGGTCTCAGAGTCTTGAGATCAAGTCCTGCATCAGGCTCCTTGCTCAGTGGAGAACCTGCTTCTCCCTCTGCCTGCTTCTCTCCCTGCTTGTTCTCTCCCTCTCTGAAAAATACATAAATAAAAACTTAAAAGAAAGAAATGTGCTCTGCATCATATATCATCACAGAAATGCAAATTAAAACAACAGTGAGATATCACTACATACCTATTAGAACAGCTAAAATCTAGAACACTGACAACACCAAATGACGGTTAGGACATGAAGTAACAGGAACTCTCATTTGTTGTGTTTGGGATTGCAAAAGTACAGCCATTTTGGAGGACAATTTGGTGATTTCTTACAAAACTAAACACACTCTTAATTTCTTACAAAACTAAACATACTCTTACTATATTAATTGAGCTCCTTGGTATTTACCCAAAGGAGCTGAAAACCTATGTCCACACAAAAACCTGCACAAGGATGTTTATAGCAGCTTTATTCGTAACTGCCAAAGCTTGAAAGCAACCAGGATATCCCTCAGTAACTGAATAGATAAACTGTGGTATCTACAGGCAATGGAATATTATTCAGTGCTAGAAAGAAATGAGCTGTCAAGCCATGAAAGATATGGAGGAACATTAAATGCATACCACTAAGTGAAAGAAGCCAATCTGAAAGGGCTACATACTATAGGACATTCTGGAAAAAGCAAAACTTGGAGACAGTACAAAGATCAGTGGTTTCCAGGGACCACCTGGCACTCATTGTGCTTGCGGGGAGAAAGGGATGATAGACTAAGAACAGAGGACTTCTAGGGCAGTGAAACTACTCTGTATGATCTATAGTAATGGATATGTGTCATTAATTATACATTTGTCCAAACCCGCAGAACATACAACATCAAGAGTAAACCCCAATGTAAACTATGGACATGGGTGTTCACAATGTGCCAGTGTAGGATCATCAATTCTAAGAAGTATATCATTCTGGTGGGAGCTATAGATAATGGGAGAGACTGTGCATATAAGGGTACAGGGGATATCCCTGTGCCTACTGTTCAATTTTGCTGTGAATCTAAAATTTACCTAAAAAATAACAATTATGTTTAAAAAGCTTAAGCATTATGCTTAAATGTAAAACAATTTAAAAATACAATTTTGTTGTCTTTAAATACAAATTTTGGATTAGAAAAATCAAGAAATGATGGAATTTATACACATATGACATACAAATACTATGGGTGGCTTTGGACTGAATTGTGGTCCCCCCACTATATCTTGGACATGGGGCCTTTGGGAGGTAACTGAGGTTAGATGAGGCCATAAGGATGGAGCTCTCATGATGATTAGGGTCGTTAAAAGAAGAGGAAAAGAGAGACATAGCTATCTCTTTGCCTTTGTGGAGTGCACTGTGAGCTTGCAATCTTTCTGTAAACCAAGAAGAGAATCCTTCCCAGGAACCAAACTGCCTGGCATCTTGACCTTGGACTTCCCACTCTCTAGAACGGTAAGAAGTAAATGTCTGTGGTTTAAGTCACCCAGTCTGTGTTATTTTGTTATAGCATCCTGAGCAGACTAATACAGGCTACATCTAGGACATTAACATATGGGCTTAACATTTTAAATACTCTCACTGGTTGCAGAGACATTTCTACAATTTGTAAACTGTACATCAGTAAAGGGGCTTTTTATCTTGTAAATCTTGTCATTGTAGATATACACTTAATTTAGCAACACACTTATAATTTAAAGAATGTGAAACCATTTAAATAGGCACTAACAGGGACTAGGAAGTGGGGGAAATGGGGAGAGGTTTGTAAAAGGGTACAAACTTTCAGTTATAACATGAATAAGGTGTGAGAATCTAATATATGACATAGTGACTGTAGTTGATAATACCATATTGTGTAGCTGAAATCTGCTGAGAGAATATCTTAAGGGATCTCATCAGAAAAAAAAAAAGTAAAGATAGGAGGTGACAGATGTGTTAATCAACTTGATTGTGGGAATCCTTTTACAATATGTACATATATCAAGTCATTACATTGTACGTTTTATTTTTTACTTTTTTATTTTTGGCATGGGAAAAAGGATGTTTTTTATTTAAGTAGGAAAAATGTCACTACATATAACAAAATTGTTTGTGTGGACTCTTCCCTACATATAGGCAAGACAGAAAATCATCAACCATTGTTTTTTGAGAAATGTCCATTGTATACTTTAAATACATAATAATTTTATTTGTCAATTATATATCAATAAAGCCTTAAAAAAAGGCACTAAATGACAGTTGTTTCCACCTACTACTCTAGAAGATTTTCCTTTAGAAAAGAGAAGGGAAAATTCATTGCATTTCCAGTTAGGACATGGAATCAGCTCTACCCATTAAAAAGAAATACTACATTTTCTTTATCATCAACAAAATTATTGGCATTTTTATAAATTCTGAGATTCCAGAGAAAAACACCCCCTCCCCAAGAAAATATAATTAAGTTTAAACCACTAAGGCTAAGATTTGGAGTTTTCCCTTAGAGTCATAATTTATTTGCCTTCCTCCCTTTGGGAGTTTCTAACTGCTTTTCACTGTAGTACCTAAAATTGCTTCCAAGATTTTTTTTTCAATTTTATGATTTTCACACCAATACAGAATTATAAACCATAAAATTCTGAGTGATTCCACTATCAAGAACAAAATTTTATAACTTCATTTTGAGAAAAACAAAAGGAGAGACTTTAAAATAAGTCAATTCTTTGACACATATTTCACACTTTTATTACTGTTTTGGTGCTAATGGTGCAATTTTTATAAAACCCAATTAGATAAACTTTTTGCTTTCTCCATGGAGCTACATACAAAAGTTATCAAAGATTATTATTTACTGAATTCCAGAAATGAATTCTGAAATTCCTATCAATATATAAAAGAATATTTCATTTCAACAGATGTTTGGTTTGGAATATTTTTTTATAAGCAATTTAATCAAATGAGATTTTTTTTAAATATTTAAGCATAATATTTTTTTAATATTTAAAATGCATTATTTGCTATTTAAGCTTATAGCACTTGCTTATAAATGGAATTTTGAAGTTGATAGAACTTCATATATCTTTTTTTTAAGATTTTAATTTTAGGGGGCATCTGCCTGGTTCAGTCGGTAGAGCATGTGACTCTTAATCTCAGGGTCATGAGTTCAAGCCTCATGCTGGGACTGGAAATTACATAAAAAAATAAATAAAATCTTTAAAAAATAAAATAAAATAAAATTTTTATTTTTTTAAGTAATCTCTACACCCAACGTGGGGCTTGAACTTACAACCTAGATCAAGAGTCACATGCTCCACTGACTGAGCCAGCCAGACACCCCTAAATTTATATATCTATCATGTTTTTAAATAGAAGAAAGAGGTAGTGTGACATAGTTGCTAAGAATATGGCATTTGTTTACAGAAGAATGATCAAGGTGAGACACAGCCACGTAAGAGCCCAATAATCATTCAGATATTATTTTAAGTAGCTGTAAGAGTAGAGTATCCAAAAGTATAAGAAAATGTAAGATTCTGTCAAGTCTAAAGGGTAAGGAATGTACATAGCATAACTTCCCAACAAGTACAAAGATCTTTAGAGTTAGATGGAAAATATGTATCTGTAAATGCAGGATAAA
This sequence comes from Potos flavus, assembly GCA_028534135.1. Lineage (NCBI taxonomy): Eukaryota > Metazoa > Chordata > Mammalia > Carnivora > Procyonidae > Potos > Potos flavus. The sequence continues at coordinate 137,750,676 of CM052883.1, forward strand.
ATATACATGAGAAAACCAATCAAGAAACTGGCTTGGGTAGAAATTTAGTTTTGTGAGTAATGAATGTATAATTGGTATCCAGGGATCTGGGACACATGTCTTACAACACCTGCTTTATAACTCATGATACAGGGATCTTCAAACTACTTTTCTCGTGGATTCTTTAATTTTGAAAAGAAAAAAAAATCTACTATTCACCGATTTTCTTCCTTCCACCCTGCAATGCTGCCACACTGGTCTCCTTATTATTTCCTTGAACATACTAGGTAGGCTCCTTCTTCTCTGAGGACCTCTGCATTGCCTGTGCCTTTTGCCTGGAAGATTCTTATCCCAGATGTCTGCTAACCCCTCCACCTGAAATGTCAACCTTTCAGTGAGGCCTCACCTGGCCATGTTAATTAAAATAGCAAGCAGTCTCCCTTAATTTTATCTACTTTCTCCAACACCTATCATCATCCAATATTGTGAACTGGTAATCACTAACATCCACTGAAAGAAATGCATCAACACACTATCTGTTAAGAGTCATAAATTTTATATTAATTCCTTTGCCCCTTGATTTCATATTTCCATTTCACTTCTCCAGCAGAATTTTAATTTAATATAGTTTATTTTATGCCTCAAACTTTTTTAATATTAACTCTATAATATTTCTTTGCAACAAAACAGAAATTTAAACCCATCATTTCTAGGTGCTATAAACGTTCAAAGTGTTAGAAATTGTCTTCTAAATTGAATTATTGTTATAATCTTAATAGTAAATGTCTAATTAAAAAGACACAATATATTATAAATTTTATTATTATAATAATAAAGAAAATTTTAAAATATGTCTCTTAATTAGATAAACGAGGCTGTTCATTTTTTAATTAATACGTATTTTATAGATGAATGTTACTTATTACCAAAATAACAGGGTTTATATTAGTTATAAACTTTGAGAAATCTTATTTACATGAACATGTAGATGGGACTGAAAGAAGTTCTGTTACAGCAAAGTCACTCAGAACACTGGATTAGTGATCTATCATCGAATTTTAATTTTAATACTCTACTAACGAGCAACTCGACTAGGCCATCCTAAGATTTTATTGAAAGCAAAGAATTAGAAATTACATGAATTACAAAGTGATATTTTACCTGGTCATTAGTATGTTACAGTTTTTCGAATTCTGAGACTATAATAAAAGGTTTTCCAAGATGAATCAAGTGACTTTCAAGTATACTTGTCACATTTTAACTTAGAGATACCTTTAAGTTTAATCTAAAATTAGGCATAATCAGGGTCAAAATAACCCCATAAAGTTAGGATTTCTCCATTGGCTTTGAACAGAGATTTATATATTCATGCCAAATTTTAATTTCTAGATGTGTCAAAGTGCCTTAAAAATGTGACAGATGGACCGGAAGATAGAAACTGAGAATATATATAATTACCTATATATAGTTATATTGGTAATTTCCTTTTTGGTTTGAAAATAATTACATTTGCACTTATGCATTTGACTTATTAGAGCAGATTGTCAGGAAGCACTGGGGCCAAGATGGGACAGGGCAAGGGTGCCTGGTGCTGCCACCAGCCCTAAGCCTCCCAAGCACCCTCCAATTCTCTCTCTTTTCTCTCTTCACTTCTCCATTGGCATGCTCAAGAGCCAAACCAAGGAGCTCCTGAGAGTGCTGAAGAATCTGGTAAAAGCACCATTATGAAGCAGATGAAGTCGTGCATGTCAATAGTTTTAATAGAGAGGATTGGAAAAAGGACCTCCAGTTGTAAAGAGAACAGCGATGGAATATTATAACTCTAGATGATAACTATAGTTTCTCATCCTCCTGCTTATGTCCTACCATGCTTTGCAAGCTGGAATTACCCAGTCTTAAGAACTTCTAATAAGAATACCGTACTGTTATTGGGGGAGGGGGAGGGTGCCCTACCACCTAACCTCTAAAATAACTAAGAACCCAACAACAACACAACAAATGGGATTAAATCCTTGACTGGCAAAAATGTAGTATAACAACAATTTTTTTTAAAAAGGCATTCGTGTTTAAAAAGTGACTAATTGAGTTTATTGTATCAAGAGTTGGCATTTAAGAAGTATGACAAGTCCTTATTGAACAACCTTCTGGGTACCAAATGCTGTGCTAAACCCTTAAACCCTACAAACACCCTGCCCACACCTCTCTGTGATTCTGCAGTACAAGTAAATATAAGTATCAACATCCATGATAAATAAAAATTCTCTGAAATTTTTAGCAAAAAACCAAACCAAAACAAAAATATAATGAACACCCAAAACAGAGTAGTCTTAATTAAACCACTATGATTTTCTATAGTACAAGGCATTGCCTCCCTGATAACATTTTTTTTCTCCAACATTTTATTGAGAAACAGACAAAAATGTTTAAAGAATTGAAAAATTCTTAGTGGGTCAGCAATATTCAACTCTGGGAGGACTTAGAATCAAGAATAGAAAAGTTTAGAATCAAAACCATAGTATTTTTATTTTTATTTTAAGAAAGAATCTGCCTTTGGGGATTTTTTATATTTATAATATTTAAGAAAAAATATTTAGAGGAGAAGCCTTAAAATTCTATTTAAATTTTTTAAATTGAGCAACTAATTTAGAATTGAAAACCTAGAATTTAAAAACCTACCAAACTTGGAGCACCTGGGTGGCTCAGCTGATTAAGCATCTGACTCTTGATTTTGGCTCAGGTCATGATCTCAGGGTTGTAAGATAAAGCCTCGTTATGGGGTCTCCACAGAGCATGGAGCCTGCTTGGGACTCTCTCCTTCTCACTCTGTTTCTCCATGCACAACCCCCCATTGCCTATCTCTCTCTCTCTCTCTCTCTCAAATAAATAAAATCTTTTTTAAAAACAAAACCAAAAAAAACCTACCAAAGTTATATACAATATTAGAACATTTATGAGAACTCAAGTTTCACCAGGTTTATAAATTTAATCTATTTGATTTACAGGAGACATTGAAAACCTCATGAAAGTTTTGTTTCAAAGAATCAAAAAAATCAAATACACTAAAATTATAAAACTTATCGAAGAAATTTAGTTTTTGAACAGAATCAAATTTTTTCGAATTACCTTAAACAAGCTTATTTACATTTGAGATTTACAAATATAGTAAGATTTGTAAATTGCATAAAAGTCTTTTTTAATTTTAACTTTAGTATTTGAACATTTATTTTAAAAATCAAAGCAAGTATCTTCAGCATACTACTGTCCCCATTGAAGATGCATGCATGCATGTACACACACACACACACAAAGGCACACCAAGACTCATGTTAACATTTTAGAATAGAAGAGACATGGGCTTGAATGCTATTTTTTAGTCTTGGGTTCTTAGGCAAGTTAATATTTAAACTCCTGTAAAATCTTATTTTCATCATTTACAAAATGGAGATAATAATATCTACCTGTTACAATTGTTCAGAACAATTGTTCAAAGAAAATGAATGTGAAACACTTGTGCCCCTAGTAGGTATAAAATTACATTTATTATACATAAATTGATATAGCTCAATGAGATTTTATCATTGACATGTCTTCTTGTTTTAAAGATTTTATTCACTCATTTGAGAGAGCAAGAGAGAGAGAGAACACGAGCAGGGGATAGGGGCAGAAGGAGAGGGAGAAGCAGAGCCCGATGGGGGGCTTAATCCCAAGACCCAGGATCATGACCTGAACTAAAGGCAGATGCTTAACCAACTGAGCCACCCAGGTGCCCTAATATGCTCTTATTATAATTCCCTTATATTTGCCATTTTTAGTGTTACTAATTTTTCTTTTTTTCCATTTCATTATGTTAATTTAAAATATTTGGTTTTCATGGACCTGTGTTTGACATAATATTTTGGAGTTACTAGATAAATTTTTCCCTTAGGAAATTATAATTGAACTACTTCTTACTTGTAATACTTTTCAACATCTCTTTTACTGGCTGAACATATCAGAGATGCGAATGTATAAAATTATCCAAAAGAGAGCCAAATAGTAACCAGGTACTCAATTACAGTTCTTCAAAGGTGGCTTAATAGAAATGATTTTTAAGATGAATTGTGTAAAATTTAAAAAAAAAAAAGGTTAAAAAGCAAATAACTCTAGTTAGAAAAGTAGCTAGTCTAAATATAGATAAAATCTTGGAAAATATTTGCTGCCAGTCATGGTTGTGGAGAGTGAAAGTTCTGAAGGCATTGCTCTTAATTTCAATTAAAGAGTGAGGTGAAGTAGAAGATTATAAAAGAAATACAGTAAATTATAAAGAAGAGAAAGTGGGAAGTAAAAATTTATACTAGTTTAAGAAGAGTGCTCTAACTAGTAATTTGAAAGGAATGAGGAAGAGCTAAACAAAATAATAGTATCATATTGACTAAGGGAACAAAAGAGCAATATGTGATTTTTGAAAAAAAAATTTATTGAGGTATAATTTATGTAAAATGAAATGTACTTTAAGTATATCAGTGAGTTTCTAAAAATAGCTTCGAGGTATAATTAACATACAATAAGCTACACATATTTAAAATGTACACATTCGTTAAGTTTTGACACGTACTCACCTGTGAACTACCACAATTGAGATCATGAACATATTGAACAATTGAAATCACTCCCAAGAGATTCCTCATGCCCCTTGTCATCCCTCCTTCCCAACCCCCTCCAGTTCTTGTTACCAAACCCAAGTTCAATGTACTTGCTGCTCCACTGTTCAATAAGTTGGGTAACAAGTTGTTGAAGCAAGGAATATGACTTTGAGAAATCAGGCTCACCAAGAAGATGGCAGACTAATGTCCCAAAGAAGCACTTTACCACCTTAGTGCAGGCAGGGGATTTTAAAGGAGAAAGAAAGGGGAAATTAGTCTCGAAGATTAAGCAGATTAAGCCAAGTCTAATTATTACTCTTCAGAGGAACTTGTAGGCTCTAGTAGAGGTTATCTGTCTTAAGAAGTCCCCCAGTTGCAGTCACTTGACTGTCACATGCTTTGGGGTTGGCATTAGTTGCATCAAGTTCCCTGAAGAGCTTTAAATGATATTGATTATTATCTTGGTTAGAATTTAAGCTTTAGATTGTGTTTGAGAGTTATGTGCAGGAATATTAACATAGTTTGCCTTGTGTTGTAGGTCAGGGTTTCTTACGTACAGATTACCTTATTTTTAAACAACTCAACGCAAAAGAAAAAGGGAGGCCTTCTGAATGGCATTAGTTCTGCAATATTCTCACTCCCATACTCCGGCAACCAGATTTATTTTCTGTCAGCATAGATCATTTTGTGCTTTTCTAGAGTGTTGCATAAATGGAATCATACAGTTGAGGGGGAGCAGAATATGTGCTACTTTGGCATGTGGGTTGTTTTGAGCTAAAGGCAATTAAGACCCAGCAGACTCAGAAAAATCTATTTACTTCTTCCTTGACTGCCTAAAAGAATTTAGATAGGGGGCCTATACCAGGAAGAGAGCTATTATCAGAGATAACTTTTTATATCAGAAAGACTTATCTGTATGGGAGGGCAAACATCTGTTTACCAAACATTTGCTTTTCTCATCTTCCTGTGAATTGTCTTCTTTCCCTTTGAAGCCTCAGACTCCTCCTGGCTTCTCCTTAGCTCAGAATGGTATATAAGCCTCAATTGTCTGAGTGTCTTAGAGTCTCATATTTTTTAATGAGGTTTCTGTATGTATGAAGTTAATTTTTTTCTCTTGTCAATCTGGAATATGTCAATTTAATTATTAGCTAAGCCAAAGAACTTATAATATATGAAGGGAAAAGTTTTCCTTCCCTCCACAGTATACATTCTTTTTTGTCTGTCTTCTTTTACTCAGAACAAGTATTATGAAACTTGGGATGAAGATATTTTGAATGGGTACTATCTGGCTTACTTAATAAAACTTCTCTTGTACTTTGATTGATCAAATGTAACAATGCAGATGTAAACATTTGTAAAAACTAGACAAACTAGAAAAAATTCATTACGTTAGTTATTAATAGAATGAATCAATTATTAAGAGCATAATCTTTCTAAACATTCATGAAAACAAATCATTGCACCTTTGCTTAGACATGAAATTACAGAATTACTGAGTTAGAAGAATACTGAAGTGAAATTTTCTTTCCAGTTTGCATTGATGCCCAAGCGGATAACATTTTCATGATCTCAGATATGAAATTTTATCTCATATTGAGAGAACTGAACCTCCCTCTGTAACCAGTTGCATATTTACCAATGTGTCTCTTGTCAAGAATTTCTTGTTTATATCCCAGCTAAATCTCTCTTGCAGCAACTTAGACGCATGGCTTCTTATTTTCCCTCAGTGGAGAAGAACACTGATAAAAATCCACATTATATCCTAGTAAATATCCTTCTTTTACCCCCTCCAAATCCCAGGACAGTGTGATGATGTTTAATTTTCCTTTCGCATAGGTAACATTCTCTCTACTTAAAAAAAAAGAAGAAGAAAAAAAAAAAAAAGGCCAGTGTCCATCCATTTTCATATCATTTACGTTCCTTAGTTTTCATTCTCCATATTGAACACATAACAGCTTTTGAGTATCAGGTACATCTAGGTAAGGTTCAGGTAATTCAAGGGCTTTTATGAGAATTTTATATTGTGTAGCGCTAAGATATGCTACAACTTAATCTGGAGTAATAGGGAAAACATTTTTTTAAACACAGATTGAGGAATTCTCATCTGAAATCAAAACATTCCCTTTCTTTGGTAGCAGCATTTAATTACACGTGTCTAAGAGACCATTGTTCACAGATGTAGCAAGGACAATAGTGTATAGGCACGTGGAATAAGAACAAACAATCCACTCTGTATAGTATGAGTTTTGCAATTTAAACCACCTGAATGCAAAGTAAACTTATAAAACTCTTGTCTGATAATGTGTTATCCCAGATCATATCTGTGTAAAACACAAGATTTTTTAACCCTGAGTCAAATTTAAGACACAGTGAAAAAGATTATTGGGTTACCAAGAAACTTTGTCCAATTTATTCGATCTATGAATCCACAGATTCTTCCCTATTGTTAGAAATTGGTCAACTTTTCAGGCTTTGAGTTACTTTGACTTTTACATTATCATCATCTTGTTCATTTTTTTTTTCCTTGATGTTTTGTGTTTTCCTAGTTTTCCTTCAGTCCCTCCAGGGCTCACTGAAGCTCTGTGTACAAGGTCTTTACTTGTGGCTGCTTCGGAGGAGCATACATTGACTGAGAGCTCTAGGTTTTCAGAAATTAACTAGCTACTATGATTTCTATCATGTTCATATTTTTTAATGGCATCATGATTTAGAATTTATAATTAGATGTCTGAAGGAAACACCTTCTGTAATAAAGAATTTGGTTGGTTACTGTTTCTGGTTCCTGGGATGTAACCTCTAGACTCTTGGAATTTTTCTAGTGACAAGTGTCTTTGGTATTCATAGCGGGTTGCTGAACTATACCTGGTAGTTTATGCTAATGAGATGGGCCACGGTTATCCCTTATATAGTTTAAGCAACCAAGATGACTAAGGACCAGGGACCAGCGCTGATAACACCAAGAATACCACCCATGTGATTAGAACCTCGGTGTTTTGAGCCACATAATTTCAGCCTGACGTCCAAGGAGGGGAAACTAGAAATTGAGTCTTACAGGCAATGATTTAATCAATTGTGCCTACACAATGAAGCCCCAGGAAAAACTCTGGACTCTTCTCTGGTTTGCAATATTCTTTGAGTATTATTACACACTGATACGAGGAGACTACTGTGTCCCTGAAGACAACAGAACCTTTGCATTTGGAATTCCACCAGACCTCACTCCCTGCATTTCTCCCTTTCTTTCTTCTGATTTGTATTCTTTTGCTATAATAAAACTACAATCATGAATATAGTGCTTTCCTGAGTTGTGTGAGCAATTCCAGTGAATTATTGAACCTGACGTTGGTCATGGGAACACCCAACTTTGTAGCCAGCTGATCAGAAGTAAGAATGCCCCAGGAGATACTTAAACCTGTGGTTGGTATCTGCAGCGAGGGCAGTCTATGAAAGACTGTGCCTGTAAACTTGAGTATAACTCCCAGCAGGCCTGAAGGGAAATCAGGCTCCTGTGAGTACCTTATGTCCTAGGTTGTGATAGTAGTTCCTCAAACCTTGAGGAACAGGCAGGCAGTCCAAACACTGTCTAGTTCTGAGTGCAAAATGTCTAGCTGTAGTTTTCTGCAAAAATATTTAGATTAGAACACTTTTTTCTTTTACATGTTTCTCTGGTAATGTGTTTAATTTTCTTTGGGTATTATTAAGAATAAAGTACCCAAACCAAGCAAAATCAAGTTTATATTTGTAAAAGATTTAAGCATTATAAGTGAAAACTCTAGTTCAAATTGTATTGGTAAAGCTAAGATTTTTTTTCTTACAATTCTTGAAAAAAACAAGAAGTACACTGTGTTTTATTTTTTATAAGCTATCATGGGACTGCCTAATTTGTGAAAAGAGAAAAATTATATTTATTAACATTTCTTTTACCATTCTCTGTAAGTATCAGTTTCTTGAGATTTGATATACTTCTTTTGTTGAAGTAGGAAGCTAGCCACTGTAGCTGGGATATGATGTAAAGAACCCCAATAAATGAAAGGAATTTACATTGGCCAAAGATCCATCTCTAAAGTGAAAATCAAAATCAGTTTATTTTATGGCAAAAAAAATTCTTCAATCACCTTTCAAAATGCCTTTTCCTCAATAATGTTTCTCTAATGTAATTTATGGAAAAGTCATTTAAAAAAATATAGTCAGGGCAACATTCAAATGTAATGATTTTAACTTATGCAAATAACACCTTAATGTTACTTTCGTAAAGGTGAAGGTTAAGTGCAGTAAATACCAGTAATAGCAATATAGTTTGCAAGTGAAATTAGCAAGAACATTTTAATAAGTCCCTAAAGTATGAACTAGTGATAAGAAGAAAAATGTTCCGAATAAGATATTCTTAAAAAGTCAAGGTCTTAAAGTCATAGTATTCATAATCATTTCTGAATGCAAGATGAGTATATTGGTGAAATTCCTTGTATGTGTAAGCAAAAGATATTAAAAGCATAGAGCACAGAATTCGGTGATGTAATTTTACTACAGCAAATTCAGGTACTATTTCACACTCTTTCATTCCCTACAAATGTGCCATTGAGGTAATTTGGGAAGGACTAAAAAGATCTGACGGGTAACTTAGAAATGCTTTTTTGTTTTGTTTTTTTTTTAAGATTGTATATATTTGTTTGAGAGAGTGAGAGAGAAAGAGAGAACACAAGCAGGGGGAGGAACAGAGGAAGACGGAGAACCAGACTTCTCACCTAGCAGGGAGCCCAAGGTGGGGCTCTACACCGGGCTCCATCCTGGGACTCTAGGATCATGACATGAGCTGAAGGCAGACGTTTAAATGACTGAGCCACTCAGGCACCCCAAAGAAATCCTTTTTGATTTAAGTTTTGATTTAAGTTTAAAATGCAATGAAATAAATTCCAGATTTTTTAAGAATATGAATGAAAATGATGTCATTAATTCTGGAATGGCAGAGGAGAGAAAGGGATAGGATGGGGCAGTAGTTGTGTTTGTAACTTTTTTCTTTATTTAACAATATTCTTTTAAAAAGTAATGAGATATTTATGTCAGTTAATCTTGCATTGCATTATTTTCTGTGAAGTCTGTGTGTTTGAGTATTTAACTTCAAAAATAAAAAAATTTAAATATTGTAGTAGTTTTGCAAACTATAAAGTGTAAAATGCAAGAAGTAACAATAGTAGGGGCATTATATTTTAATGAATAATTGCTAAAAATCATGAGTACTAACTATATAATAGGAATCTTACTAAATATTTTACATGTATTATTTATTACACCCTCTCAACAACTACATGAGGTAGCCACTACTATAGTTTATCTTTTACTCATAAGGATTTTGAGAGTTAGAGTAGGGACCTTCTCCATCTTGGCAATTGTTTTATCCCTCATACCCAGAAAAGCATCCAGCTTTTAGTAAACTAATAATATTTAAATTCAACTGGAATTACTTTACAAACAAACATAGCAAGACATACTTCTAGAGATACAGTAGAGAATAAAACAAAATCTGAATTCTTAGAGCTTCTATTCTGGTGGGAGAAATACACATTAAAAATGTCGCTAAGGGGCACCTGGGTGGCTCAGTTGGCTAAGCAGCTGACTCTTGATTTCGGCTCAGGTCATGACCTCAGGGTCCTGGGATGGAGCTCCTGGAGCCCCGTGCTGGGCTCCACACTCAGTGGGGAGTCTGCTTCAGGATTCTCCCTCTCCCCTTGCCCCTCTCCCCCAAAATAAATAAATAAATCTTTTTTTAAAATGTTGATGAAAAGTATCATGAAAGAAATGAAACAGATTAAAAAGGAGGGACAGTGAATGTATAAATGACAAATGAATGGAAATTATTTGTATAACAGTGTTTGGAGAGATAGTACTCATTGGGTCTTTTGCACTCTTACAAATCTTGCTGGGTGTGCCAGAGCCCAAGTCCCTGACCACTAGACTATTTTTTAGGTTTGTTTCTCAAGGTTGAGAAATGAGGTATTATCTCTCCTCTCCCTTGGACAAACAACAGGCTTGCTTACTGATTCCTATAAAAACAGTGGATTCCCGGGGCGCCTGGGTGGCTCAGTTGGTTAAGCGTCTGCCTTCAACTTGGGTCATGACCCCAGCGTTCTGGAATTGAGCCCCATGTCCGGCTCCCTGCTCAGCAGGGAATCTGCTTCTCCCTCTTCTTTTGCCCCTTCCCCCCACTCGTGCTCTCTCTCTCACACACATAAATAAAGAAAATCTTAAAAAAAAGTTACCTATATTGGCCTCTTATGTTCTGTTGAACTATATTTTGAAACTTATGCATAGGCGCAGTACAAAGTCAAGTAAGAATTAATGTCTCTATTTTAAAAAATACACATGTAAACCAGATTCATTTCTTTTGCCTCAGGCTTTCCTCTCCCTGTTACAGTGCCTACTCTTTCTGTATTGGCATTCTAGCTTTGTCTGCTTTCTGAAGTAATCTTGATGGATTTCAGCAAGAAGTATAGCAATGGCCTAGTTTGAAATAACCCATCAAATATGGGACCTGATGGCCCTAACTGTTAAACTCCAATGGTTCTTTCTCCCTGACCCTTCTATATTTTCCTTGGAGTTACCTTCAACATTTCTCCCTTTACTCACACATGTGGCCAGTCCCTGTGTTTGACCTTATACTTCAGATCACTCTTCAGTCTACCTAATTACTTCAGTCTCTTTAAAAAGAGGATTCTCCCCTGAACCTCAATCTTGAATGAGAAAGGTGAAATGATTTCTATATTTCTTTGGTTTATAAATGTATTAATTATACAATTTTTATTCATTTCCTTCTATTCACATAGAAGTTACTCATATCAAAAGTCTCTAGAATTGCTTAAAATCTATAGTAAAAATTTAGAAATAGACTGTATTTGTTTTTGGTGTTAGGACTATATGTTATAACACGATGGTTTAGTGCTTATACTGTTATCTTTGAACCAAGGTGCAAGTTAAAGAATGATGTTCGCTGTTAATTGGAACAAGCAAGTTTTTATTTTTCTGAAGTGATATGGCCATCTGTTTATCCATATATTTCCCATCTGTGTATCTACCTTCATATTTTTATGTTGTCTGTGTTTGAGTTGAGCAAATTCATCTTAATTATTATCTTCTAAGTCCATGCATATGGAACCAGGAGAAAAGGGCAACAAATGCTTTAATTATTCTCCTTATGTATTTCATATTAACAAACAAAATTAGTTTATCTGAAATATGTACACAATGTCAATCCCATTTGATTTTAATGGAGTTAGAGTTGGCATTAATAAAATAAGCATTTGTGCCTATTGAGAATTATAGATTTATTTTGTTGAACTATGCCTGACATTTAGCTTAGCTTGGGAAAGGTAAATAAAATAGTGCCTTATTAATAGAGGAAATCATATTTTGAGTAGCTTATAATTGTGAATGCTCACTAAAAGAGCTGTAGTAATAAAATATTCAAACTAGAGAAACTGTACTTAGTGTTTGAGGAGAACAGACATAAGTCAGTTAAAATCCTAACTTTTATATACGAAAAAGCCACAGTAGAGGTTATTTTACACCACAGAAGAATTGAATTGAAGAGGGTTTACCTTGCATTTTCAATCCTCCTTTTAAAGTAAGCTGTACTCTGGCTTCTCTCCAGGCTCCTACCTTGACTACAATCTCTCTTCAAAACAGTGTCATTATGACTATGCTTTCACACAGTCTTTTTTTTTTTCTGTTCTCACTCAAATGAATTCAACCACCTACTTCTTCCACTGCCACCCTTGGACTTCACAAAATCAATGCATACCTTTATGACCATAAACTTAGAGTTTTCAATCTCTACTGAGCCTTCAGAACTGTTTGGAATCACATTTCTTTTCCCTTTCAACTTCTTTTCAAATTTCCAGAATGTCTATACCAAAACCTTGATCTGAATTCTATTATACTTTCGATACCATCACACTCAATAGACTTTTGCTTAACAGAAAAAGCCAAGATTATCAGGTGGAATATCCCATGACTTTGCATTTCCTGTTCTAAACATGCCTATTTTGGTGTTCATTCTTCCCTTTTGACCAGGCTGAGGTGCCCTCTCTCATCTTCAAAGGTGTTTCACCTACACCCTAGAATCGATTTCCTTCTAGTCCTTTGAAACCCAGCTAGTATTTTTCTCCAAAGATCGCTTCTGCTAGCCTACAAGGAAGCTGAAATATTTTCATCCTTAACCTACCTTTCCTTCAAGCTTTAATTCCCTTCTTTAATTCGTCACCAAAATTTATGACAATGTAGCATAGGCTCACTTTTTCAACTTCTTTAATTCCCATCTATCTATTAATTACTCTTAACAAGCAGGGACTTTTAGTGCCTAGTGAAGCTACTTTCCCAGCAGTCACCTCTTAATTGCCAATAGAACTGCTCTTTCAAACCTCATCTTACTCATTTCTTGTGTATCCCTGGACATTACTAACCACTCTGTCCTTGAAGGATGCACATCATTATTTTCCGGGATATTTTTTCTTAAAAATTTTATCCACCGGAAAGTTGCTTTTAAGTGTTTCTAACAGGATCTCCTTTACCTGTCCTTTAGATTTTTGTATTCCTCAGTGTTCGATTCTTTAATTCTCTTCTTTTCTTACTTTAGCTTTTCTTACTCTAACTTTATCCCTGGCTATCCCCAGTTTCCCATGCCTTTAATTACCATCAAAATGCTGAGATAGGCAACTACAATTTTATTACTCTTAACTTTATCTTGTATTTTCAATTCCCATGTGAACCTGTATGTCCTGAAGCTACTTCAAAATTAATATGTTAAAACCAAATTTATTATTTCTCCTCTTACCACAAGTTTCTATTCTAATATTTTCCATTTGAATGAAAGTATCACAATCCACCCCATCTCTTAATCTGGAAATCTGAGGGAAATGCTAGGCTTTTGTGCTTTCCCTGCTACTCCCCTCTTCTAACCTACTTTAACCACTTAACTTTGAAAAAGTATTCAATTCTAACTTTGAAAACTTACAGAATTCAGTTTTTCTTTCCATCCTTTCTAGGTACTGCCTTGGAAGTCCTCATCAAATTTTTTTGAATAAGCCACTTACCTGGTTTCCCTGTATCTAATCTCAACCTCATTGAAACCAATCTCCACTCTATCTCCTGAGTTATTGTTATTTTTCTATCAAAAATTATCATTGGTCCCCTTTATGCCCACAGGATTAGATTCACATTCTTTAACTTACTTGAGAAAGCCTTTTAGGACTTAGGCCCAACCCAGTTTCCAGTCTCATCATTCCCTGGCCTCTATAAGCAACTTTATGCCAGCTCAGTTCACTTCATCTTTGCTCCTGTTGTTTACTCTGCCAGTAAGACTATTTTGTTCCTTCTCTGTATTACAAATTCTTTTCCCCTCTTCAAAGCCCAGCTTAAATATTGGTTTCTCTGTGTTGCATTTTGAAACTCTTCAGTGATGACTGAACATACGAGATTGATTTAGGAAATTCAATAAGTCTTTTTGGAGAAAATGAGTATGGCTAGATATAGCCTTATCTTTCACAAGGATTTTTAAAAGTCATGCTTTCTCCTTGACCTGACCGTCTGCTGTGTCTTAACCAATTGTAAGGAGTTGTTTCATTTTGCAATCTATCTAGACACAAAGTTCAGTAAGTTATTATTTGTCATGAGTCTATAAGTCACCTGAACTGGGCTCAAGTGATTTTAGCTGGGCTTACTTATCTGTGGTCACCCTGGGTTGGAAGTGGACATGTTGATGTAGGTGGCTCTATTGAATAAATTGGTTGTGCATCAAGTTGTACTTCATCCTCTAGAAGGCTAGCCTGACTACGACCTCATGGTAGAGGCAGAGGTCTCAAGAAAGAGTGGATGTGCACAAGAGTTCTTATAGCCTGGATTTGGAACTGACAATCTGTCAATTCCATTGCATTTCACTGAAAAAACTGGGCCCATTTTTTGTAGTAAATCTGCCATAAACTGGAGGGGACATTTTAAAATATGATATGCCAAAAATATATATATATATATATGATATGCCAATCACATAATATTCTATGCGAACCTTTTAGAAGTTAATGAATAAAAGGAGGAACAAAAAAAAAACAGAAAAAATATGTTGTTATGTTATACTGTGTTATGTTATGTATGTTGTAATTTTGGGTTATCCCTCAGATTTCAGAAATTATAAAATTAGAAATTATAGGGATTAAAGTTTGATTTTAATAGTAAATTGAATTTGAAAAGATTAAAATCTACTATTAAATTAAACCTATTTTCTTGGAAATAAAAGTTATTCTTCAATATGATGAGAAGAAACTGACAATAAAATACCACAGTTTGAGAAAGTCAAGGAAAGAAATCTCAGATTACCCTCAAAAATATTATACATAGTGCTGCTGAATAATTTTGAGAACTCTTCTCCAGCAGGTATGTGGAAATTACCTGCAAGATGACTGGCTACAGTTGATATTGTCAATTTGTTCATGGCATGGCTTCCAAGTACTGAACACCTGAAGCTTGCATTCAGACGACAGAGAGGCACACTTCACTGAAGTGGCATTGGAATACAAATAAATTGGATACCACTTAGAGACCTGAAATGCCACTGTGAGATGAAAGGTAAACCCCACTGAAAGTGACAGCAATATTTTCTTTTCTAGCTAGGGAAAATATATAGGTAGAAGATGAGAGACCTTTTTAATGGAATAAAGAAAAATGATACTGCTTCTATAACCCAAGAACCATGGTTCTTAATACAATTCAGTAAACGCCTCAAAATAGAAGTACATTAAACTTCAAGGCAATCAGAACACTAGATTGTCAGAATGTGGTAAAAGTAGTGATCTCCAAAGCTGGCAAAGATGCCTATAGGAACTATGGAGCATCAAACACCTTAGAGTCATTCGACAGTCTCTCTGAAAGTGCATATTGAATTGAACATGTTGTCAGCCTCCCTGAATTCTTTTTGTGTTTCAAAATATGCTGAATGATAGATTTCTTCTCTTCTTAATAAATTTTAAGTTAATTGATCTCAAGACACTGACTTCACATCAAACTTAAGAATCCTGACATTTTACACACGTAAGCCATAGCCTGCTAAATAGTCTTAGAGAAATGCACACTTCACTTTTAAACTAATCAAGTATGTCTCGCTCATTTCTCAAGACATGGTGGCATATTAAATCTCTAAAGGTTTAGCCATTAAGCTTTTGAGATATAGGAGTCTCAAGTAGTTGGCAGGAATGGCACATTAGTTACAATAAAATAAATCTCATTTGAGTTTTATTAAATGGGAATGTGTGATTATAGTTTTAATCATCACATTCTCATATAGCTATTTTTTATATATCCACTGTCTTATTGGACATGAAGCATATACATACATTTATATATTCTTATATACTTAAGAGCTTATATAATATATATTCTATATAAATATTCCACATGTGTACATGAAAAAAATACTATTCCTGCAGCTCTCTCTCTATATATATATCAAGATAATCTTAACAGTTTGTTTGACTAGCTATCCAATATTGAAAAAAATCTTCTGAAGATGTTTTGAGCATTTCTTATGTTTAAACAACACAGGCATGCACTCACATACTGTATTATAGCAGTAATTACTCAATTTTTACAATTGCCAGTGATACAATTTGTTTCTCTACTCCTAAGTTTTAAGTGCCTGAGCTTTATGTGTACATAAGAATGTGTGGACTGAGTCCCACTCAGACTGTGAAATTTAATTGCCATGAATTTTAAGACCATCTAAAGGTTACAAATACATCTCCGCCTACCAATAGCCTAATGAAGACCAAAAAACTCCTTATAAAAATAGATTTAGTTATAGAAATATAAGGACACATAAATAATTGACTATAATTGAATAATTGCTTCTGCAAGATATGGATTTCTGGCAGTGTTTCAAGCCTTGCCTGGTTGCAGGGGCTGTTTGAGGGTGGGGATGGGGAGGTGATTCTTGGACTTTTCAGATCACAACTCCTAGGCAAGTAGCCACTTACTCCATTTACAGACGGGATAAAATAACCGCATTCTATTTTTGAGCTGTTTATCATGCCTCAGGACTGCTAAAATCAGGATTCCCTCGTATAAATGTTTCGTAGTAATTTTCTCACATTGCTTTTTTGATCCATTTCATTTTTCCTCATTGCATACTATGAAGAAAGAGATTTGTTACACAGCAAAATCTCAGTCATAAGATCATCACTAAATAGTAATTTGACCTGGATAACTTTTAGTTTCTGATTTTTATCATTTGTAAAATAAGATCAGACTAACCATAGATAAAATTTGCATAATGGTAAGATTCTTTGATTATATTAGGGTTTCCAGTGGAGAATGAAATATTTAAAAATCCAATCTAAAGTCTATGGAATGGAGACCAGTAATGTGGACACCCTCCCTCCCTATCTATCTTCATCTTCATCTTCTTCTATCTAGAGATATAGCTATATATCTACGTAGTTATAGAAAAATGCATTAAAAAAGCATTCCCTCTATCCATATGTAATTCCCATTTCCCTCTGCATATGTGTTTGTATAGGAAATTGGAATTACATATGGATGAAGGTAACACTTTTTTATAGGAAGCTAGATTTTTATCATACCTCATCTTGACTACTAGGTGTGATTTAGAGGAACAGATAAGAAATGATAATTAGTCTTTGGTTCCATGCAATTCTATCTTGTTTAACCCTCCTATCATATCTTATTCCCATTAGAAGAACACATATAGAGAAAGTAAATTACTTTTGATATTTTAACACATGTGAAGCACAGGAAAACTAGATTATAGCATGGTACCTCCATTTTCTTCCCACTCTCTCTTATGTCTTTTCTCTCTACCACTTATTTGCCTTTTTTCCATTACAGATTTTTTCTTCAGCTCCTTGCTTCTCTTCACTTTACTCATTCAATTTCCTTTTGTTGAGATTTTTGAGGCAAGTTGAAAAGAAAAACTCAGAGACTAGGGAATAGAATGAAAGTCAATTTCAGAATAAGAGTAAAAACAGCCATTGACTACTACCTCCTCTAAGGAAGGATGACATGAAAGAGAAAGTGAATGCTCCTAATTCAATGGGCTCTAACATAACCACTTGAACCTTCAGGATTACATTGCAATAATGCCAGACTAGGAAATCCACATGTTATAAACAATGCTATTAACTTCTTCCAAATGGAAGATGAATGCTGCCTTGTGAAGATTTTCAAATATTACCAAGACCTATTAGTCAGGGCAAATCATATTATTTCCTCCCTCTGTGCTTTTGACATTAAGATACATCAGCTAGCCACCTGATATGGTGTCATATGGAACCCCTCTTAGAATCTTTTGGGGTGCTTAAAAATATAAAATACAATTAAGGACCACTTCAGACCAAGGAAATCAGAATCTCCATAGTGAAATCACTGTTTTTTAAAGAAGCTCTATAAATCATCCTATTTTGTGGCTATAAGAATAAGAGGGAGGAATAGTCTCATGTTAAACTTCCTCTAAATCCCCCTGGAGAAGTAATATAATTACTTAATAATTTTAGTACTCCATAGCATACTCTTAAAAATGAAAGAAGGAGGGAGAGCGTCTGGATGGCTCAGTCAGTTAAGCACTTGACTCTTGATTTCAGCTTAGGTCTTGATCTCACGGTCATGAGTTCGAGCCCTGCATTGGGCTCCACAGATGGGTATTTATTGAATGAACTGGATTCTGCTACTTCAAATCCCCTTTCCTCCAGAAGCTAATCTATCTAGACAGATTGTAGTTCTAAACACAATAGACCTAGCATGTTGTGTTTTCCAACCACACCGTGAAGTACCTGACCCATTCTCCTTGCTGAATAGCACAAAGAGGCTCAGAGGAGTCAGAGAGAGACCAGATGACCCAACAAAAATTTTTCTATAGAAGTCTGATTAATGTGGCATATTGGATGATGTTTCTTACCAACTGTCTCAATCAGGTCAGCCACTTCTCCCAAGCAGTAAAGAAAATGGTTGGAGTGGAGAGAGGGAGCTGGTACGTTACTTGAATACTGTTCTCTCCTGGCATTTAACATGGAATTCCTTTATAAAGCACGAAGACAAGGGAATAGAGGGTCCCTATTTTTGGGTCTCAACCCAAAATAACTCAAAAAGTAGAATTGAACATTTATATCACACTCAAGATCTTACAGTTTAAAAAACTAATTTTAATTAGATGACAGTTCCCAATTTTGTTTTAAAATGGTGATACTGTTAAATGTAAAGACTTAATAGTATAAAAATAGTTTAAAAGTTTCTCAAATGTATCCTAAGAAAATTATCAGATATTGATTTACATTATTTAATGCATATAATTTATAATTATGAAACAAAGAAAACAATCTTTCTCCAACATTAGAAAACAGTGAAAACTAAGTCATATCAAATTAATGGAATATTATGCTGCTATTCTAACTGTGCTTTAGTATATTTAATAACATGAAAAATGCTCATGATATTTTTAAAAGAAAATACAAATTAAATAGCATGTAGATGATGTTCCATCTTCAGCACATACTGTCTATATATACACGTATACATATATACACATACATGCACACACATATATACATATATACATGTACAAACTATATTAGTTTTCTATTTGTGCTATAATAAATTACCACAACCTTAGTTGCTTAAAATAATACAAATTTATCTTATGGTTCGGTTCGTTAAAAATTCAATACAATCTCACTTGATTAAAATCAGTGTCAATTGCCCTGTGTTCCTCTCTGGAAGCCTTGGGGAAGAATCGGTTTTCTTGCCTTTTTTAACTTTGAGAAGTCTGCACTGCTTGGCTCATGATCCCCCTTCCTCTGCCTTCAAAGCTAATAATGACACGTTGAGTCCCTCACATATCACATCACTCTTCCCTCTTTTTCTGCCTCTGTATTCCACTTTTAAGGACTCTTGCCATTACATCATGCCCACCTGGATAATCCAGGATAATTTCCCTACTTTAAGATCAGCTGACTAGCAACCTTAATTGTATCTACAATCTAGTTCTCCTTTGCCTTGCAACCTATAGCATTCCAGGCTCCAGGCATTAAAAGGTGGGAATCTTTGGGTGTCCATTATTCTGCTTACCACACATACACACGCAAATATATACAACATACGCATATACACATGTGTACATACATACATACATACATATATACACACATATATGTAAAGAGAAAGATTCTAAAGATACATGTCATAACATTAATATTAGGTGGCTGAATTATGATGTTTTAGTGTTTCTTTATATCTCTTATCCAGATTTTCTATTATAAATACAATTAGAAAAAAGTCTAATAAATGCTATTTCTTCATATGAGCCTCTAAATTATATTTTGCTACTCATTTACTGGATATTTTTGAGACAAATATCACACATTGAAGTTTGTAACTTCAGCATTTAAAAGGTAATTTATTTTAAAAGTTGATGGTGCACTGAGTGAACATCACATGCTCAGAGGCTTAGGAAAGAGGCCAACCAGGAGAAAAGATCTGGCCTTCTCAGCCATTGATTTCTGCACAATCAATTGACTCGGATCATGCAGTTAATCCAATTCAGTAGTTAAGAAAATTGAAAAGACCAGCTGTGTGATTTTTAGGTCCAGTATTTTTTTCCAAAGAGACACAGAGAGCAATGTCATTTTTGCTAGCCTTTCCAGAGATCTACAAAGGTGAAAAACAAACAAACAAACAAACAAAGACATTTTTCCCCTCTGCTGCAAAATAATCTTTTCTAGAGATGATGATAAAATATACATCACTAATTCTCATGAGAACTTTATATAAGCAGAAAAGGCTAAATTAATACTATAATCTGTGAGTCATACTAGATTAAAGTTCCATGAATGTTTAGCTGAAGAAAAATAAATTTAAGTCAAAGTAGAGTAATCTTAGCTTCCTGAAGCATTTAAAAATAACTTTTCGTATCTGAAATGGAATAATTCTATTTGCTCTTAAATAAAAATAGATAGAAACAAGTCTAACTTTGAATGCCAGTAAGTGCTATGGTGATGAATTAGGTCTGAATGTCACTCTTAATTATGGTTTAATGAATAACTATATTCAAACATAACACAAAAAAATAAATAAATAATCACATTCTTTTATTCTCTTAAAACATAGAAAATGTCTCAATTAGGTACTGTGCTAAAGAACAAATACTAACTACTGTTAGAATCATAACTAGTTTGGTCTTTGTAAAATTAATTCTTTTTAAACCATAAAATAAGACCTTTACTGCTCTCTACATTCTCATTAATTGCACAGTACTTCATAGGCTCCTGTTGAATTGAAGAAGGAAAATTAGTCAAGAAAAGGTCACTTTCTTTCCTTACTGGTTGTATGCTAATTAGGCATACAAGGAGCAACTTGTGAAGTGATAGAATATTTGAACTGTGGTAGACAAGAATTGATTTAAAAAAAAAAAAAACCCACAGATGGAACGGGAAACATGGGAAGTACATGAGGTATCATTATCACAGCTGGGAAGGTTTAGCTTCCTCCTAGGATGCATGGTAATTTGTGGTTCCCAATCATCTCTTCTTCACTTTCAGAAGATTATCTCTTGTTTTATTGCTTTTATTAAGATCATTTGACATGAACTTTCTAAACTATTCATTCTGGGCACTTGGGTGGTTCAGTTGGTTAAGCGTCTACCTTCAGCTCAGGTGGTAATCCCAGTGTCCAGGGATGGAGCCTGCATCTGGCTCCCTGCTCAGTGGGGAGTTTGCTTCTCCCTCTCCCTGTGCTCCTCCCTCCGCCTGTGCTCTCTTGTGTGCTCTCTCTCTTGCTCTCTCTCAAGTAAATAAATAAAATCTTTTAAGAATAAGAATAATAATAAAAATAAAGTATCCACTCACCCACCTGAAAAATTTCCATGTATGGTCACCAAATTCCCCCTGCCAGTGAAGAGGGAGAGTCACTTTTATTTTTTTTTTAAGATTGATTGATTGATTGATTTGAGAAAGAAAGAGAGAGTGGGAGGAGGAACAGAGAGAGAGAGAATCTCAAGCAGACTCCCCACTGAATGTGGAGCTGGAGACAGGGCTCAATCTCACAACCCTGAGTTCATGACCTGAGCTGAAATCAAGAATCAGAAGCTTACCCAACTGAGCCACCTGGGTGCCCCTCACTTTGACTTTCTAAAACAAATCCTTCTAACCTGGATTATTTCTCCTTTGATGACCTAAAAACCAGTCCACCAAATACACTGTAATGTATCACTCAAACCATATTTTAGAGCTGCACTATTCTACATAATGGCCACTAGCCACACTTAATTAAATTTAAATTTAAGTTGAATAAAATTAATTCAGTTACACTCGTCACCTTTAGGTACTTGATAGCTGCATTGAATAGTATATACCATATTGGATAGTGTGGATATAGAATATTTCCATCACCACAGAAAGTTCAACTGGACAGTTCCATGGTAAGGAATAAAATAGAGAACTACAAATAATAATTCCAGGATAGTGATATATATTAACTGTCACCAGCAAACCAAGACATATGGCTACCCTACTTATGTTCAACTTTTCTTTTTCTTACCTCCTTTTTCTCTGTCTGCAGATAACAAAATTTTTCCTTTATTAAAACAAAATGAACACTACCATGACCATCAGCTGACACACCTTTACACTGATCCTACTTGTGACACTAAATATTTAACCAGTTAAATAAAAATAAAAATTAACCAAAGTATTTTTTTATCTATTGGTAGGCAAAGTAATCACTTAAATCAGTTTGCTTTTACTTTATAATTGGTTGTTGCAGGACACTACAGCAAATTATAGTTACCACTAATTGAGCATTTATGATGTGCTTTATATGGTGGTAAATGCTTCAAATTTATCATTATCATATCATTTAATCATTATGTCATTTAATAACATTAGATGACTCATTTGAGGCCAGTAATTATTACGGGGGTTCTGAGCAGCTAGTCAAGATGGAGAACCCTATCTAAGATTACCCAAAATGAGTGAGAAATTGGAAGACAATTATTAAACTTGAGGATGGCAAGAAATATTAGAAGCTGGAGGAACTCAATGTTGAAGCTGATTCCAAAAAGGAGTTGGATTTTTTTTTAATTTAATTTTATTTTTTCAGTATTCTAAGATTCATTGTTCATGCACCACACCCAGTGGAGCTGGATTTTTAAATGAATAGAAATGAAGTCAAGAGTCTGGTAGAAGATAGTCATGGACTTAAAGCAGGGAGAGCAGGATGAATCTTGGACAATTATTCTGAACACTATTTCATATTTTCAGCTCACTTAAATGGATAAGTATGAGGCATGTATATGTGCTAGACTGGCAGACTGGCATAAAAATGTCACATACAAGTAGACGACCTCCATAAAGATATCTGATTATAAGTATAACCAGTACATTTCAACTCCTTGGACATTATTAAGTCTGAACCAAACCTGAGTTTCCATGCATCCTTTGACATTGCCATTTGAACTTCATATACTGTACTTTAAGCTGCTAAACTCTTTCAAAAACAGCATAAATAACTGGCACCAAAAAAGACACATAAATCAATGAAACAGAATAGGAAACCCAGAAATAAACCCACAATTATATGGTCAATTAATCTTTGACAAAGCAAGAAGGAATATGCAACAGGAAGAAAAGTCTCTTCAACAAATGGTGTAGGGACAATTGAACAGCTACATGCAAAAGAATGAAACTGGACCACTTTCTTACACTATAAACAAAAATGAACTCAGAATGGATTAAAGACCTAAATGTGAGACCTGAAACCATAAAAACACTGGAAGAGAGCACAGGCAGTAATTTCTCTGACATCAGCCATAGCAACATTTTTCTAGATGTCTCCTGAAGCGAGGGAAATAAAAGCAAAAATAAACTATTGGGACTATACCAAAATAAAAAGCTTCTGCACAGTGAAGGAAGCAATCAACAAAATTAAAAGGCAACCCACTGAATAGGAGAAGATATCTACAAATGGCATATCTGATGAAGGATCAGTATCCAAAATATATAAAGAACTTATCAAACTCAACACCCAAAGACCAAATAATCCAATTAAAAATGTGCAGAAGAGGGGCACCTGGGTGGCTCAGTGGGTTAAAGCCTCTGCCTTCGGCTCAGGTCATGATCTCAGGATCCTGGGATCGAGCCCCGCATCGGGCTCTCTGCTCAGCAGGGAGCCTGCTTCCCCCTCTCTCTCTGCCTGCCTCTCTGCCTACTTGTGATCTCTCCTCTCTGTGTCAAATAAATAAATAAAATCTTTAAAAAAAAAAAATGTGCAGAAGACATGAATAGATATTTCTCCAAAGAAGACATACGGATGGCCAACAGGCACATGAAAAGATGCTCAACATCACTCATCATCAGGGAAATGCAAATTAAAAAACCACAATAAGATATCACCTCATGCCTGTTAAGAATGGCTTAAATCAAAAACATAAGAAAAAACAAATGTTGGCAAGGATGTGAAGAAAAAGGAACCCTCATGAATTGCTGGTGGGAATGCAAACTGGTGCAGCCACTGTGAAAAGTAGTATGGAGGGTCCTCAAAATTCAAAAATAAAACAATTCTATGATCCAGTAATCACACTATTGGGTATTTATCCAAAAGACACAAAAACACTAATTTGAAGGGATATATGCATCCCAATGTTTAAGCAGCATTATTTATAATAGCCAAACTATGAAAGCAGCCCAACAGTCCATTGATAGATGAATGGATAAAAAAGACATGGTAAATATATACAATGGAATAATATTCAGCCATGAAAAATGAAATCTTTGCCATTTGTAACAACATGGAGGGAGCTAGAGAGTATAACACTAAGTGAAATAAGTCAGCCAAAGAAAGACAAATATGCTTTCACTATATGTGGAATTTAAGAAACAAAGCAAATGAATGAGTGGGAAGGGGGGAAAAAAGGAGAGAGAGAGACAAATCAAGAAAGAGATTCTTAACTATAGATGACAAAATGATGTTTACCAAAGGAGAGATGGGGGTTAGGTGAAATAAAGGGAATTATATAAGTATACTTATCATGATGAGCACTGAGTAATGCACAGAATTGTTGAATCATTATATTGTACACCTGAAACTAAAAGAACATTGTATGTGAACTCTACTAGAATTAAAATAAAAATCCTAATTAAAAAATTGAAAAATATAGCATAAATAACATTGTAGGACATGGCAAAGAGGGAAAATACCATATCATTACATATGATAAAGAGCTCTGATTCCATATTTATAAAAATGTTCTTTCAAATAAATGATCAAGCTAAACACGTAGGGCTCAAACTTCATATCTTATCCTAATATTTCGCACAGAATGCATCAACAAGTGTATCGCCTGCTCTAGCCCCAAAATATTTCCCAACTATGACTAGTTTGTTTTGCCTCTGCTATTGTAGCTCTGGGCCAAGTCTCCATTTCCTCCTACTTGAATTTGTACAGTAACAGCACCCTGAACCCACTGTTTCCTTCCTAAAGTGGATATCCCATTGCACCCAGAGTGACATTTAAAACTTAACTCATCATTTCCTGGTTTAGGAACCTCCAAAGGATTCCCCCTACATGTAGGGAAAAAAAAACTAAACCCCTTCCCATGGCCTAAACTATTACTCTTGGCTCAAAGCTTTTACAATAAGACAAAGCTTTTGCAATGACTGCTACTCTTCTTAGAACACTTTCCCTCCAGATCTTCCCTTAATTAATGTTCACCATTCAGGTCTCAAACCACCTGCTCCTTCCTCAAGAGATCTGAGTTGCCATCTGACCTAAAGTAGCTTCTCTTCTCTCTTTGATCACATTGTGGGATTTTTCATAGTACTTGCTAATTTTGTAATTATGACGTTTCTTTTTTTTTTTTAAGATTTTATTTATTTATTTGACAGAGAGAGCAAGACAGCACAAGCGGGGGGGGGGGGGGCAGCAAAGGGAGAGGGAGAAGCAGGCTCCAGCTGAGCAGGGAGACTGATGCAGGAGCGGGCTTGATCCCAGGACCCTGAGATCATGACCTGAGCCCAAGGCAGCCACTCAACTGACTAAGCCACCCAGGCACCCCTTGCCTTGCCTTGTCTTTTTCCTTTCCTTTTTCCTTCTTCCTTTCCTTTCCTTCCTTTTCTTTTTCCTTCCTCCTTTCCTTCCTTTCATCCTACCTTCCTTCTCTCCTCCCTCTCCCCAGTAAAATGTCAACTCTTTGAGAATACACAGTGTCTACCATGTAGAAATTGATGCTTGGCTAGATACACTGCAGTGTATCTGTATGAAGGAATGTACAGTAATATAGAAAAATGTTTAGTAATAAGAGTAGACACATTTTTAAGAAAGTATGATTTCTAGCAGCAAAGGAAAAAAATGAGTGTACATATGCATACATAAAACTGAAATATACACACCAAGGGGTTAAAGTGGTGACTTAGCATGATGGAAATGCTGGTAATTCTTTTCCTCTTTTTCAGTTTAACTGAATTCTTATTATGACTAAAAATCAAATAATATGTTCAAAGCAGTTTACTAATGAAGAAGTAGTTTGGTTTAAGAAGTAGAAAATAGGCTTTTGATATCAATCCTATTTTTGAGCACTAGCCAATTCATAGGTCAAGAGCACTATTTTGAACTCCTAATGATATGTCACTAATATGTGTAACTCCTTCCAACGCAGTATCTTAGAGTGTAAGTAGAGTCCCAAAGTAAGTGAAATTTTTAAATTTATTTTCTTTAAAAACTAAAATAGGCCTAAAGGTATCCTATTTATCACTCCTTAATAAAGTGCCGATGAGCTCTATTTTTTATGCATTTTTTTTCCATTGGAAGCTATGCAAAAAAGTGCTAACAGCAGATCTGAGACTACTTATCCTTAGAAAGGCCTGCTTCCAAGGTTGGCCCTTGGCTGACATCTAGTTACTAAGTTTTCTCACCATTAACTGGTAAGAGGGACTTACTCTGCCTGAACTCTGTATACAACATATGGTTTATGATGAGCACCTGCTTCCTTTCTCAATGTCTAGAATTTTGGTATGTGCCAGGCAAAGGCTGCCTACTTGACCAACTCAATAAAAACCCTGGGCACTAAGTCTCTGATTAGCTTCTCTGTTTGGAAACATTTCATATATGTTGTCACAACCTGTTGCTGGGGAATTAAGGGTCCACCAGTGACTCCACTGGGCAAGAATCTTTGGAACCTTTTGCTTGGTTTCTCCCTATATTTTACCCCATGTGCCTTTTTCCTTTGCTGATTTTGTTTCATTTCCTTTCGTTGTAATAAATCACAATCCTGAGTATGATTATATGCCAAGTCCTGGAAAATTATTGAACCTAAAGATGGTCTTAGGAAGCCCCTGGCACAGAAGCTAACTTACAGAGTGGGATCTCTAGCCCTTCTGTCATTCATTTGTATTAGCTATACTATGATTAACATATAGGTTATCTTTTAAATAACATGGTATAATGAATCCATAGCATACTTCTCTGCATGGTGCTATTGTATTTAACTGATTCTTACAGAGAGAATCTCCAAGTATAATGAGACAAGTAAAATACAGATTCCACTGAGTCTAGGTGGGCTGAGTCCTGGCTTGGATTGAGAAACCAGGTTCTTCTTACTGGGGTGCAATTTAGGTATTGGTGGCACCCCATGGGAAACTATGTACCTTTATTTTCCTAACTGAAATTCATATTTAGTGCTATCTAGTAGGAAGTGGAATAGGAGCTAAGAGTCATATTATGTAGAACAAAATGGGGTAAATTATGGCATCTGATTCATAAATAAGATCAGAGGACTTTCTCCCATGTTTTTAAAAGTAGCTTAGCTAGGTCACAATGAATGGCATTACTCTCAAAATGTGTTTTGCACTTGTTTGAGCCTTTCCATTACTGGAAAACAAGATATTCTCTTTGTTTTTGGAATCGAACACATAATAACGTGGTATGTCTTTCGTAAGGCATCTGTTTACTTGTCATTATGGTCTGATAAAGCAGAGATTTAGCAGAGATTCAAACAGAGATTTAGCTCATGGCTCAGCTCTGTCACCAGCTAGCTGTGTGGCCATGGGTAAACTACTTAACTTTTAAGCCTCAATTTCCTTATTGGGAAAATAACATCATTCCCTATTGCTGTTAATAATGAGACAATAAACACAATGCTCAGCTGGTCATTAAATAATGGTCCCATACTCAGTGTAGGTCTAATGGAGACAGACATAATCACACATAAAGAAATAAAAATGTCAGCTGTATTACTAAGACCATTAATTGTAAGACATGACTTTAGCTAGGAGTGTTTCCTGATTCTTCACCTCTGAGATGAATTTTCCAACCCAGTCACTGGCACAACTGAATAACCATAGGCTTCCCCTGCAGGGGGCACTTCACAGCACAGGGCAGACCAGACTGCACCCATCTGCTTGGCAGACTGGCTCCAAAACAAAGCCAGATGGAATTCAGCCATGTTTCTTCAAAACTCACCAATTGGAGAAGTCATTTCTCCTCTTTGGTTTGAGTGAGTGATGCAAAGGGCAATCAGAAGTGATGCTCTACTCTGACTGAAGTCCCTCCAGAAGAAAGGACTTTTTCACAAAACAGGGCCCAGGATTATGCATAACAGAGAAACTGTCCAGTGAATGTTCACTATGACTTTTACTATGAATGTTCCATGAAAGGCTAAGGACCTCGTGATCAAGGTCATGTCTAATTACCTCCTATTCTCATGGGGACTTCACATATGGCACTAATAGATGCTCTGGAAGGGCAGGTTAATATGTGAAGGAAATGCAAAACACTGTTAATATTCCATGCCTTTATTCTGGTGGTTTGAACTAATAGTGTGGTAAGGACATTGAAACGTGCTGGGAAACCTGAATTCCAACTCTATCTTCTTTGTTGGTTATTTGACCTTAGCAAAGCTACTTACTTTTTTTCGCTAAGATATGATGCTAATAATAGCCTTGCTACCTGTTTCATAAGAATAAGATGAAATAATGGATGTGAACGTGTCTTGGGAAATATGTAAAATGTACGATGCAATGCCAGAAAATTCATAAGTTTTCCGCTTTCCACATTCAAAATTTTACAAAGTAAGCTGCAGCATGCATGGATTCTTTACACTGGCTTGCTCATATCTTATTCTCAAACTCTCATGTGAGTCATATCTCTGCTCACCCATCGTTTCCATGAACAAAAAAAAGTTAAATGATTCGAAGTAGTACAATACTTTATTTCCTTTTATTTTCCAAATTTTCAAAAGCGATCACTTGCTCCTCTTTTAAAAATGGAAGGACCACAAAACTTGTGTATTTAAAAACAACAGTCTCTGACAGACCACTTCTACCTCTAGATAAAGTTCAAAGTCAACATTGTATTCAGTCTGGTCTTCTACCATATGGGCCCAGATTTTCTTTCTCAATTTTATCTCCTCTTGTACTTGCATATGTAATTTACTCTCTAAAACATTTGGTTCTATCCTATGTTTTTCAAACACAACCAAACAATTTTTACTTCTCCACTTTTGCTTATACTATTTCTTCTTCCTTGAATGTCACGTTACTATGTCTGCCTTTTAGTATCCTTTCCTTCAACATTTAGATTGAAGTCTAATACTTTCATCCTCCTCTGATATCTGCATCACAACTTCCTCTCCCTGTCCATTTGGAACTTACATGTTGCCTTGTTTCGTCTGTTTTCTTCTATATACACTTCATTCTTGCTTGCATTTGTATTCATCACAGTGCCTAGTAGAGTGCCTTGCTCTTACTATTCATTTTCTAAATGTTTATTTGAGTAGAAGAAACTACATAAAATAAATGACCTAGTGACACTTTTCCCTCAGTGGTTTCAGTGGAAAGCACAAAACTATTCCCTCAGGATAGCATAATTTAGAAGGATGGAAGCATTGAGCATTAGGCTGATAGTTTTTAAACCTATAAAAACCAAAAAAATCTAATAACGAATGCATCAAAAATTTGTTTTCTTGTTTTATTATTTCTCTGTTCTAGGTATTACTGATTAACTTGTAATCACCATGCTAATGAGGTCCCTTGTGGGCCACTTCACATCTTTAAACTATACCCATAAGGTGAACTGCAAATGTACCTCTTAATCACAATTAGAATCTAATGAAATACTTTAAATGCAGCAACCTATTATTGCCCCCATTCCTGAAAAAATAGTTCAAAACAAATCAAAATGGGTAAACAGCATTATATTTGCAAGGAAAAGACAATGCTTCACCTAGCAAATGTCTATGTGTAACATAAGAAGATCCACCTGAGTAATACCATTGCCTCACAAATACAATCTGAGATATAGCTCATATGAAAAGCTATTATATGCTTTGATATTGTAAAATGATCATCATAATAAAATAAAATAAAATTAGAAAAATCCTAACAATAGCCATTAGCTACAAAATGAAAAAAGAAAATATGATGCTATGTACATAGAGTATAATGACAGAAGCAGGAAATTATTTAAGCATGAATAAGAATAATGTCAACAAATGTTTGCACATAGATATGCTGTCATGATAATATTTCCACAGGATATGCCAAAGTAAGCCTCACATTATTTGTGGCTTTAAAATGTGCCTTTGTCACCTGAGCTAACATTACATTTTCCTGGGGCACCTGGTGGTGCAGTCAGTTGAGCAGCTGACTCTTGGTTTCACCTCAGGTAATGATCTAAGGTTGTGAAATTGAGCCTCCCATTGGACTCCATGCGCAGCATGGAGTCTGCTTGAGACTTTCTCTCCCTCTTCCCCTGCCCCTCCTGATCATGCTCTCTCTCTCAAATAAATAACATTACATTTTCCTTAATATGTTCTACAAATGAAATATAAAAAATAAGATAATTAAAATTAATTTAAGATAATTGGAGGCTAAGGTACTTTTTATTAAAATGTACACTGTGCAAATAAATGAATTTCACCAAAATCATCTCAAGTGCCAAATGTGAAATCTCTTATTTATTCCAAACTATTATACAAATTCTAGTCTAGTTTACAAATTCTTTCTTTCAAAAAATGTATTCTCTTTGCTTTATCCTGATAATAGAAATATTCAAATAATAAAACAATCTCAACATAATAAAACAACTACACAGAATTCCTTAAAAATATCATGCAGCTCCTTTCCTGTGACTTATCTTTGTAAATATGCAGTGTGCATCATCTATTTATATATTATTCTTATATAACCCATAAAATGAAAATCCTCCCCTACTCAAAATTCCTTTTCAAACTTTTCTTATTATTGAATTAGATGGCATAGAAAGTCCCCTCAGACAGCCCAATCCAAACTGACTTATTTCTATGATAACGTTAATTTAAAATATATACATGTAAAATTAATACCAATTTTTAAATGCTTACTATTTTTACAAATTACAAAATTAATTTTTGCAAAGTAAATGCTAACAAACTTCAAAGCCAGTGGAATCCAAATAAACTACCTTAATTTGATGGGATGATGATACTATTTTATAGGACACTCAATGGTATTAGCAAAGTGAATAAAGTGTTGAGTGCTCAGACCTACATTTTCTCTTGAGGTTTTAGTGCTAACTAAATTCTCTCTTCTTTCTTTGAATGACTATTAAAACTTTCCTTTTACAAATGTGTCTTCACATCACCCAGTCGTAAGCTAATATAAAATTCATTTTTCACATGATAAATCTGGTCTGTTCTTTCATAATTCTTGACAATGACATCTTTATTATCTGAGACTAGGGAAATCTTAGTCAAAAAATGCAAACCCAGGCACTGAAATCCAACACTTTTAAGATGATGAGTAAGATGGTCCAACACATACTTGTATTTTAATACTTAAGATTAAAATGAAATAACAACACAAAATATAAGAGTTCTCAAATAAAATGCTCACGCCTGAGAAAAATACCTACTTCGAGCAAAGCAGGTGGGTTTTCTCTGGTTTTGATTAGGAATGTTCTGCATTTTCTGACTTTTAATGTTACTTCTATAGACTTTAGGATACTGTTAGAAAAGGGGGTGAGAAAATCTGCCTCACTATGTTATTAGGGCAGGGGAGAAATCAAAGATGGCACTTACTTTTCAGGCTGGGCAACTGAGAGGATGATGGGAGGACATTACTAAAAAGAGAGAAATTGGAGTGTGAAAGACATGAGCATACAGTTAGTGGAAAAGAATCAAGAATCTTCAAAAAGGTTGTATTTGAATACTGGTGAAATCTCCAGGTGTGGCTGCTGGAGGATAGTTTAACATGCTGATCAGTACGTCAGAGGAGAGGCTAGAACTCGGCATGAAAATCTGTTTGATCCTATCTCCAGATGCATGTTGGACAGATTTGTGAGAGATCAGGAAGGCTACATATTAAAAGGGTAGCACTTGTGGGTGACATTTTCTGAAACCAAAGTGATTTTCGGGCTATTTCAGCCCCATCCTTCTTTCTCTGTCTGGTCAGCAGAACTCAGGCAATAAAGGCAAGGCCCACTTGGACTGGCAAAGACCTGAAACCATACCAACCTCTCATTCTCTCTTCTCTCTCTCTTTTTTCTCCTCTGTCCCTCCTCTCTCTCTCTCTTCCCAATTACCCTGTCTCCCACCCACCCCCCCATCCATTTGACTTTTTTCTATATACAGTTCAGTAATAAAATCTCAAAACTGGCTTTGGGGAATTTGTAAGTGAACAGGCTTTACCCATCTACAGCCTTTTTTGATACGAAGCTATGACATTGAACTCGAAGAAAAAGCATGGTCACAGACCAACTAGTAACTCTAGTTCTCTGTCCTGAGACCCAAGCCCAGGCAACAATAAGGTAGTATTTTCTCCTATATGTCATCATTGCTTGTGAATGTACACCCCGGGGGAAGGGTAACAGTGGTCTAGGGTGAATTTTTGACACTCTGGCTGCCCCAATGTCATCCTTATTTCTGAGAAAGTTCAACTTCTTCATTCAGTTCTTACATTTGGTCTGTACCTGTTAGATGGTTACCTACACTTTGCTAACAGACTTGCAGAATTTAATAAATATAACACTATATATCATTTACTGTCCTTTTAGATTGTAATCTTAGTGAATATGAATACTCCACTGATTCCATTTAACTTGTAACAGATCCGGGCACCTGCTTCTGGGCTGCAGCACATCTCAGCTGTGGAGTTTTTTAAATGCTTTAGCAATTGAAGTGCATCTTCACTATTGAATGGCATCCCTCATCTGTAAAGCCATTTACAAACTTTACTGATCAAGCTGTACATTTCTGAGTTGGAATTTAATCTACAGAGACTTCTGCAAAATGAGCTGAATCCTTTACTAATTATGGGCAATGGTAGAATTTATTTGGTTTGCAGTAATTTGCATTATTTGCTTATTATACCCCTTGGTTCCTGCTGCACACTGCTGCGCAGTGTTGCTGGAGCTGGGAAATCACTCTCCACATCATCCTGCTCCCGAGGTGAGAGCATTTTGGTTGCAGATGAAATGTCTTCTTAATGTGAGAGTTTCACCATTCACGCATGCACATATCCTCTATGTCCACAGGAAGCCCTACAGTGAGGCCTGCCTGGACATCTCTTCATAAACCTCTATGAAGTTACGATGTTCCAAAACGTTAAACCAAAAGCACCATTACTTCATTTGGCCACGGTTGCTGTAGGACTCCCCTCAGCCTAAGACAGTAAACCTCGTGTTCCCCGTAAACAACTCCTAACGCTATTAAAATTGTTCCTGTGCTCCATACCACCACTCTTATTCAGGCCAAAGTGCAGCAGAGTAGGCAGTGTGAGAGTGCAGAATTATTTTAATCAACACTGGATACCATTTTATGATTCCTTCTGCAAAACAATGATTTTATTCCAACTAAAATAGAGTGAATTGATGACTCAAACTTCCATAAAGATAGTCAAGCACAAACTTTTATTTCTGGTTAGCAAACCTACATAGACTGCAGCAGATAATTACGATACAGTCAGAGTACTGTTTTAAGAAATAAACTGCACCTCCATAATACTCTGGCAAATGCATCACTTCATATGGAGCAAGAATAAACACTTCTAGAAAAAGATTGTATTCACATCCATTAGTATCTGAACCAACATCTAGGCTTGTCAGGTAAGATCAATATACCTGCTTCATGTTTGCATCACAGAATAACAAGAAGGCTTTTGATTGGAGAAGATAATGCCTAGAGTTTAATCCTGGTGTATCAGAAGATAAAGCACTCAATAGCCCAAAAGATTATAAAATTTATGTTTTAGTACCTTGTCGACATTAACCACACAGACATTAGACCAGATAAGAGAATATGGATAATCTTGAAACAAAAATACAAACCTGAATCACTCATTTATGCTTGCTGAAGATTTTTCTCAAGAAAGAACATAAAAATGACTAAGGTTGCCTACAATACGACGACAAGAAAATATATAGCCCAGTAATAAAGTCAGGAAATATGTTTCATATTAACAAATTCACTCCTCAATCCATAAATTGTATGCAGGAAGATTTAATAATTCCAATATGACAGAATTTGTTAAAAATAAAATATATATAAATCTTCACCTTTTTAAAAACTAATCTCCACATTTGTTCAGGAAAGATCAGAATCACCAAAATTTGCTCCACTGATGGCTCTTTTGTAGACATCAATGTGTCTACTGAGTGTGTAGACATCAATCTATCTACCAAGAAATAAGTGTTCTAGAAATCAAATTAAATTATAAAAACTATAGAACATCACACTTGGTTCCTGTAATATTTTAATGTCTGTATCACATAACAGACCACAGGCAAATCTATTTGAAAAAAATAGCTTCTGAAGTTTTGCTAAATACACCTTTCCTTTTGCCCTAATTTTATTTCAGTTCTGGGCAGATTTCTCTGTTTTCAGGATACCCCATTGACTTTGAAAGCTGCTTCTCAGGGAGCCTTGTTAGAAGTATTCCAAGAATCTACAAGATGTCAAGAAGAAAGGCTTAATTTCAAGAATGTGAATCAAACTATTTATATTTAATCCCTTTTATAAAATAATCATTCATATATTGTGGGGAATGAGATATTTCAGAGAAATTCAAAACCACATTAGATAAGATGTACCGCAGTACCTTTTATTATTTGTTTTCTAGATAGTTTGTATAGTGCAAATCCCAGTAGAAGCATGCTCACAAAATCTCCTATCCTGCTATGAAATTTTTGCCAAATACAATGGGGAAGAAAGCATGAATGGAACGGGGCAGGCAGAAAAGTAAAAGCTGAAGCAAAACTATTCCAGATTTAAAGATATGTGAACTTAAAATTGAGCTTCTGCCAGGGAATAACTTGCTTGCTTGCCTTGATGTAACAACAGCTCTGCCTGAAATATGAATAATGTGCCCGTCTCTGGTCAGTGTGAGGGTCCTATATGCAACAATCTGTGAACAATACACTGTGAATATTACTGTAGATTTTACCTAGAATGGTCCCTAGATAGCTTAATGTAAGCGCTTACCCATAATTCCCTGGGAACTACCCTAGATAGTATCTAGTTTTGAACTGGGGCCTCCTCCTTCATTTCTATCCTATCCACAAACAAGCAAGAAGAAAATGAGAGCAGCCGGTGACAGTATGTGAGTTATACAGGCAAACTTGTGTTACAGCGTTGTAACAAGTAACTATTCACTCAGATTGGGGAAGGGTTATAAAATAGAGCCCTGTGTGTGGAAAACATACAGTGCTTGCTGAGGATGCTTTTCTGTAAGAAGATTACCATTTCCCAAAAACAAGGGTGGGAGGAGGCCCTGATCTACTGCTTTCTGTGAAGACAACGTCCCTGGGAGATCTGGCAACAGCCAATGGGATCAGCAAAGTAACGTGTACATCCAGGCTAGAAAATAACCTGACAGATGACAACTAAAACTCTCGTGTGATAATGTACTAACAGTCATGTCAGCGTTAGGTGAAATCCTAATCTTAATGTCAGCTGAACCCCAACAGCACTGCTCAGAAAAACTATTGAGAATGCAATAGCTCTTCTGTTTGAAAACACCTGGCAAAGGTGTGGAAAGCAAGGGTAGGCATCATTTAAGTAATTTACAGGGTAGAGAAAAAAGATAAACATATTCAAGACACGTGTGTAAGAAGCAAGCCAAAATTAAACTCTAAACTCTAATCCCCAGCCTTTACATATTCTTTGCGAGACTGGAAGGGGTTTGTAAAAGAGAGGGAGGCTGTCCCCAAAACAAAATATTGCCTAAATAATCTGAGTTTGAGATGCATGCATATCGAATAGGGCTTCCAAATGCCAACTTGCCTACAAGTTCCAAGTAATAGAAAGCCAACTCTCTACTGTCTCTTGAATCTTATTCATTGACTTAAAGCCAATAATCTCATGAATTCTGTTCTGTGATTCATGGGACAGTGGTTGTGTCTGCCCCAGGCATTTTCTCTGAGCCTGCTTCTTAACAAAGGCAGTCATGCCACAGGCTTCTAATGAGGAGGTTCAGGGGCTCTGAAAATGGATTATCAGTTACTAAACTCCTGTTATCCAGATAGGATGATCTATCTCAACTTTTCTGACACTCTCCCTCTACCAAAAGGGGTCAGGATAGAATGCAACCAAAGTGTGTTCTAGAAAGCACCACTTCAGCCATCCTAAGGGGAGGATAGCTGGTCCATGAGATTATCTTTCCCTGGACCACAGATGTGAGAAATATGGTAAGGGAGAGTTGATGCCATATCCTTTATCATCCACTGCACTTCTCCCTTTTTTTTTTTTGAAGTATCTAGAGGTGAGAGTGCTTGAGTTGATCAAATCATCTAGCACAATTAGGGAGTATATTTAAAAGCTGTGTCAAATCTTTCAGCTATCTCGAAACTCATGTATGACATGAATATGAAGGAAGAGGAGGTTTTGAAGGATGAAGTGGAGAATTCACCAGACCCAGTTTATGCACCTCCGCAGATTTCCTCAGCCCTGGTTCCTGCCTGATGTCACTATGACTCCAGGAGGACCACCTGGCCCAATCACATTTAGTTAAGCCCAGAAAGGAACTTTCAGTTTCACTAGATAAAGGCTCATTGGTTTCTCTCACTGCCCTTATGACCATGGCCAGATAGACCACTGCATGTCCCACCAGCTTGGCCACTTGGGTTCACTATAGTAACTGCCTCCTTATCTCTTGAATTCCCTGTGGCACAACCTGAGGACACCCAACCTCACACCTCACAGCACATGTCCCCTGACACCTATGCGGCAATTCATTTCTCCAACTGGGGCTCAAGTGGGATCCCACCTGGTGCCCACACATAGGCACAGGTTCACCCACCTCAGCCTGTGAGGCTACAAGCTTCAGGAAGACAGGAGTGCCCTGGGCTTGCCCTGAATGCTGTGGTCCGTGTCATGAATGCTGCTGGGGCGTGTTGTGAAATCTGCCTTCCCCAGTGGCTGCCTGGAGGGGGTGGGTAGAAGAGCTGGCGAGTTAAGAGCCCATTGTATAAACCGATCACAGACAGATAGGAGATGAGAAGATCTAGAGGATGAAAAGATAAATTTTTCTTTTATCTTCCCTCCCCTAGACTATTACAAGATGCAATAGTTTCATACTGCCTCCTGGAAAATGTTTTGTGAAACTGGCAACAACTGAAACTTGTTTTGAACCCAAGGGTAGCTTGATAACACATCCACTTGTATATGCTCTCCTCTATCCCTGACTTGCTTTCCTATTCTCCTCACTCTGGCTCCCCTGGGCTTGCACCCTGCAATAGAATGCTAGCATGTAACTTTTGCCTTCAGGCTTTCTTTTCTAAGAAACATGAGTTAATACTGGAAAGCAAAATAATGAGATTAGTCCACGTAGAGTTTGAGACTCCTGTAGGACATCCATTTGAAAATGTCCAGTAAGTAAATAGACACAGGAATCTAAAGGGATATCTGGACTGATGAGAGGGCATCCTGTAGTTGAAAGTACTGTAGTATGCATGACTTGATCCCTTTGACCCATTATTTTAAATTATAAACTAACAAGTTATCTTTTTAAGTATCTACTATTGTTAGCCATAGATCCTGCAAGTAATGTCACAGTACAGAGTCACTGGAAAAAAAAAAATCATATTGTATAGAGGTTCTTCAACCAGGGTCCATGAGCCTAGATGAAAAAATAAAAACTGACATCCTTATTTTCACTAACCCCTAACTGATGTTTCAATTATGAATGGAGAAAATAAACCACAGTAGTCTTAGCAGTAAATGTTATACTCTCAGCAACAGAAATCACAGATATTTTCATTTCATGTCACATAACAGTTGTCACAGATAACTCATATACAACAATCACTACCTTTAAATTATAGCAGTTATTAGACCTACTGGTAGATCACAGTTAATATGTTGCTATAATATCACAAAGTGTTTCTCATATCTTTCAATGTAATTTATTTCCTTTTTTTAGGTTTTATTTATTTGAGAGAGAGAGAGCGAGAAAAGCAGAGGGACAGGAACAAGCAGACTCCATGCTGAGTGCAGAGCCTGTTGCAGGGCTCAGTCCCCTGACCCTGAGATCACAACCCTGAGATCACGACCTAAGCTGAAATGAAGAGTTGCATGCTCAACCAATTGAGCCATCCAGACTCCCCAGTAAGTTTCTTTTTAAATCCTAGGTATTTTCTCAGATGTAGTGAAAGAAGGGGCACATGCACCCCAATGTTCATAGCAACAATGTCCACAATAGCCAAACTGTGGAAGGAGCTGAGATGCCCTTCAACAGATGAATGGATAAAGATGTGGTTCATATACATAATGGAATATTACTCAGCCATCAGAAAGGATGAATACCCACCATTTGCATCGACATGGATGGAACAGGAGGGGATTATGCTGAGTGGAATAAGTCACGCAGAGAAAGACAATTACCATATGGTTTCACTTATATGTGGAACATAAGGAATAGCACAGAGGACCACAGTGGATGGAAGGGAAAACTGAAGGCAGGGGGGAAATCAGAGAGGGAGACAAACCATGAGAGACTCTGGATTCTGGGAAACAAACTGAGGGTTATGGGGGGGGGGGAGAGTAACTGGGTAATGTATATTAAGTAGGGCACATGTGGTGATGAGCACTGGGTGTTATATGCAACTAATGAATCGTTGAACACTACATCAAAAACTAATGGTGTACTATATTCTGGCTAACTGAATATAATAAAAAATAGATAAATCCTAGGTATTTTTTAATAAACTGAGAACAGTATCCTGAGTGGGGGCCCATATGTGGACAGGGTTGCTAGGGCTGCCAAAGCAAGTCCTGCACACGGGGTAGTACAAACAACAGATATGTACTGCCTCACTGCTCTGGGTCCAAGATCAAGGTGCCAGCGGACTGATTTCATCTGAGGGGTGCAGAAAACTCTCTTCCATGCCTCTCCCCTAGCTTTTCGTGGTTTGCTGTCAATCTTTGGCATTCCTTGGCTTGTAAAAGCATCATTCCAATTTCTGCCATCACCTTCACACAGCATTCCCCCTGTGTTTGTCACCAAATTACTTCTTTTAATAAGGACACCAGTCATATTGGAGTATGGCCCACCCTAATAACATCATTTTAACTTGATTATATCTGAAAAAATCCTATTCTAAACAAGGTCACATTCTGAGGTACTAGAGGTTGGGACTCCCACATATCTTTTTTTTTGGGGGGGACACAAATCAGTCTATAATAATAGACCTCCACACACTGTCAGAGCAGCCCCAGTTATAAGAGAGGTTAAAATGCTACTATGGAAGAATATTCAACATAAGAAAATATTTTAACATATTCAAATGAGAAAAAATAACAGTAGAAAACTGCAGTTATCTTATAATCCTGCTTTAGTTATACATATATTTTTCATATATATGAATATATAAATACATATGTATACACACACACACACACACACACATATATATATATGCATAAGAAAAAGCTAGAAGACGATACATAAAAAATATATCAGTGGTTTTCTTTCAGTGTTGAAATTGAGGGCATATAAGTAAGGTTTGCCTTATCCTTTTACTCTTCTAAAGTTTGTAAATGCTCTTTATCTTAGCATTTCAAAAGGTCTGCATCTCTAAAAAAAAAAAAGTGTTATATAATAAAAATATCTTTAAAGATTATAAAGATAAAAGATAAATCTTTTGAAGTGGAGTACCCTGAAATTCTATCTTTAAAAGTCCCAATTCTAAGTGCACTCTACCCCAAGTATTTGATAAATCAATAACTTTTCTCATAGTTTTCCAAAATGTAGGTTTCATTAAATATATAGAAAAATTACTACCAATGTGGCTATAATGACCAATGAGCCCTCTTATAAGTAAAACAGGACATGTATATGATTTTCAATAGGACTAAATATATAAGTAATTATTTTACATACATTTATTCAGAAATGTATTTACTTATTCACTGGAAGAATTATATGCAGTGAAACAAGTGTGAAAGAAATGAGAAAACAGTAATGATGGATGAGGCAAGTGCCTTCTGGACATGTGAAAAGCAGGACAGGGAAAGCAAATTGGCGGTGCTATATGACTAGTTATCCAAGTCACTCATTCTTTTTTTTTTTCTTCAGAGACTTAACTATTGCATGTATTTAGTAAAAGTCAAAAACCAATGGAGTTCAAGCAGAAATAAGTGAAACAAAATTTTAACAATTATTTTAATAATAGATCTAATCCTCCTTGAAATTTTCCCGTTAAAAAACATGAGTGCTTCCATCTTACTACAAAATAATAAACTGGCTGGTTTATAAAAAAAAAAAAAAAAAAAGAAAAAAAAACATGAGTGCTTTACCACATTTCTCTACTGCTCTTTGGCAATAGTTACATAATATCAACATACAAAGAAGGACATTAAGTAGTACATAAGATGCTATCATGCCAGAAAATGTTTCATTTGGGGTTTTGTTTGTTTCTTTGACACCCAAAATTTTACTTTGCCCAAGCAATCAGAATAACAAATACAATCAGAAAATAATTGTTTTAGATGGGAGATTATCAGAAATTAAAATAGAAAAGGATGGAAATATGGAGATTATACAGAGCAGTATGATAGGATCCACGAGAGCAACACCAACATGGAGAATTTCTATGATACAGTCATTTGGCAAGCTCCTGGTCTTGGCACCTGAACTAGAATTAACCTTTAAAATATATGAAATGATCGTGCATTTTGCTCTGCTCCCAGTCCTTTAGGCACAGAAGCAGGCAAGTGCAAATTTGATCACTCCAGCTTTGTAGTCAGACTTCCTAGGATCAAAACCAGGCTCTGATTTAAAGTACTTGCTTGACATTGGTTATGTATCCTCCCTGCACTTTAGTTTCCTGCTCTGTAAACTGTCACAGTAGTGTCACATGGAATTATTCCTGCCACTTGGAATTATTATGCAGATTAAATTAGGAAACATTTTGTTGTTGTTTTTTGGGGGGAGGGCAGAGGGAGAGGGAGAGACACAATCTTAAGCAGGCTCCATGCCCAGTGCAGAGCCAGACACAGGGCTCAATCTCACAACCCTGAGATCATGACTTGAGCCAAATCAAAGAGTCTGATGCTTAACCAGCTGAGCAACTCAGGCGCCCAGGTAACATTTTGAATCTCTGGAAAATAATAAACCCCTAAACAATATTACCTACTATGAACATTATTACAAACATTATTACTATCGATTCTTTAAACTTGCATAAATTCTACATAGAGATTATTTTCACAACGGTTTTTACAATGGTTCAAGTAGCTCAGATCCATCAAGAAACAACTCAGAAACCAAAATAATGTTATATGTCTACCACTGTTCATGGATTTAAAACCAATTTCTTTTTCCCCTCTACAGTTTAATTGTCAGCGTGAAGGCACTTATTAACACCTCTAAAGCACGTAAGAATCGTGTAGTGATCCCTGTCTGTCTTTTGCTGACTCAGACCTCTCTCTTGTCTTCTCTTGCCCTTTGTTCTCTTTTTCTCAAAAATGAAAGAAAGAGAGAGAGAGGAAGGAAGGAAGGAAGGAAGGAAGGAAGGAAGGAAGGAAGGAAGGAAGGAAGGAAGGAAGGGAGGAAGGGAGGAAGAAATCTGGTTTCTGGTCCAGGCTTCAGCTTCTGAAGTCTTGATTTGTGGTCGGAATAGAAGCAGCATGTTTTTAACCTCCAATGACACTTCATTTCAGAAAGCTGACTGAAAGGATCTCAAGAGATTAATATCAGAAGTGGTCACAGCTATAATGTTATTGGTCAGACAACAGGAGTTACCTATTTGTAGCAAGAAAGTTGAAACAATAACCAGCTGGTTAAAATCACAGATCACAAGAGTAAATTCTATGAAATGGAATTTAAACAGGGATATTCTCTAGTTTACCAAATCTATATTTTGGCTTATGGATTTTTAAGGCATTAGTATACAGAAAGGAAATGTGAAAATACCATCTGCACAGCCACTATTTTGGGAAAATCAATAATGCAGTGGAGAAAAAAAATTGACATATTGGCACATAACCAAGTCAATCTAGATTTAAATAAATAAAATAATGACCCAAATTCAAGATTCAAATCCATTAGAATATTTTTTTATGTGCCAAAAAGTGGGAAAACCAAACATGAACTATAGAATCCTAATGGCACTGGAATAAGATGACTTAGAAGATATATGATACCGTAAGTTTTGCTCCTGTGATTCTACTGTTTTTCCCTATCTACTCAGTCCCAGGCACAACAGCTCATTTAAAACACTGGCATGAGATCATGGCTTTCATTGACTTTAATGGGACTTCTAAGGTGACAATAAAAACTCAGTAAGATCATACTGTGTAGGAAACCACTTTATGAGGATGAAATTAATAAAATCACAATATCGACATATGTTCAATATGCAGGTGGAATTTGTTAATTGCATTGTGTATGCATTCTGACATGGATGGGCTTATTCTAAAAATCTTGGGGGAGATTACATATATAAATATAGAAGACAATAAAGTTACCACATGAGCTGTTGACAGTAAGGACTCTGAGTTTTAACATAATCTGGT
The DNA here is from genome assembly GCA_028534135.1 of Potos flavus. Taxonomy (NCBI): domain Eukaryota; kingdom Metazoa; phylum Chordata; class Mammalia; order Carnivora; family Procyonidae; genus Potos; species Potos flavus. The sequence goes on from CM052883.1 coordinate 137,793,303, forward strand.
TTTGCCTGCTACAGATATAGTTGGTCTCTTGCTGTTCTTTTTGTCTCACAAGCTAAGGGGTAAAATTCTCCATTTTGAACATTTATGAGCTACTTTTTTTAGGAGCTCATAAAAGTTCAAATTGAACAGTAACTATCTAATTTTGTATCTTCGTGTGTACTGATTATTATTGGAACTGGCAATAAAATTTTGCTGAGAGCAGTGTTATGCATCATGTTCTAAGCTGGCTTGCTGGCATAGTATCACATGTAATATTGTAAAACAGTTTGTTCTAGTCAACCTCAACTGCAGCTACTGTGACAACATTTCGCAGATGATGAGACTTAATTGCACAGAAATGTCATTTTCCAAAGATCCAGAAACAAAGGACAAAAAACAGGATTCAAAAAGAAATCTCATATTAACAAGGACACCAGGCATCAGTCGCAGATCAGGAGACTGGATGAACTCTGAGACATCCTGTATTTGATCTGAAGAAATTACAAATATAACTGTATATTCTTGAGTGAAAACTAAAAGATAAAGCACACAATTCTCTTAGACTGGTTACTCTAATCTCCTAAACAAGCTATTTTATTTTAAAAACACAGGTTAAATGTTTACTAAAATAATAAAAATCTAGCTGTAGATATGCAGAAGTTACATAAGGTTTTAACGAAGTACACAGGAATTTGTGCAGTGTGTTGATTCAAGAAAGGAAATGATTATATAAGCCTGCAAGAGTGAAATTTATTTTTAGTGGCCCAGCTTCCAATACGTAAGATGTAACCTATTATACAGTGGCATGCTAGTTATGCTTCATCAAACTGATTATATATACCATTTCATGAGGATGTAATCCACTGGGACTTAAAGTCCAGTGTAATCAGTTGTAATAAGATGGATCAGTACAGGTTGTAAAAATATCAAATCCTCCCAAGAAACAGATCAAAGCATAAAGTTTTGTATGTTGATGAACCCTGGGTCCTGGCAGAATAATCTGTAATTACAGGGCTTTTGTGGTTTGGTTGCAACCAATTTTTCTATTAAGAAGTCAGTACAATAAATATTTTCTTTAAGCATTATCCATGAAACAATCATTATCTTTAATTAAAAAAAAAACAACAAGCAAATGTTTTCCTGTTTGCTTAATCGCAAGTCAATGATGTATCTATTTTTTGTCCCAGTGTAAGTCTCCCAATTCTTCTGGAAACCAAATATCATATGCCCTCCCCACCAAACCAAAACATGAGAACAAAAAAAAAAAAAAAAAAAACTTTTCCATTTCAGCCATATGCAGACCACAAGAAAATTCCACCTTGAGAAAAACATGTGGATAGAGTAGACTATTTTTTTAAAAGTTTATTATAAACTAAAATTCTGAAAACAGAACGTAATGAAAACTTATTTCCTCTGTCCCTCATCTCACATTTGCCAGTAGCTGCCATCCCCCTCGTTGGCACCCACTAGCTCCTGCTCTCTCATGCTTGCTCACACACTCACTCACTCTCTCTCCCCTCCCTCCCTTCTTCCTCCTTCCTTTCCTGTTCCTCCTCTCCTTTACTCTGGGATCTCCACTCTCTCTCTGCATAAACTGTACCAATTAAATGATGAAACAACATCATGTGGAGGGAGTTCATGCTTCTAGAGACAAATAATAGCTAACATTTATTGAGTGTTTAATATGACTAAGGCTTAGCAAGGCACCTTGCATTCTTTATGATTTACTTTAAGCCTCAAAATAATCTACAAAGATGAATTCTACTATAGTCCTTATTTTTTTTAGATTTGGAAATCAAGGATCAGTAGTAAGCAACTTGCCAAAAGTCACAATTTAAATAAAAATCAAATTTCAAATAAATAAAAATCCAATTGCAATATTTTTGCCCACCATGAAAAAAAAGCTCAGAGAAATTTCACCAAATTTTGAGAAAATGCTTTGCATGGCCAGATTTAAAATGTAGATACTGGATTATATATAAAAATCACTTTGGAGGAGCTCAAGGAGGCCCTTCATAACAGCAAACTAAAATCTTCCCGGGAAACTCTACCAGGGCTTAAATGGTGGCGTAATTGCCATTCAGGAGGGACAGGCAAATAGTGATTGAAAATCTGACCTGCAAATCTGAAGTCACACACACACACACACACAGAGGATATATAGATTTACAAGTACTGATTAATGATGAAGCTGCTTCTTATAGGAGCAACTCCATAAAGTGTGCCCTGTTAATAGGAAATTACATACTTAATGGTGGTTAATAATGCTCCAAAGGGCAGCCCAGGATATATAATATAAAAAGGAACCCCCTCAAATAATTAGTTTTTCAATGATATGGGCTGCTGAATTTTGAGAACGGGGTGTTCCACAAATTCAAAACATACCCTCTGAGCATCCTTTGCCATTGCCACAGGTGTAGCATGAGCCCACTGAGCCATGTCCAAATTGTTCACTAGCAAGAATGTGTTATAATCAACCACGGTAGAATAGAAAGTGTTGTGAGTGGCTAAGAGTTTACTCTATAGTTGGGAAGCAAATCCAAAATGCCATAGAGGTTATCAGATGTAGACTACAGCCTCCAGAGTCTATTCCGTACCAACTACAGCAGAACGATGGTTGCCAATTATTGCATAGTGTATTGGAAAGTATGTGTTCTTTGCAATTAGACACGTCAGCCCAGATATCAGCTCTGCCGGTACTCTCTGCCTCCCCCCCATCCTGTCAGCCTTAGTTTTTAACTTATTTTAATTTTTTAATAATAGTACTTTGTATATTGTTTTTGTAAAGATTTGCTATCATATATGTAAATGGTCTACTTAGATGTATAAACTTCTGGTAAGTAACAACTGCTGTTACTATTATCTTTTTAAATTGACTAGCACCTGGTCATGTGCTGAATGAAATGTTTTCATATCAACACGGTATCTTCATTTTATATTCAAATTACTGTTCCCTAAATCCCACCCCAACCCACCCCCCAAAGTGTCTATCCAGTTCATTCTTGTATCCAGTTCATTCTACTGTGCATGTTTTTGGCATGTGATTATACTGCTTTGTTGAAACGACTTCTTGAAATGGGACTAGAAGCAAAATCCAAAATCTGCAATTTCATTATCCTTCAGAGTCAAATGATCTTATTTTACCTTTGTTTTTATATCTCCAATTCTACATTCCATCCAACAATTCTTCATAGATTATATCCTTGAGGGAAGGTTCACAGGAGTGATTTATGAGTGGAAGAAGTTGTTTAACAAGAGCTGCATTTTGTAAATGTTGAAAGATATGACTGGTGTCGGAATGCATTAAAAAGAAGGAAAATTATGTTCACATTATGTGGGAAAACATTGCTGTTTTTATTTTTCCTGTAGTATAAATCGGTGTTGGATTAATTCATTCACGTAATTATATTCGTAGCTCTTTTACCTTTATTCATGGCTATAACTTCCTTTACGGGAAAGAGCACTTTGCAAGTCAGTATAAAACGTCTTTTGAACACTATGGGGGAAGGTCAGAGATGATATGTGGGCCTGTGGACACTGGAAACCATTTGAATTGGGCCAGAATAAAAAAGCAGATGCCTGGGCAATTTTACATTATAAACACCAGGAAGATTTTTAGACAATAGATCCTTGATTGCCAAGCTGCTGAAGATGGTTATTTCATCTCTGGAACATAATTGGTCTGCTGGCATTATACCCACATTACTCGAAGGGATGAAAATAAAATTATAAACTGCTGTGTAAAGTCTGAAATGGCCACCTTTAAGTTTAATCTTCCCCTTAATGTTGTAGAGTTCATAAAATATGCATTAATTCCAGTTTTTAATAGCTTTTATCAATCCATCTTTCTTCTTCAAATGGTAGACAATGCCTAATAAAAGAAATTTTTCACACTGCATTTCCAAACCATGATAGATCTTGTAATTTTGCTGGGGGTTTTTTTTTGGTTGTTTTTTTTTTTTTAGTTTCTCAAGCAACATTTATTAGATAAAGTGCACAAAGCAATAAACGGTTTCTTCAATGTGGAAACTATATGAAAACCTAGGATGATTTTGATAAGCCAGTTCATTCATTATAAATAGATTAGACGTTCACTGACAAAATATTACTACTGTAATATTTTTTGAAGGTTTAAACTTATGAAAATTTTCATTTTTAAAACAAATGCTCGTAATTTTCATTTGCCTTCACAGCATATTTCTTTAAGTCAAGGCAAAACAACCTAATTTTTAAAGTCTATATTTAGAAATACAAACACCCAGAAATTTTGATGAGGATAATTACTACAGTAACCAAACTTCCTATTTACTACCATGTATCAAGATCTTCAATTTTTCAGCAGCAATTAAAGAATAACAAAAAATAAAAATATAAACAAACAGACTTAACCATGACCTCATAAAAATTAGAAACAACCTGAGTGTCCCCAAAATAGATGATAAGTTAAATAAACTATGGTATATTCAGAAAAGAAACACAATTAGGTAATTAAAATCATAGCCTAGTAGAATAGTTAATGACATGAGCTAATGTTTTCAATATATTGTTAAAAAATAGAGTATGGTATGATAACAGTATGATTTTAATTTTATTAAAAGTATAAGTAAGTTTATGTATAAATTGCCTAGAAAGAAACAGAATAAAATAATTACATTTTTTTCTCAATGATGAAATTCTGGGCGATTTATATTTTCTTCTATATAACTTTTAGTATTTTTCAAAAATTTCCATTGAACTTATAGTACATGTACGAATCAGGAAAAAAAGTGTTAAAAATTTTTAAGTGAAGAGAACATCCTCAGGTACTTATCAATTGAAAATAGTGTCAGTGTAATCAATGGTAACTGCTAATGATAATTAATAATCAATTCTAAACTAATAATAATCAATTCTAAACTAAATATCAAAGTAAATTTTTTATTCTATTTAACAAAAAGAAATAAATTATCTGGTAAGTATATATTGAGCCACTATCAAGTATATAGCTGCTGTATGCTGTGAACAACATAGAATTAGTGATCAGAAAAGTAGTGATCAGTATACGTAGGCCATCTAAAATACAGGGGCCAGATTTCAGCACAGTCAGGGAAAACATTAGATAAATGGACTAAGGAAGGAAAAGTAATGGAGGAACTATCATGGTAGATTTGGAAGCACAAACTTGATGTTGGGCTTCAATGCAGGACTGGTTTATCTTTTAGGTACAGTTGGCACCATGCTGCAGTACACGATATTTTCATTTCTTTCAAAATGCAAAGAAGAAGCTAACTTTTATGTCAAAAAAGTAACTTTATGCCAACACAATTATAAAAAATAATTTTAAATATTTCTGTATGTATGTTGGAAGGAGGCAACAAAAGCAAAAACATCTAAGTTCCATGAATATCACATTGAGGCCCTGGCTCAATGACTTGCTAAAGAATAGTATTTAAGAAAATAATTCCAGCTTCTCTAGACAACAGAAATGAGAAAGTGCCTAAGCCTAGCAAGACTGTATGTGAATATGTTATAGCTAACTGGGAATAAAATGAAGGACAAGAGACAGAATAGCTGTAAATGATGAGAACAGTAAAAGACGTAGAATACCTTGACATAGACAAGAGATTTGACAAGTCTTGGTAACATTAGATGTGGATCTGATGACAATACAGCTATGTGGATTCATGGCTGATCAATCTACAGAGCTAGAGTTTTCAGGAGTTGTGCCACAGGCGCTGTCCTTCAAGCTTCCTTATTCCACCTGGATGAAGAGAACGCTTCTCAAATTTTCAAATTGCACAAAACGGAGACAAATTACTACAATGATTGGCAGAATTAAGTTTAAATTTCTTTCAACAAGTAAAAGAAAGAAAACTGAAATTACACAATTATGAATGTAGCATTCAACAAATTAATCACAAAAGTACACAATGGAGAAATGTGGATTTATCTAAAGGAAAGAAGGATGAGTGGTTGACTCTAAGACCAAAAATGAGTACGCCACTGCTACTAAAACAAGCAAACAAACCAATGCAATCTCCAACTTAGACTTTGGTTGAAATATAATCTCCAGAGAAAGGAAAATCATTGTGTGTGTGCAATTCGCCTGTATTATTTCAGAGAGAAGCTGACAGATTGTGATAAAGCTACAAGAGGTTGACAAATGGTCTGTAAACCACAATGTCACATGAAGAATTTGGGGATGCTTGACCTGAGTAAGGGAAATGTGTGTATCTATGTGTGTATTGGGAGGTGGGGAACATTACTGCCTAAAACTATTTGTTTTGCAAGATGGGATCAGGAAGGAGACAAACCATAACAGACTCCTAAACTCATGAAACAAACTGAGGGTGGCTGGGGGGTAGGGGTGGGTAGGGATAGGGTGACTGGGTTATGGACATTGGGGAGGGTATGCGCTATGGTAAATGCTGTGAAATGTGTAAGCCTGATGATTCACAGACATGTACCCTGGAGCAAATAATACATTATGTGTTAATTTAAAAAAAAATTAAAAAATAAAATAAAATAAAACTACTTGTTTTGAATTATTTATGGAAACAAGACCACAGGAAATTCCAAAGGAAATTATTTTACTATGACAATATGAGTGAAATAATGAGTAAACTTTAACAATCAGAGTTGTCCAATAATAAAATAAAATTCCTTTAAAAGTAGTGAGTTGTTGGTACCAGAAATAGTCAAGAACACACTGGAAGATCATCTGTCAACAATGCTAAAGAAGTGAGTCTTGTAGTGGATCTCTGATTGAGCAGGATGATCTCTAATAGTCTCTCAGAGTAAAACATGTTATTGAAGAGAGACAAATGCTTAAGATCCAGTGTAGAAGAAACTGGCAAGAGTGTGTGAGTGACTAGATGTGGGAAGATGAAGGAGAGAAGCAAGAATCACAGCATGTATGCTGTATGCCACACACCAAAGGCTAAAATAAAAAAATTCCAGCTTGCGATTTTCCCACCACACATCGTGTCTGTCCTTTTTTTTTTTCCCAAATACTTTTATTTTATTTTTTCAGTGTTACAAGATTCATTGTTTATGTACCACACCCAGTGCTCCATGCAATACGTGCCCTCCTCAATACCCACCACCAGGCTCGCCCATCCCCCCACCCCCTCCCGATTTCCTCCAATTCATCCCTCCCTTCCCTCTCACAATGACCTCCATGTTTTTCCTTATGCTCCACACGTAAGTGAGACCATATGATAATTGACTTTCTCCGCTTGACTTATTCTTTGTAATCCTCCCCCCCTCAGCCCTTTGCAAAGCTAAGTCTGTTGCAGTCACATCAAGATTCCAAGATGGGCTCTCTACTGTGTTCACATCTCCACCCTTCACCTCTCCCCACTCCTTTCTTTCAAGGATTGTCAGAAGCACTAAGCACACAGTCTAAGCACCATCAACAGATAAATTTCATAAGTAATCAACTCTTCAGAGTCAAATTCTCTCAATCCAAGACAAGGAAGAGCAAAATATACCAAAGGAAAATCTGTGAAAAGTATTATTGTGAATTATGGTGCATATTATTAAGCAATTCCCTTTATGATTGTGAGAATAAATGTATATTATCCAGAAAAAAAATATGTTCTACTATAGAAACAACTGGAGAAAACTAGGGTTTTTATTGATATCTCATTTAGAGAAATGTGTATTAAGTATAAATGATTATAGAAAGAAGTCAAAAGACAATAAAACAAAATGAAAAGCAGCTTGAGACTTTTCAACCATGAAATGTAAGCCTGAATGATCAAGTTTTATTCATTCTTGTGCAGTTCATATTAGCATTTTATTATGCAAAGCTGTAAATTTGATTTTACACTGAAAATAAAATTGGTTTCTTTAAACTTGTTTCCTTTCCTATAAAATAAGGAGTTTGAACAACACAATCTCTATAGCCCACTTCAGTGCTAATATTCAACAATTAATAGATGATATTTACTATATTGCCTCAGAAGTGACTATATTTTTGAGAGATCTTGTTCACATTACTCTCAAACCACTTTTAGATACTCATTAGCAAGCAGAGTTGAAATAACGGAAGCTATTTTCCAACTACCATCAGTAGTGTGTGAGCCTTAAAGAAAAATGATAGAAGCAAACAGTCTCAATTATTAGAAGCATGGTTTTCATATCAATAAGTTGTGGGTACAGAATAGAATGTTGATGAACCTAGAAATGCTCTCTCATCCGCTCACATCACACAATGGTCCTCATGGAATTCATTTCTTGTAGGAATCAAAAAGGAGCTTTTAAGTCTGATCTGTGTGATTTCCTGGCTGCCTTTCTGGAGAACCAGAAGCATTATCATGGACCTTCAAGGCAATTAAGAAGTTGAAGTGATAATTATTCTTGTTAAGTTTCACAGTGCAATAGAATATCCTCCTAGAAATATAGGATTAAAAAATAAGACAAAATTGGATTCTGTTATTCACAGTTATGTCTCCCTTTTGACTATCTTAGCATACTTAGTATAAGAAGCATGCCAATTCGGTTACATAAACTTTCTATACTAGCCAAAGAAATCTATTATGGTGAAAATCCTAAAGGTCAAGTACTTGATTGAACTTTCTGGCTCAAGGCCATGTTTTTATTGTTGTGAGCTCACAGAATGAAAGATAAGAACATAGCCTGTGAAAATACAGAAAAATACACCATATGATACAAGATTTTCAAAATAGAAAGTGACACAGTAAAAGATGATGAGATTCTCAACGGTCTTCAAAACCCCTCTTAATAATAATAATTCAAACGTACCTGAGATAACCTGATCAACAAATGAGCAAAACATCCCCATCACTACATTTACCAGGCTTGAATGGTGATGTATTCACATCCATTTTAAGTCATAAGTAAATAGGAGATCAAAGAGGACAACTTTGGATTAATTAGGACATTGCAATAGAAAAAATCATTGCAGAAACTTGCCTGTGGTTTCTGCTATGGCTGGCTTGTCCCAAATTACAATTATACGTTATTACTGAATAAACTCATTTTTGCTAGTTAAAAAAAAAAACAGTCTGTTGCAGAGTCAATGATTGACAAATGTCAGTTTCCCTACAAAGGTACCAACCCTTAGCGTTATCCTTGGATATGTATCTAGCGGACAAGTAGTATTTGTGAAAACAGTACATTTCAGATAGAGCAAAAATTCAAGCAGAATACTTCTCTGTAGTTTAAGTTCTAAACTTATTTGGTTCTGCGATATTTGACATACCCTGAATTTCTAAATCCCAATCCCACTTTCCAAAGAACCCTAGAAAGAAACTGAAAATAAAAACTCTCTCACTGTTAAGATGAACAGTGGCAAAGGTATCATAGAGAACAGAAATTATGTTTGCTTTTAGATAATCACAAGAGTTGTCCCTCACCAAACAGTAATTTTCAAATTTTAGGAAGCTTAAGAAGCACTCAGAAAGCTTGTTTAATAGTGATTGCCCACACTAACCCCCATCCCTGGAAATGTGCATTTTAGCTATCATCTCAGTATTTAGGAGCACATTCATTCTCAGGCTAGACAGTTGTCCCTCCTCATCCATGGTTTCACTTTCCGTGCTTTCAGTTACCTGTGGTCAACCGTGGTCCCAAAGCAGATGATTATCCTTTCGATGTAATGGACAAGAAATCAATAGTAGCCTAATTCTAGGTCACAATGCCTATGTCATTCACCTCACTTTATCTCATCACTAAACATTTTATCATCTCACATCAACACAAGAAGGATGAGTGTAGTACAATAAGGTATTCTGAGAAAGAGAAAAAGACCACATTCACATAATTCTCACTATACTGTTATAATTGTCCTACTTTATTATTAGCTACTGTTATTAATTTCTTACTGTGAGTAATTTATAAATTTAATTTTACCATAAGTATATATGTATGGAAAAACATAGGATATATAGGATTCGGGACTACCTGCGGTTTTAGGCAACCACGGTAGATCTTAGAACATATCCCTCACAGATAAGGGGGAGGGGGGACTATAAACTTGGAGAAACAATGTCCTAAAAATACATGGCCGTTTCTCAATGATCTTCATCTATTAAAATGGGAGACATGGTATCTTAGTGTCAATGAGCTTGTCTAAGTGGATTTTGAATGCAATGGCATGCTAGTTCTGCATTGGAGAGATTTTCATAATTGAGTGGCTAGGGTGGGGACCTGATAAAACTATTCTGAATGTGATTGATGCCACAGCTGATAAAGCTGAACTGTACTCACTAATGTGCTACGCTCTGGGAGGTTCTTTATGCTGGAGGCTGGGACTGTTGCCCAGACACTGCGATTGTAATGAAGATAGGCATGGATCTTTAATGTTTTCCACCCCTTACCCCAAATGCTGAAAAATGGTTAGTATTGAGTATTTCTTGCACATAGCAAGAATAAGACAGACTGAATCAGATATTTCTATTCCCATGGATCCCAGTGACAATATTCTAATATAATTTCTAATGTTCTATGAAAATGATTGATGTCAAATTAAACCTTTGGAATGGTCGCTGATCACGTGAAAGAGTGACAGTTGGCCCGCATGCCATTAACAGTTTGCCTTCTGACTGACTTAACAACAACCCCATTCTACTCAGTATTATGTGTGCACATTTACCCCAATTTGCATACCTAAAAAATGCTCTTTAATGAATAAACTGGCTCATGACAGCTGTTGCTTACTTTTTTCTAAATCTTATTTGTAAATAAGCCCAGCTATCCAGTAACCAAAAGATACATTACTTTGTTGAATTTTTAATGAACCAAATTATTTCTTCTTAGAAGAAGAATATTCTTTTGAAAAATCATTCATTGTGTGTACTGGTCAGGCTTTTCAAATCACGTCCCCCAGAATGGAGACAAAAGAAAATCAAAAAGGCAAATTTAATGTGCCAAATTTTGCAGAGTAGAAACATCATTAAATGCAAACCTGATGCATTTTGTAACCTAAGTGGCGTTCCTTAGACCTACCGTACACTGGCAAGTTCTGGAAACTAACTGATCCAGGCTATTAGAATACCAAAACACCTGAATGCTATGTCTAAAATTAGACTATTGAAATTCTCCCTGGATGTCAGTTTCCTTTATCATAAACACATTTTTTCTCATCATCAAAGCTGCATTTAGTGAGTAAAGAGTGCCACCAAGCGGCAGCATATCATATTCCTAAATCAATTGTTTTTCTTAAAAAAAAAAAAGATATACTTTACTTCTGTTAATTGTGCTCACACCCATAAGAGAGACAGGCTTATCTGCATATTTTAAAACATGCGTTTCAAGTGTACAAGTAATATTTCAGGAGAAGTGCTATTTTTCTGGGTTGATGAGCAAATCTACCACGGTAAATTTTTTAAACATGAAAATTCTATCCATTCTTATTGGTATTTGTAAAACAAGTATTGATGAGAATGCAGTTTCCAAAACTTATTGATTATATAATGACTCTTCCTGTGGAAATCTGCACAGTTTCCAGAAGAAGATTATCTTGCTATAAAAAAATTATCATTTCTGTTCAGAAATTTCGAATATATCATATCAAGGACAAAGGGGCAAGATTTTTTCAGTCACATATAATCCCCAAAATGTTGACCTCTAAATCTTGCTCCACATTTCCTGTCGAAGGATTATGCAATCTTATAAGAACAAAATTTATGTATATTTTCCTAAATCTGTTTTAGTTATTCATTCTGCCTCTGTGTTCATTTAGCCCCCTCATAAAACAAATATGTCCTAAACATCTACCATGCCAAGAATAATGCCAATTAAAAATGAGTAGTACAGTCTCTGTCCTCATAATGCCCACAGAAAGCTGGGGCTTCTGGTTCTGATTGGCTCTGTTAGAAACTTCAAGCTTCCTGAGCTGAGACAATTTTTTTACAATTATGCATTTATATTTGTGAGCATTTTCTAAAGCTTTTATAATGATTTTGCATTTATATAGTCACAATGACTTTGACCACGTACAACAGATGTGAGAACTGTTAATTATTATGCTTATATATGACTCAGGGCATGGTTAAGTGATTTACCTAAGATGTCATAGGAAGGTTGTGGCAGGGTTAAAATTAAAATCTCCTGACTTCTAAACTGTGCCCTTTCTAGGAGGCCACCACTCTTTATGATGAATACATTAAAATTAGCATGATATTTCAAGGAGGTCATCATCATAGGAGGTTCTACAATAATTACAGTGATGCTGACACTGCTTTAAGTATTTCTGGAACTCTTGTTTCAAATTTCCCTTATGGGGAAAACAAGAATATCAGTCTCATTACACATTCAATTCAACATAGATTTATTCAGTATCTATCTCTTGCATGACACTATATTGGATGATATAGATGTATAAAGACAATACAATTGGCAAGAAATTTACAATTCAGCAGGCACAATGAGAAATGTAGTACTGGTGCTATTTTTTCTGTACTAATAGGTCGGGTGGACATTATATAGACCTAACACCTACTGTAGTTCATTGAATCTAAGACACTGTTAAACACTATTTTATGTCGCAGTAAGAAAGAAAAACACTGACAATTAAAGTCTGACAAGTTGCTTTCCCATCATTAATTTTTTTTTTTACATTTAGAGAAAGAGTTCTTTTAGTCTTATTTTGACATTGATTTCCTTTAATGTATCACTCATTGCATACACAAAAAGGAAAATATAAGCAGAATAAATTGGTTACGGCAATGACAACTGTGTCACAACTACTACCAAGTAGTTAGAATTGTAAAAGCTCAGCAATTATCATATGCTCCCCAACTTAAGAGATGTTAAAATGTGTCATTTTAGAATCACTGAAATTACTGAAGTGCTTACTTTTGCTTAGTCTCTGATGGAGCTAGAACAAATCAGGGGGAAAAGTGGTAACAATGGTTTAACTCACTTCCTCTTGTCTTTGGGTGGTTAAGAGAATGTGCTGCACAGTTGCAAGACCAAGATCAAGCACTGGCTCTACTTCCTACAAGCCATGTGACTTTTGGGGAGGTTAGTAAGCCCTTCTTGTGTTTCCGAATCCCCATTCATAAAAATGGTAGCAGTAATAATTAATGCTTAAGTATTAAATGAAATAATGTATTTAACACACTTAGCACACAGCCAACAGTACTAATACATTTAATTGTGGCTAAGCTCTGGAAATTCTTCTAAATAAAATAATGATACTATACTATGAAGCCCAGAAAAAGCTAAAAACTTTGTTTTCTCCCCTCTCCAATGACGGTACATGCACTATTATCTTTTTAGCTGACCCTTTTGAAGACCTCAGATCCCACCATGACCAAGGAAACAGAAGAATTCAGTGCTCTGTCTTTTTTTTTTTTTCAGTGCTCTGTCTTAAAGCCATTCTAGAGTAGCTAAATTGGTCAAGTAGAAAAAAATAAACCTGAAAGAAAAATTTAGTTTCTGAATTCATCTCTTTTCTTCAAATATTCAAATGTAAAGAAGACTATTCAAAAGGAAGTTTATTCATAATATATTCATACAATCATAATTACAGTATTTCAAAATAACCTGAGTTTAAATACTATCAAATAAACTAACTATCCATCCAGGAGAGGTACAAACTGAAAAAAATAAAAAATAAAAAGACCTGAAAGTCTGCCTTTTCGGAGAATGTGGTCACCAGAATCATGACTCTTTGTAATAATGAACACAGCTTGGGAAACAGAATTAAGGAAAGGGATTCCAAACCAAGGAAGCTTTGGGTAACTGATGGATTAGCTGCTGCCTTGGCTTCCCCAAGACACCTCTGTGACAGGTGGAATAAAGTCAAGCCCATAAATCAGACATAGCCTCCAGGTTGGGACTTGTCCATAGAACATAAAGACAAACTTCAGAGACAACCTGTATCTCTTGACCCTCCCTGAGGCTGATGAGTCCAGATATCCTAGTTTCTAGGTCACTTTCTGAGAGGAAAGGAAGCCTAATTGGGGAATATTCCTCCACTTCGGATCCCTGGCCACCATTACTAGTCCTTACTATACATTATTCATTTATTACTAAACAAATATATAATTGCAAACAGCCAATAATGTTTACTAATGGAATAAAAACCTTAGTATTTCTGAAAATACATTTCTCAACTGGAACCACTTTGTAGTCATTTCCATTTAAAAAGAGAAGAGGGAAGAAAACTGAATCCTCTGGGCAAATGTGAGTAAAATGGACAAATAAACAAATATTTGGAAAGGTGTGCAGTATTTATTTCCATTTCACTAGAGGGAGTAGATTTGCCTGTTTCATTATTCATAAGTCATGATTTTAGTTGTTTTTCTGCTTGCTTAATATTTTCTAAATATTAAGAATGTTCTAAGCCCCCAGGCAATAGAATTCAGTAAATTATAACTGAATTTCATTTGCCATATTAGGAAAAAATAAAAATTTTAAATCATAAACATGTGCATAACACTGTCCAGTTTCCTCTTTGTGTGTGTGTGTGGAGCATTGTAACTACAATTCCTTTGACATCAAGAACTAGTCAACCTTTGTGTATTATGAATGCTTATGTGGCAAATTAATACAGTATGAATTTTATGTTAATAAAAATTGTTTTACTTATGTCTGTGTTCACAAAGGTGGAAATCACTTAATCGTTACTCTAATCTGAACCTAGATTTTGTAATAAGGTCAAAAATTATATTAAAGCAATTTTCAAGTTTCTAGTGCTTGTAATACTTAAATTATAGTCCTTTAAACTATAAAATACAAAATCAGGTACAGAAATAATTGATTCTTAGTCTCTTCCTCAAGTAGTATGTTTTAAATGGCCTCTTATACTTAGCCATAATGAGGAACGCTATATGGAAAAGTTGAGCAGATTAAGTTACTGACCTATTCATAGTCTTAAGTAGAACACTTCCTTCTAAAATTACAAGTGAAGAACTGAAACTGTTTTATTAAAACTACCCATTAATCTATGTCATACTGATCTGGTCTAATTACAAAAGAAAATCCTGTACATGAAAAACTACATTCTAGCCCTGAAGAGGATTTGGCCATTGTGGTTGACATAGCATAAAGACATTCAAAATAAAAGAGAAATACTCCCCATGGAATGCCATACATAATGTCTTAATCCTGTTATGCAGACTTTGAAGGCTCCAAGGTGATAAAAGAGGAAAAGCAGTGTTGAGAGAGGGGGTTACCTGTGACAACCGTGAAGGTCAATAAAGGTAAAGTCCTTCAGGTACTACTTGGACTATTCTCAGGGCATTTTTTCCCCTCTCTGTTGTTCATTTGAAGATCGATATGATCTAATTAGCTCTAATAGGAAAAATCTTACACAAAAGATCTTTCTCACGGGCTCTGACAGAGGCCTAAAATTCACAAATACGAACTCCTTTGCGTAAAAATATAAATATAAACTATTTGATTATATCAGTCTTTAGCATTTACTTTAAATTTGTTAACAGATTAAGCAGTAACTTGTAGGACTAGAAGGTATTATGAGAGAGGTAAAAAAAAAAAAAACCTTTGATGACAAAAGTAAAAGAAAATCTGGAAAGATATGAAAAACTTTCAGAAATACCGTCGAAGAAAAATACCACTGTCTGTGGAAGAGTTGGAGCTGGGGCTTTGAGAAAACTGAAGACTGTCCTGACCATGTAGAAGAAATACTAAGAGAAGAAAAAGGGCCAGTCAAAATCAAAACTGGATGGAGAAGCACTGAAGATCAATTAT
This sequence comes from Potos flavus, assembly GCA_028534135.1. Lineage (NCBI taxonomy): Eukaryota > Metazoa > Chordata > Mammalia > Carnivora > Procyonidae > Potos > Potos flavus. Next base: position 137,808,948 of record CM052883.1, read on the forward strand.
ACCTTTCAGTAAGATTGTCCTTAACCATTAATAGAATACGTGCTGATCAATTTTGATGACTCTAACTCTTGAAAACAAAAATCACTGTATATTAGGGGTATAGATAGCATGCATGAGAATATGAGTTAAGGGAATATAATTAGGCTGTCTTGGTGTCTCAGTCCGTTAATCGTCTGCCTTCAGCTCAGGTCATGATTCCAGGGTCCTCGGATAGAGTCCCACATCAGGCTCCCTGCTGAGCAGTAGCCTGCTTCTCCCTCTCCCTCTGCCTGCCACTTCCCCTGCTTGTGCTCTCGCTCTTTCTCTCTGTCAAATAAATAAACAAAATCTTAAAAAAAAAAAAAAGAGAGAGAGAATATAATTAAATCTAAGTTTTTACCCTTAAAAGCTGGCTAAAGTTCAGAAAGGATGGAAAGATAAAACTCCAAATCACAAATAACCACCAGTGGAACTCTGGTTCAAGGAGAAAAAGTAACCACACAATAACTGATGACTGTCAATCATCTAGTGAAGCCCAAAAAATGAGTTGTTCATGATCATCTCCTCAGTTCTCCTCTCAAACCTCCCTCAGGAGGCAGCAGAACTGTCCACCAAAAAGGGTTTCCAAACCAATATGGAAGACTACATAGAAAACTCTACGCTTAGCAGTTGGGAACAGGTGAAGTTAAGATGGGGACAAGACAGACAAAAAAAAAGAAAAAAAAATGAAGAGTTCTTGATGATATACATGGAGAAACAAGGACAAAAATTCCTGTGTGGGACAATGATTTTTAATTGCTTGCTAATGGCTGGGCATTCATCTTCTTTAATCTCTGCTAAAGCCAGGTGGAGAATAAAACCTGTCTACATTAATTCAATCACCTTCTTTAATCCCTAATTGCCTTTTAACACAGGAAGCCAAGAAAGCAGAAAAAGCAGAAGATATATGGTTTTGTTGTTTTGTGTTTTATGTCATATGTGCTAAACTACACAATTACATCAGAAATGAAAAAAAAAAAAAAGCTAAAGCTATCATGTGTAATGCTAGACTGTGGAAAGATTGATTATAAATAATTTTAATTTGTTTATTGAAATTCAAGTTCCTATGACCAAAACTGAACTTCCTTCTGCTATGAAGCACCCTCCTCAGTTTCAGAGAAGAGCTGGATTCAGTGAGGGGCTTTATAAGTTCCACACAACCATGTAGTCTTTTAGCAAGAGTCTGGTTTTCAGAAGAGATTACGGTAGTAAAATGGATTTACTAGGACATTTAAGTTCTACCCATACTGAATAGTTTTTTAGTATAAAGCTGCAAGACTTCATTTGAGTTGTATAAATAATTTATCAACTCCAACTTACTCCTCGGTGAATTTAAAAGACTTAACCACTCTTCACCCACATTCTAAAATTTTAGGGAATGAAATAGAAATAACTCAACTGACAGCACAAGATGGGGCTCAAAAAATGACCTTCCACACAATTCTCACTATTTCATGCAGACCACAAGATAAATTTACGGGTTGAGGAAAAGCAGTGCAATTGTGAGTGTTAAATACTGGGGTCATTCTATGAGGCAGGATATCATCATGATATGTGGATAACATAGTAAGATATCATCTTTCCTTGAAAAACATCATCTGAATTCTTCATCAGAAATTTTTTTTTTAAGATTTTTATTTATTTATTTGACAGAGGGTTAAGAGATCACAAGTAGGCAGAGAGGCAGGCAGAGGGAGAGGGGGAAGCAGGCTCCCTGCTGAGCAGAGAGCCGGATGCGGGGCTCCATCCCAGGACTCTGGGATCATAACCCAAGACGAAGGCAGAGGCTTTAACCCAGTGAGCCACCCAGGCGCCCCTTCATCTGAGATTTTTTAAAGTATTTTTCTCTTTCTGCGAATAAATAACTTCTATTTTTATGCTGATCCTTTTTATCTTCTTTGAATCCCAGAAATAAAATGAGAGATCTAGGGACACCAGTCCACTAAGCATCTGCCTTTGGCTCAGGTCATGATCCCAGGGTCCTAGGATGGAGCCCCACATGAGGCTCCCTGGTCAGAGGGGAGCCTGCTTCTCCCTCTCCTCCCCACTTGTGCTTTCTCTCACTATCTCTCTCTCAAATAAATAAATAAAATCTTTTACAAAAATGAGAGATCTATGAAGCTAAGAAACATGTAAAGTTATGGAAAGTCATGACATTCTCACAACTTTTTATTTTTTAAAAAATGCTATATCAAAAACTCGCAATCTGCCTTCTACTTTTTTTCTAAGAGAGGCAAAGGCAAATTATGAAAGAATGTTCACTGGTCCTTCATGTACTAATCCATTCAAAGGAAACCTCATAAAGAATAAATCACTGTAGTTACCTAAATCTTGGGTGCACAAAGCAGTTGGGCCCATTTTTTATCCCCTCTTCATCCCAAATAATCTCACCCCATCCCTCATTCTCTCTTCACCCTTAAACAACTTTGGACTCTTCAGATTTTGTCAGATCTTTCCTGAGAAAACCCCTCCAGGAAAAAATGCTGAACATTTCACCTTATTTTTAATTAGTGCTTATGACTTTGTTTTCTTCCATTTGCTCAATAATAACCCTATCCTGTCCCTCCTTGGACAGCTCAAGGTTAGCAGCTCTATTCTATTAATCTCTAGAAAACTGGCTCACTAATGTGCAGTTTTTCATGTGGGGTAAAAATAGAAGTTTGTACACCATCCCATCTTTACATCTTAGGTTTCACCTCTGAGTTATCTGCCACACTCTTTCATGCTCTACAGCTTGTCCTCGAGAAATGTACTGGAAATATGCCCACGAACGTGATCATCTTTCACTTAGCTGAAACATTAAGCCACCTCACTTATTTCAAATTGCAGAAAAGCTTTAAATAATGCTTTTCAGACACTTCGAGTAGAAAACACAATTTTATGATAATTTACCTCTCTTTTGTATCTACTTTGAAATAACTAGGATGATCAAAATTCCTAAACCTGTTCTTAAGAATTTTAAACCATCAACATTTTTGGGATGATGGGATACTGACAACAAAAATTACTGATATTTGAAAAATCCCCAAAGAGAAAAATAAAGTTTATTGTTGGAAAACTGCTCTTTCCTTAAGTGAAGAACAAGATCTGTAGCTCCTTATTTCTGGGATAACTTGTATATTAGAAAATGGGGAAAAACTAATCGGACATTTTTTTAAGGAAATAGAATTAACCAACTCTCTTAATTGCTTCATTTCACAGAATTCAACACTGCGGGAAAAAAGATGTCCCTTAAAAATTCCAGCTGTTCCCTTCTTCAGTAGTTATTATAGAGGAGGAGAACTGAAGCTTTGGGACAATAATTTGCTCTACTCTCTCCTTACCTTAGGCATATGAAAGTGGAACTACTTTCAGTATTTTCTTGAAAGAGATGAAAGAGATCGATTTTTAACACCCTTCAGAGTTAGATTGGTCCAGTAAAAAAACTTTCAAGTCTTGGTACTCTGTATCTTGCTGTTACTACGGCATCATTCTCTGTTAAGCAGAATTTGGTGTAAGGGTCATCTTATATTCTTTCCATTGTCAAATAATAAAGGAACATGAGAAGGCAAATTTTCCACAAGGCCATTCTACATGACTGTTCTCAGGAGCAGATTTCTAGAAAGCCTCTAATGCAGTATCAATTTTTTTATCTTTTATCCAATGGAAAATGTTATTCATTTTTTACTTCAAATTTTTGAAAACGGAGAAGAAAGAAAATCTGTCTGAACAGTATAGTATAGACTTTGGTTGATTTTGTGTCCCATCAATCATCTGCCCTTTCTTAGAATAGTAACTTATTTTTGCTTTGAGGGAACCATCCCTATACCCACTATTAATCCACGAAGTATGGCATGTGTATGGACACAATGATTTTAATTTTGCTTTAGTAAGTTTGAGTTGACGTTCCTGGTAGCTTCATGGTTGGGGAAAAGAGAGGGAAAAGCCCTTAGAAGTTGAGAATTTTTAACAATTTTATACCATTACACTTGTTTGGAGAATAACAAAAATACATTAGAACGAGAAGTCCAGAATAAAGCCTATGAAACTACCTTGTCTAATTGAAAGTTGTCTAATTGAAAATATTTTTACAAGCTCTCAAACCAACCAATCAATGGCACATGCCTCCTTCTCAATCTCAATCTGTAGATGATAAATCGAACACTATACCCTCACATCCATTAGGATGGCTAGTATCAAAAGACAGAAAATAACAAATATTGGCAAGAATATTGTGAAGAATTTGGAACTTTTGTGCATTGTTGGTGAGAATGTAAAATGTTTCAAACAGTACAGTAGTTCCTCAAAACTTAAAACTAGAATTATGATATGATCCAGCAATCACACTTCTAGATTCTAAGAGAAGTCAATGTCCTTTGGGCAAAATCAGTTTCAAGTGCTGCTCGTACTTCTCTGAATCCTCACTTTTTCCGCGATTTTATTTCATAAAACTTTCCCTAACTTATTAGCTATATGATGCTTTAATGGATAATTTAAATATTTTATTTCATATTTTCATTTTGTTGAGAGCCAAAATTGGTTGAAATTACCAAGTCTGCCATTACAGGAAGTAGGTATACAACACATTAACTTTTCTTCCAAATGTGAAATTCAACCTCATTTCTGGAGTAACTGTTTTTTGTTCGTTTGTTTTTTAACAGTTGACATTAAGATGCCGATTCTTCCTCAATATCATAATTCTAGAGGGCATCGATCATGGTACATGATCTTTCTTGGCCACAGGACTGGCAACATGAACTAGACCAGTCCTGTGGCCCACGCTAGTCATTCAAACTATGACATCCCCCGTAAACAACAGTTGAGAACTGGGAACTTGAACCAGGTGGAACCAATCACAGTCCCCATAAGATATGATACGTCAACTCTGAAAGGAAAGGGGCTCTAATCCTATGGGTTCACATGCTATAAATATGCATATTTTATTAAGACTATCAGCAGCCACCTTTCCTCACATACAGAAAAAGCCTGCCTCAGAATGAGGTCAATATACAGAACAAACTAAAGAAAAGAAATCAGAAAGAAGCAATGTCTAGATCCATGTTGTCTTGACATTGATCCTTAGATTTCCCAGCTACATAAGCAGAGAAATTACCTTTCATTAAACCTAGTTAACAAGCTAATTGTCTAACTGGGTTTCTCTCATTTCAGAATTAAAGCATTTTGACTAATCCAATGTTAATGGCTGTTAAAACCCACTGCACAACTGTTTTTTGTTCCACAGCATTTGAGGAACATGGTATACAACCATTTTCCTGAGGATACTATCGCTACTGCCAGCTTCCATGAGCCATTAAGGAACATGAGCTATCACTTCCTAGAATAGACTCATTTCAGTGCTACTCTCTAGTAGTCTTTGTTTTTGTTTGGTTGCTTTCTCCCAACTATTCTGTAATTTCAGTAAACTTCTGGAAATAAGGAAACAAGACTTTAAGTCAAGTTTCGCTATAAAACAATTGTGGTTATATAGGTTTAGCTACCAAGAACATAAATTGCCGGCTTTCCATCCAATTTCTATTTAATTATAATAATGTCTTCATGAAAATAAAGCAATTTCAAGCTGATCATAGAATAATTTCCTAACATTCAGATAACATTATACTTAAAAAGAATGACACACAAACAGTGTTTTAGTTAGTTCCCAACAGGAAACAGATGGAACACTCAAGATAATTCAGGGAGAATTTAATTACAAAGTGACTATTCATAAAGGTGTTGACGGTAAGGAGAACCACAAAGGATGGTTCTATAACCCAGGTTCATTAACTTCAAAGGGACAGGAGAGGGAGTAGTTACAGAAAAAAGGGAAGAGACTCCTGGAGGGGAGGCTGCCTTGAAAGACTAGTTACCTTTAGCTAGAGTAACGACAACAGCCCAAGGCACCCTTCCTTACATGGAAGGAACCAGGGAAGTAAATACCTCATTCACCTACCTCTCTCTGATAATTAGCCAAAACTCCCTATTGGTCAAAACCTCCCTGAAATCAGAGGGCAAAAAACTTTGTTTCTATAATCTATACAGTCCAGTCTGCTGGGGGCAGTGAATAGGAAAGAAAAGGGTAAAGTGATAAAAACATAAACATGAGTATAATTTAAAACATTTCTTATTAATTCTCATCAACAAAACTATTTAAAATCTCACCATAATATCTTTTTCTTGGTTTGAAATATTTGTCTGTAAGGTATTACAAGTTAGATAACAAATAAGCTTCTATACTAAAAACAACAGGTTAAAAAAACTAAGCCTTGGAACTTCCAGGGAAGACAGCAGAATAAGAGAATCCTAAGCTCACCTTGTCCCATAAGTACATTTAGATAATACTCACATTAGTGTAAATAACCCAAAAAATGACCCAAAAACTGGCAGAACAGACTTTCCACAGCTAAATGTAAGAAGAGGCCACATCGAAACTGAAAATATATCAATAAAAAGAAAAAATGATAAGGCCAAATTCCCCCTTAAAAATAAATTAAAACAATTTTTAAAATTTTTAAATTAAAAATTAAAAAGTAAGCCTTATTTCTATCTTCTACACCTTCCAAAGTGAGTGGCCATCTCGGTAGCAGGATTCCATTCCATTCAGTTATCAAGCAATTATGTCCCTTTTACCTTTGCTCTATCATATCCTAAGGCATAGTCCTCATCCCATGGTCAAGCTAGATCTTGAGTCTATCCGTGTTCCATCTCACACGACATGACAAGGGGGTAAGCCCAGAGCCAGTGAGGGCAAAGTGGCACATATCAGTTCCCTTCATATTACCTGTCAGGGAACTTTGTCATATGGCATTTGTAGCAAAGGAGGCTGGGTAATGTAGTTTCTAGTTTTGTACCCCATGTGCCCAGGAAAAAGAGAAGAATAAATGTTATAAGATGAACAACTAACAGTACACTGAAAGGTATTAAAATCTTCGTAGCTTTTCCTAGTTTTGAGTTTATGTAACAATGAACCTTGTAACTAATAGGTTCATTCTCAAAAGTCTTTCTTACCTCATCTTTTTAAAGCTAAAATCTACTTTGTTAACATATTTAAATATGCCCTAATAAGATTGTTTTTCAATGATACAGGATGATTTCTCAGTGTGAGTTCCTCACCCAAATCATTCATTTTTCAAACGCATGAGGCAAGACCTCCCTACAACATTACCTCTAAAATTTTCTAATCTCATATAAATCCAAAGTACCTACGACATCCTATCAATGTGCTACTTGTATTGAAAAAAAAAAAGACAACAATTACTGTGGAGAATACATAGATCTACCCAAGAATTGAATAAAATCCTATTCATATTGAGTAAAGTAAAACATAGGCTACATATAATCATATTGGGACCTGGGAAATGACAAAGAGAAGACTCAGTAAATAGGAAAAAGCCTGTCAGAAAAGGAAGCCAAAAGTAATATAATTCCCACAGTGACATGAACTTCAGTCGCTTGGGAGTTATGACTTCTATGTGCTACTCACCAATGATGCCTGAAATTGTGAAACTCTTAGAGATCTTTTTCACATTTATATAGTGCCTAAGACATTTCTCAAACTTTAATTTCTATTCTTTAGGAAGGTATTGGTTTGTTCTACATGGCCTGACAGATTTCTGACTCATTTTCCTTTTCAAAACAAAGCTAGGAAGAAGGGAAAACATCACCCCAGTAAAATCCCTATGTGACTAGATATGTCTAAAGAGCCTTTTGCATTCTTTTGTATATTTAAGAAAGAACAATCCAACCTGAAGATTAATTCACATTATCTAAATTATTATAAAAATACCCACTTTGACATAGTCTCTTTAGCATAATTTTGGTGTTCTTTCAAAATGTATTAAAATTTGTTAATGAAAGCATTAAAATGTTGTTGGTATAAATTATTCTTTTTCCATTTATACAAATCGATTCTTAAATAGAATCAAGAAAGTAAATATAGCAGTCGCTTTCTAACTTGAAAGGCACAGATTTCTTGGTGCAGCTAAAAGTGGTTATCAATCCACCAACAGACACATGAAAAGAGGCTCAACATGACTCATCATCAGGGATATGCAAATCACAACCACAACGAGATGTCACACCTGTCAGAATGGCTAAAATCAAAAGCACAAGAAACAATAAGTGTTGGTGAGGATATGGAGAAAAGGAAAACCCATGTGCACTGTTGGTGGGAAAGCAAACTGGTGCAGCCACAGTGGAAAACAGTATGGAGGCTCCTCAAAAATTTAGAAATATAACTACCCTACAATCCAGTAATTGCACTACTGGGTATTTACCCAAAGAATATGAAAACACTAATTCAAAAGGATATACGCACCCTTTCGTTTATTATAGCATTACTTACAATAGCCAAATTATGAGGGCAGTCAAGTGTCCATCAACAGAGGAAGGGATAAAGAAGATGTGGTATAAACACACATACACACACACAAACACACACACACACACATACAGTGGAATATTCTTCAGCCATTAAAAAAAAAAAAGAATGAAATCTTGCCACTTGCAACGACATGGATAGATCTAGAGAGCATAATGCTAAGCAAAATAAGTCAGTCAAAGAAAGACAAATACTATATGATTTTACTCATATGTGTAATATGTGTAATTTAAGAAGCAAAACAAACAAACAAAGAAAAAAAGACGAGCCAAAAAAAACCAGACTCTTACCTATAGAGAACAAATACATGGTTACCAGAGGTGGGTGGGGGATGGGTGAAATAGGTGAAGAGGATTAAGAGTGCACCTATATCAATGAGCACTGAGAAATATATGGAATTACTGAATCATTACATTGTATACCTGAAACTAATATAATACTGTATGTTAACTACACTGGAATGAATTTTTTTTTAAGTGATTATCAGTATTTCCCCTATCATAAAGTTTCTACTTTAGTTATCAGTCTTTAAAATTTTACATTTTCTATTGAGCTTCTTTCTTTCTTGTCTATTATCATTTATTTCTACTTCAGTTATTATCTAGCTATATCATGTGTTTCAGATAACTGTATTCCATAATCAGTCATTTGTTTTATTTCTATTACATTATCTATCATTGGACTAGTTGAGTAACTATGATTAATTACAAGGTCTATAAAGCTTTTTTTATACATATGGGCAAACCTGATAGGCATTAGTTTGCTACTTGATTGTCTAACCCAAATACTTTCACATGAAAAAAATATCCATTCCAAAATCAAACTCAATTTTAGAAATATAAAACAGAATTGAATAAATAACTACCTCATCTAGGGCAAGTCCAGAAATACATTTTAGTAAACCATGTTCAATTTTTTCAAAATTCAAAGATCTGCCCTCCTACACTCTACAAGTGGCTGAACACTCATGTTTGAAGTTATTTTTAAAAGCACTCCTCCAACAAATTAAAAATTCATATTATCTACACTAAAAATATTAGGAAAGCATGAAGCTATTTTAGTTCTTTTTTTGAAAGTAACCATAAATTTTTAGTAATAAGAATCTTTGAGAGGTCATTTAACCTACATACACACCCACCTCTGCCACTTTCAGACAACTGCATCAAACATACCTCAACCAGATGGAAATCTAAATCTCATAAGAAACAAATTCCATAATCCACTACTCACTGTCAGGAAATTCTCCTTTATGTTTAAACTACGAGGCTCAGGCTACAGATTAAGCCTGTTTCCTCTAGTTCTATTCCTGGTGGAGGAGAAAAACAGATGGACACAATCCGTCAAGTTAAAAACAATAATTAGGTCACTTCTCTCTCCAGACTAAAAAAAAGAGAAAAAAGAAATTTGTGTGTGTGTTGCATGTATTTTATTTCCTTATCATATCTGAAGGGGTGCATATACAAACTATTTCAGTAATAATGTAAGTAGGGGCCTTCTGTGCAAAACCAAGTGGTAGGCACAGTTGGCTTTTAAGTGCCTTATCTTCCAACTATCGCTGACCTCACATTTCCTGCTTCTATGTCCCTGTCTACAACACCTTGGGATCACTGCAAAAGAATACAAGACAGGGCGGATTCTGGGAGGGACAGGGGTTTGGTCAGACCTAACTGAGCCCAGATCTTAAGGCATCTTCATTTTGGCCTGGGAGTTTAAGGCATCTGAAGTGAAACTGCAGGCAAGCAACACACTGAGATACCAAGTAAATAAGATGTGTGCCCCTGTTAAGGAATCTAATCTACAAAGAATGCAAATAAGCAATAATGAGAACTGAAGGCAGGCTTTTAGTATGGGACTTCTGCCTCAGGGAGGTGTTTTTCATTTCACGAAATCTAGAAGACTAGACCGGTCACTTGAAGACAATGGTGAACTGGGACTCTGGTGCAAAGCCAGACTTAGACTTGGGCCACATGAAGAAAGTGCTAGGAAATTTAGAGAACATGGGGGAAGCACCTGCCCCAACATCTTGGGTCATAGCAGCAGGAAGGGTGAGAGAGGACACAAGGGGTGAGGGCAGAGCTCAGTAGCAGAGAGCTCACATTTGCCTGGTCTATAGACATTCACTGCCCTGATGGGGCTGAATTTATTGAAACTTGTCCTGCAGGATCTAAAACACATTTATGAAAACTTGACAGACTTATAAGCCTTACAGATTTTTTTTTCACTTATTTATAAGGTTTTGAGAATCTATTATAAGCATGTACTATGTGTTCTGGGTGCTAGGAAATGGTGGTGAACAAAACAGACAAAAAAAAAAAAATCTGTCCTATGGAGACTACTTTCTAGTGGGACAGAAAATAGAGTAAGTAAAATATACAGTATGGTGAGAAGTGCTATGGAAAAAAAAAAAAAAACACAAAAGATTGACATTTTTAAAAGCTCACAAACTCCTATTATACTTAAGTCCCAAGAATAAAATTCCTTTGAATTCATCATGGCAATGAATTGAATGAGGAGGAACTCAGGGAGACTGTCTTCAAAGCCCCTAAAACCCCACCACACTGCAGGCACTTACAGCTCCCCCTTCACCTGAATTTCTCTGGCTACCCGGTTAGGTAGTTATGACTGGAGTAGATCGTAATAATGTATTATAGAATACACATACAGTGTTGAAACTATTAAATACCATACAATAATACATGCATTATTTTTTATTGCTTGACCATTCTTCATTTAGATGGAGCATCATTAATTAAAATGTCTCTGAAAAAAAAAATAATGTCTCTGGTACCATTCTACGGAATTATATCTTTGCCCTTTCCTGTTCAATATTTTTATCAACGGCCTGGTCGAAGGCATGGAAAGGATGGTTATCAAATTTGCAAATAATACTAAGTTGAAAGGTAGCATTAATGTGTTGGATGACAGAATTAAGATTCAAAATTATCTTGACAAGGCAGAACACTGAGATGAAACCCATAAAATGAAATTAACAGACATGTTATGAATAAAAAAAACAAACTAATGAACAAACACTCCGCATGTGTACAAGATGGGAGAGATCAGGCTTGGCAGTATTTTTATTAAGGCAGAAAAAAACAGCTAGAAGCCTTAGTTGATCTCTAGTTCAATGTTACTCAACATTTTGATACAGCGGCAAAAAAAAAAAAAAGTGTTAGGCTGTGTAATAGAGTAATAACTAAATCAGGATAAGCAATATCTATCTACAGAAGACTATTTATACCTGTGTGTCACACTTCATAGCAATATTAAAAATTTTCTAAACATTCATGGAAGGGTAACAGGAAATACACTCCTCATAAGATATAATGAGCAGCTGAGGAATTGTTTGCTGTGAGAAAGAGAGCTTACAGAAAGCTAGCTATATATTTTCAAGTATCTTAAAGGACTATTACTGATAAGAATACTTCACCATTTTTAAACATATTCATTGTATGACCTTAGAAAAGGTCTTTGGCCTTCTATGCCTCAATTGTTTTTAATCACTAAGAGAGTTAAAAATATCTATTCTGTAGGGTTATTAGAAGGATTATCAATGATGCATGCAAGGTGTGTTGTGAATTACCTGGAACGCTGTCTGTATGCCTTAGACGGTGGAATTTTTATTCTCTATTGCTCTAAAAAGTATTCTAAGGTGAATGGATGAAATCAGCAGAACCATGCCACAAAAGAAAAACTCCTAAAGGAGTTGGTTCCTTTCCATGAATTTTCGATACACACATTAAAGGAGTATCAGAGAATGAGAAGATTCCTACATTGGGTAACAGTTGGATTAGATAGCTTCTGAAGCAAAGTAGTTAAACACAGTTTGACAAAGTTCACACAGCTCATCAGTGGCAGAGTAATGATATGAACCTAAATGATCTGAATTCAGTCAATTAAGCTAATTTAACTCATTAGCCAGACTTACTTTCTATAGCCTTTGCATCATGTGGACCTCAGCAGGTTTTGTGATGTCCTAGGATTTCTTCAGCTATCTTTAAAATGGTATATAAACACATTTAATTATAAAAGTAAAGTAAATTAGAAATCACAAGGTACTGCTGGTGGATCCATTGAAATTTTGTTGTGTATCATTTAGAATGACATACTCCACAAAAATGTATTTTGTAAACTGATGAAGGCAATTTCTTAACTGCTCAAACTTTTTCTATTCCATCTATTTTGGAATGAACTGCCTACTTGCTGTTCCAATTTATTCTAATTTACAGAACACAAGTTAGCTTGTACTTATAACTCGAGATCATCGCATCATGAATATTATTGTTTTATGGCATTGTTTTATTATTTTATTATTTTATTGTTTCATTGTTTTATGGCATTATTAATGTTCTCAGGATATATTAATAAATAGATATGTCAAAGTAAGCAGACTCTGGTGAGGGCCTGAGGCCCTCTCCAAAGAGTCATTTCTATGGGTTGTAGAGTCTGGTCTTTGTGAGAGTGTTCCTGGAGGTTCAGAAACACCACTTGTTTTCTTCCTTGTTCTACGTTGTTTCAAATGGGTGTAGCTGCAAGATGAAAGACTTCTAATTATGTAAAATGAACCTGCTTGCTCAAAGCAAATTTCAGTGCCTATCAGATAATAAAAAGACAAAGTGTGGGAGTTGGTGCATGGTGAGTGAGCAGGAAAAATTACCTGAACAATGTGGTTTCTGAAGCCACAGGATATTTTGTCTACTGAACGGCTGGATTGCTGAGAGGAAGTATAGGGAATTTATAGGAATAAGTGAAAAAGTTTACAAGTAAATTAAGTTCAAGGAAGTAAAATTCTGTAACACCTTAAAACTTAAATCATGTTTTCTGTTTATTTGGGTAAATTTTGTTTCCTGATTATTGTAATTGGTTGAAGTTTCTAGTTCCTATGGCTGTGTGTGTTTAAGCTTTCGATGCAGGTGTGCTGAAGCTTTCAAATGTTTATAGCATTTCCTAGCACTTTCTTTCCTGAAATTTAAATAACTTCATATTCAGTTTTATAAATATGCTTTTTTTTCTTATTTCCAAGGGAAGCCGTAACTTAGGACTTACTTCAGAATTTACTTTTGAAACTTAGGATAATGATCTACAAATATTTCCCTGGGAAAGAGCTCTCACCTAAATAAATACATTTTATGTGCTGAAGCTAGAATTTGATTGAAATTTGATGGGTATTTGTTCTGTGGGTTAACCTTTCTGTTTACCTTACCAAATATTTGGATAGAAGCCTAACTACTGAACTGTACTTAAAGGATAGAAATAATAAACTTCATAGGCTAATAGGGTATATTTTATAACTGTTTATCAATGTACAAGAGCCCCCCAAATACTTACTAATTCAATAAGCATTTATTGACATCTATTGCAACTAAGCACTCTTCTCTGTGCTGAGCATCCAAGGAGTTTAGTGGAGGGAGAGCTTATATTACATAATGTAGTAAGTGTCCAGGTGACAGGAACCCAAAGTAGAAAGAGCTAGTCCAGACTAAGAAAGTAAGAGAAGCTTAATGATAGGAATTAACCATAAAAATGGGGTAGAATTAGGATAGAAAGAAGAAGCCAGTGAAGAATGACAATGAGCTAAAATGGGGAGGTAAGAAATTGTAGAGTATGTGGAAAAACTCAAATGTGGTCTATATGCACTCTCTTCAATTGTTTTTCTCCCTTTCCCTTTCAAATCTCTTCTAAACAGGCTTCCATTTCTCATTTCCCTGAAACAGCTATTGTCAAACATCATCGATGACTTCCATACTGCTGAATCTAATGGTAATAGTTTTCTATTGCTGTAGTAACAAATTACCACAAACTTAGTGGCTTCAAACAACACAATTTTATTATCTTACAGCCCTATAGGTTAGAAGTCTGACATGGGTCTCACTGGGCTAAAATCGTGATGTTGTTAGGTTCTTGAAAATTTCATACCAGTTAGGACTAAGAAAGAGAAGACAAAGACAAGGAGGCTGCCAGATCCCCAAAATTCTGCAGGCAAGAAACAACTGATAAAACTACTCAGCTGCAAACATGTGGTGCCTTTTATGAAAAAGGAAGGATGACTCCAAGATGGAGTGTTAAACCCAGAGGACAGAATGGAGAGCTTTAAGGGATTGTGGAATTGCTTGGGACCTGTGTGTTTCCTATTCTTATACAAGATGGCCAGTCAGGGGGCGCCTGGGTGGCTCAGTGGGTTAAAGCCTCTGCCTTCAGCTCAGGTCATGGTCTCAGGGTCCTGGGATCGAGCCCCACATCAGGCTCTCCGCTCAGCGGGGAGCCTGCTTCCCCCTCTCTCTCTCTACCTGCCTCCCTGCCTACTTGTGATCTCTCTCTCTCTGTCAAATAAATAAATAAAATCTTTTAAAAAAAAAAAAAGATGGTCAGTCAGGTGTAGCAACAAGAGACAGGGGAAAGGCTGAGGAAAAAATTTTATTAAACTGAGGTACCAGACAGAGTCACTGCACTCTAAGAGAGGGCCAACATGGGAAGGAGCACCAAGGAATCAAGGCCATCCAAGCAGGTGGGAAGCCAAGAGAGAGCAAGGCCCTGTGAGCAAGTTCCTTTACTGGGGCTCATGAGGGGATTTCACTGGTGCATTTGAATGTCACCAGGTCACAGTAGGGGAGGGCAAGAAGGGGAACTTATGGCAGGGGCCAGCCTTACCACACTGATACACCTGATCACCTGGGCAGGTTCACAACCTATTTGTGGACATATTGAGGCAGAGGGAAAAATAAATTTTTAAAGGTTATAATACACTATGACTTTTTTTTCTCCTATTTTTTCTTCTTTTGAACCAAACATCTGTAACTGGTATCTCTATGCCTGTCCCACCATTGTGTTTTGGGAGTAAATAATTTGTTTCTCAAATTTCACATTCACAGATTTAAAGAAACTGTACCCATGATGGATTAAGCACAGAGCATTACTCATGCCCAACTGAGATGATTGAGATGATGAGACTTGTGATTTTTGAGCTGATGAGATTGAAATGAGATTTTGGACTTGATGCTTGAGAACCTTGGGATGCGGTGCAAATATTTTGTATGTGAAACAGATATGAATCTTTGGGAGCAGGAGGGTAGGCTGTAGTAGGCAAAATAATGACCCACCAAATACATCCATATCCTAATCTCCAGAACCTAAAAATATGTTATGTGACCAAGTAATGGGCAATTAAGCTTGTAGATGGAATTAGGGTTGCCAGTCAGCTGACTAAAATAAGGGGATTATCCTAGATTATCATGGTGATCCCCATATGGAATCACATGGATCTTTAAATTGGAAATAAAGGAGTAGAAGGGTCAGAACCAGAAAGAGACACTGTGAGAACAACTGACTGGACCTTGCTGGCTGTGAAGATAAAAGGAGGCCACATGTAGTCAATAATATTGTAATACTTAGGTGACAGATGGTAACTACACTTAACTGTCGTGAGCATTTCATGATGTATGTAATTGTCAAATCACTATCATACAACTGAAACTAATATTATATGTCAACTATACAGCAATTAAATTTTTTTCAAAATTTTACATAAAAGAGAGGGCACAAACCAAGCAATGCGAGCAGGTTCTGGAAGCTGGAAAGGGCAAGAAAATGGATTCTCCCCTAGAATCTCCAGAAAGCAACACAGCCATGTAGACAGCTTGACTTTAGCCCAGGAAACCCCACTTTCTGACTTCTAACCTCCAGAACTGTAAGCTAATAAATACGGTTACATTGTTTTAAGCTACTAAGTTTGTGGCTATTTATTATAGCTGCAATAGGAAGCAAATATACAAAAAAAGACTAAGAAACTATCAGAGAACCAAAGGAGATTAAATGCAATCTGATGTCCTGGATTGAATCCTGGAACTGAAAAAAGAGATTATTAGAAAATCTGTTGAAATTCAAATAAAATCTAGAGTTTAGTTAACAGCATCATGACGTAAATCTCCTGTTTTTGACAAATGTACCATGGTTATGTAAGATGTTAACATTGAGGGAAGCTGAGTGAAGAGTATTTGGAACTCTCAATACTATCTTGACAACTTTTTTCTAAATCCAAATTTATTCTAAACTAGTTTATTAGAAAAAATATATAGCTAAGAATGAGAGGAGAGATTTGGGGTCATCAATTGAGGCAGATACTAGACTCAAGTATCATTTGTATCATTGCATGTTCATTTCAAAATGCTTAATTTTTAAAAAAGTTCTCAAGCAACTTATTTGACATTTTTCTTGAAAATTTTTTAAGAAATCATAGACAGATATCAAGCAGAATGTTTATTCTGCACATGGCTGACATTAAAATTACGAAGTAGGAAGTGTGAGTGCCAGGTCTTGCTTCTCTCATTTCTACCTTCTTTTCCCATTTTCTCCTTACCTGTATTTGATTCATTTCTTTCTCCAAGTGGTTTCATACAGTGCTTTCCAGTTGAAGAAAAAAATAGGACTGATAAAAGTAATTTGTACCAAAGTGCTAGTTCAAAAGAAACAGGCGCTGAGGAAAACTGAAACTCCTGACAGCATAATTCTCTAAATATATGGATAAATTTTTTCATAGAATTTTCTTCTGTTATCATTGTTTTCATATATAATAGCTAAATTCTAAGTTGTATTTTATCCTTCACTGTATTTATCCTTCACTGTAATTTGGATAGAATGGATAGTATGGGGAAAAAGTTTTAATAAATAAATCATTAGTTATCCTTTGAATTTACTAAGCTATCAACTACTAACCACCCCCAGTCTCAGTCAAATTATTTTCTGGTAAAATATAAGATACTAGAATGCATTAAGAATAACAGTAGCTTTCTACTACAAGAACCTTTATCACCAAAGTAATTTCATTTTCACAGCAACAGTGTGTAGTGAGTATAATAATTATCCCATTTTATAGGTAAAGAAACAGAGGCTTAGAGAACTTAAACAGCTTCCTCAAGGTCAAGCAAATAACTTAGAACAGAGAATGGATTTGAAGTGAAGTAGCTCAACTCTGCAGCACAATCTAGGCTTTGCTCTCTCACTATACCTCCACCCTTCCTCTGCCCCTCACCCAACCCTACACATGTGACATCTGGGTAACTCAACAAAATTCTTTACTTTTCCTCTACATCCATTATATTAATACCAACACACTAAGACAGAAAAATATGAATTGTACATGGTACACAGTAGATATATTGAAACAGGCTTTTTTTACATAAAAAAATAAACATGGCATTTCTACTTTTTCAAAATAGCCTGCGAGAAATGAATTTTTTTGAATATATATGCATAATGTTCTTTCATTCTGCTCATGGGCAAATTTCTGACATGATGATATGGCTCACTCATGTCCATAAAGTACATACCAGATAGTTAAGGAAACATTTACTACAGATAGAAGTAAAGTTCAGTTGCCCTCCAACTTTGGGTTCCAAAGAGAAAGCAGCTTTTCCAAAACAGGAATTTCCCATCTTATTTCAGTGATGCCTTTTGATAAGGAAAGCACATATATACAGTATCATTTATCTCCTGAGGATAAAAGGCATTGTGTGCAGGTACACTTGTAGAATCTCATTTTACCCTCCTAAAATGTGACTTCAAATATATTACTATGGAATTAGGATAGAATATCTTGAGTAATCCTATTTGACATGTGTCAAAAATCTTAATTACTTGATAAGAAAAATATGTGAAAGACAAGTTTCAAGGACATGACTATAGAGAATAAACTCTATCAAAAGTACAAAGGAGGGGCAGGAGCCTGGCTTCATGAAAAAAGTCGCAGACTTGTGACTCAGGATCCTGGTTCTTCCTGAGATACTCTGGCAAATGTCAAACAGAGAAATAAAGATTTCTTTGAACTGAAATTATATTTACACATTGCCTTAGAGTAGACTGATGGAAAATAAATAGTTACTATATTTTAAGAGTTTTTTTGAAAATGTAAGGCCACAATTAAGAGCTTATTCTTATCAGAATTTGAAAAAGAAAAATTAAAAAATTTAACCCCTCAAGTCAACCCAAGCTCCAGTTTTCCTCTCAAATAGCCAGAATGAAGACGACAGATTAAATGAGCTGGGGGCAGGGTGGAAGAAGCTAACATTTAACTTGAAACAATTTGGAGCACATACCGTAGTAGGCACTGAATGCTGTTTTACTTAATCCTCATAACAATATCATATGGTGCAGGCTTTAGAAGCCATACATTATAGACGAAAAAATGGAGACTCTAAAAGCATAATTTAGCCAAGATCACACAGCAAAATTTGAGCCAGGTCTTTTTTTTTTTTTTTCTTTTAAGATTTTATTTATTTGTCAGAGAGAGAGAGCATGGGGTGGGGGGAGGGGGGAAGTCAGTAGGCAGAGGGAGAAGCAGACTCCCTGCTTAGCAAGGAGCCTGATGTGGTCCTCCATCCCAGGACCCTAGGATCATGACCTGAGCCAAAGGCAGATGCTTAACCGACAGAGCCACCCAGGTGCCCTGAGCCATGTCTTCTATCACTGAAGTCCACTACTCTCTCCCAGTCCAACACACAGCAATTAACGGAGTATGATCTGGGGTTCACAAGGAGACCACCCCCAAAATCATCACCTACAAAAAGTGGAAGGGGTGCCTGGGTGGTTCAGTCGGTTAAGGGTGTGGCTCTTTTTTTTTTTAAGATTGTATTTATTTATTTGATAGAAAGCAGGAAAAAGCACATGAGAAAAAGCACAAGCAGGGGTAGCAGCAGAGGGAGGGGGAGAAGCAAGCTCCCCACTGAACAGGGAGCCCGATGCGGGGCTCAATCCCAGGACCCTGGGATCATGACATGAGTCAAAGGCAGTCACTTAACTGAGCCACCCAGGAACCCCATAGTGTGGGCCTCTTGCTTTCGGCTCAGATCACGATCCCAAGGTTGTGAGATAGAGCCCAGCATTGGACTCTCCACTGGGCAGAGCCTGCTTAGGATTCTCTCTTTCCTTCTCCCTCTGCCCCTCCCTCTCTCTAAAAAAAAGTGATGTGATTTCCAAAAATCATACTTTGGCACTCCTTAAGTCTTTTTAATCAGCTTTTTCTAATAAGTTTATATGCTAAATGCAAATAGTTGAGGATTATGCCCACCATATACTTTTAAGTGAAAAAAATCAACTTGCCAAGAAATATAAACACAGAATAGACCTAAAGAAATTATACTTAAAAAAAGGGAAAAATCTAAATGTCCCCAAATGAGTTTAATTACATAAATTGTAGAGAGATCCAGTCAGTCATTAGAATAAAGACTTCTAGTAACAAAAGACTAAGTTAAGCTATAATGCAAAGTAAAAAGAGCAAAATACAAAGTACTATGCAGTCTGATTACAACTATGTCAAAAAGCAAAGACAATAAAAACTATCCAAAAAGTATAAAAGTGATGTATTAAGGTGTTAGAATTTGGAGTAATTATTCTTGTTTTTGCTATTGTTCGTATTTTCTCTAGCATACTTTGTTTAGTTTCTATAATTTCTTAATGAGAAATCAGTAAGCTTTTAGAAGCAACAGATTTAGTCATTTTATTTATTTTTTCTCAAATTTAGTCGTTTTAAACTCAAGCCATGTAATGGCCTCCTCTTTGAGGGACAGAATTTTTTTTTTCAATTTATTTCCTACAATGCATACTTTCTCATACCAAGTAGATACTCAGTATTTATTTTTATTGAATGTATTTTTTAAAAGAGTAGACCAAAGCAAAGATCACCTCTGCTTAGAAAATATTTCTTACATAGGTTTCCTAATTAGAAATTTCTTTGTGCAAATGAGTTCCTCTTTAAAGATGCAAATGCATCAAATAGCTGAATGAGCAAAAAACGTGAACAGAGAACACACAAGAGAAGACACACATGGCTAATAAACATCAAATGAAAAGTTCAACCTCATAAATAATCAAAATAAAAATTAAAATATCAGTTTTTCCTCATGAAAGTTGCAAAAATTTTCATGGTAATTCTCAATGCCAATCAGGGTACAAACAAGAATATAAATATATGCCTCTCATAAATTGCTGGTAGGAGTGAAAGACTGGTACTTTCTTAAAAGCAATTAAGCAAAATATTCCTAATTTCTAATGTAGGAGTTATATTTCTAGGAATCTAATCTTTAAAAAATTATAGATACATGTGATAAGGTTTTATTCATGAATGTTCAATGCAGTATCATAATTCCAAAACAACTGAAACAGTCTTAGCACCCATGATAAAGAAAAAGAAAACTAAATTTTTGTAAATCAATTTGCTAAAATACCATTTCATCTTTATAATCAAATTTCCAAAAATATTTAAATATGGAAAAATTCTTATGATACAATATTAGTTGGGATAAGTAGTTCACAGATCTTATCATATATCATGACCTCTTTTAAAAATATTGAAGCATAATATTGCAAAAATATTGAAGCAAAATATTGCAAAAAAATACTAGTAATGCTTTTCTCTGGCTAATGGTATTTAACATGATTTTTGTTGTCTCAATTTTCTTTCACAGCCAAATTTTCTAAGAGGATATTTGTTCCATATAATCAACATTTTAAAAATGTATTCTATATATTCTGGTTTCATTTCTAGAAATACATCCTGAGAAAATAATCCTAAATAAAGAAAAAGTTTCTACACAAAGATGTTCATACACAGCTTTATTTAAAATAGTAAAATTGAGGGAATAGAGAATGAAAGAGAATACGGTCTATAAAATAGACCACATTGTCTGTTATTAGTATGTTTAATTCCCTTTATGTTATGCAAAAAATCTTAGTGTGCTATCATGAAAGGTACTAGGAAAAGGAGGAGAGGTGTCTGTGTTTCTCTCTCTCTCTCCTTCTTTCTCCCATCTTCTTTCTAAAAAGCTAAATTTAGGATTGGAACAGGGATCATTTCCTGTTCTTTGAGTACTAGCAGCAAGATAAGTAAGATTACCTTTTCCTCTGGAAGTTTAGATTTTATTTCCTAAGCACCACAAAACATAAACACACACAAATAATAGAAAGAGAGAGAGACGTTTTAGTAATATAGGAAAATATTTTTGATACCACAGTTCAATTTCAAAGGCAAAGCCAAATCATGAAATCAACAGTGTAACCTCAGCTTCCCATATGCACATAAAACTGGCCTCTTGAGCAACCCTTGAACTCAGTGGGATACAAAGATGGTGTGGTTTTACTTTTCTCTATTCACCATCTTCAAATATGCTCTGTTGAATTTCCTTTCCCCATCCTTTAATAACATCTTGGACAGATCTTATAGTTTCCCATTGCTTTCAAATATTAAGTATTTCAGTCTAGTCTAATTGATTTTAAAATCTCGATCTTGCATTCAGTTCTGTGTTCATCCTGGCCTTTCCCCCAGCAGGAGGGAACTTGGAATAGAGACCAATCAGCTGTCCTTCACTCTTGCGCTCTCCTTTTCTTTTAGCACTTCCAGAAATGGATGGGAAGAGAGATTACAGAAATAGACCAAAGGTATACTATTTACTGCAGCTGCTGCAGCCCCTCAGTTATAAATGCTCCCAAGGGTTCTGGTACAAGTTCTCAGCAGGCCCTGAAGGAGGCCGCTCACCAAACAGCCTACTGACATGGGGAATTTGCTCCAGTTTAGCTGCTTATAATTCCACTCCCATTCCACGTCTAGCTCTAGCATTCACCTACAACCCTTCTAATGGTGTTCCCTTTCCAAAGTCCAGTTCTCTCAGGTGGGACAGGAACCAGACTACTGAAGCTCACATGCCTTTCTTGATGTTCCCTTGACCCACTAAAAAAGAATACATCTTCAGTCCAAAAAAAAAAAAAAACGGAGCGTGAAAGACAGCTTTACTTCTCTCTCTCTCTCTCCCCCAACTTTCCTTGAATTATCTTCCTTACCTCAACTCCAAAAAGGCACAGGGCAGGTCATTAAGTCTATGCATAAGCACACAACTGGGGAATAAGATATCTATCTCCGTTTTCCCAGTCACGCTGACTCTACAACTTTTACAAGGTATTCTATTGGAACACTGCTACATATGGCATTTTTCTCCTGAGGCCAACAGTTGCATGTAACACCCAGTGCTCATTACATCAAGTGCCCTCCTTAAGGCCCATCACCCAATTACCCCATCCCCCATTCACCTCCCCTAAAGCAACCCTTAGTTTGTTTCCTAGAGTTCAGAGTCTCTTATGTTTTGCCTCCTTCTGTTTTCATCTTATTTTATTTTTCCTTCCCTTCCCTTATGTTCATCTGTTTTGTTTCTTAAATCCCACATATGAGTAAAATGATACAGTATTTGTCTTTCTCTGACTGACTTATTTCGCTTAGTATAATACCCTCTAGTTCTATCCATGTCATTGCAAATGGCAAGATTTTATTCTTTTTGGTGGTTGAGTAATATTTCTGTGTGTGTGTGTGTGTGTGTGTGTGTGTGTACACATACCACATCTTCTTTGTCCATTCATCTGTCGATGGACATCTGGGCTCTTTCTAGAGTTTGGCTGTTGTGGACATTGCTGCTATAAATATTGAGGTGCATGTGCCCCTTCGAATCACTATGTTTGTATCCTTTGGACAAATACCTAATAGTGTAATTATTGTGTCATAGGGTAGTCCTATTTTTAACTTTTTGAGGAAATTCCATACTGTTTTCCACAGTGGCTGTAGCGCATTCCCACCAACAGAGTAAGAGGGTTTCCCTTTCTCTGCATCCCTGTCAATATCTGTTGTTTCCTGAGTTGTTAATTTTAACCATTCTGACCAGTGTGAGGTGGTATCTCGTGGTTTTGATGTGTATTTCCCTGGTGCCGAGTGATGCTGAGCATCTTTTCATGTGTCTATTGGCCATTTCTATTTCTTCTTTGAAGAAATGTCTTCTGCCCCTTTCTTAACTGGATTATTGTTTTTTCAGTGTTGAGTTTGGTAAATTCTTCATAGATTTTGAATACTAGCCTTCTGATAAGTCATTTTCAAATACCTTCTCCCATTCTGTAGGTTGCCTTTTAGTTCTGTTGACTGTTTCCTTTGCTGTGCAAAATCTTTTTATCCTGATGAAGTCCCAATAGTTCATTTTTGCTTTTGTTTTCCTTGCCTTTGGAGGCATGTCCAGCAAGAAGTTGCTGCAGCCGAGATCACAGAGGTTACTGCCTGTATTCTCCTCTAGGATTTTGCATATCACATTTTCTTTATCCATTCATCTGTGGATAGACATTTAGCTTGTTTCCATACCTGGGCTATTGTGAATAATGTGCAATAAACATCAGAATGTAGATATCTCTTTGAGATACTATTTCAATTCTTTTAGATAAATGCCCAGAAGTGGAATTCTTGGGCCGTAGGGTAGTTCTATTTTTAATTTTTTGAGAAACCTTCCTCCTGTTTTCTATAGTGGCTGTACTAATTTACATTTCCAGTAATAGCATACAAAGTTTCCCTTCTCCCCACACACTCACCAATAATCATTACCTGCTGTCTTTCTGATAATTATCCTAACAGATGCGAAGTAATATCTCTTAGTGGTTTCAATTTGCATTTACCTCATGATTTGTGGTGTTGAGCATCTTTTCATGAACCTGTTGGTCATTTGCATGTCTTTGGAAAAATGTCTATTCGGGTCCTTTACCCACTTTAAAATCAGATTATTAGGGTGTTTTTGCTATTGAGTTATGTAAGTTTCTTATCATATGAAAGTGATTGAACAGATGTAACCATCTTCTGTTATAAAAGAGATTATTTAATTATAGATATACAGAAAGTGTCCAGGCAGTGATAGATTATTCACTGTACAGACAAATCAAGAAATTATTCTTTTTAGAGAAAATGTTTTAACCTACATAACTACACACACACACTGGCTCACATAGAGTTATTAAATTTTCATAATGTCAAAGGAAAAGATGTTTAAGTAAGCCATCTTAAAACCATAACAAAATTTTATATAGGGAATAAAAAATATATATGAATGAGACTTTACTTTGAAATATAAAATTTGTATATATTTTAAAATAAGTTTATCTCTATTTAATGAAATAGAGGATATGGTTACAACCATACGCCAATTCCCAAAATTTACCAAGAAATTAATGCATCATAACTGGGTTTTTTAAAAATGTTTCATTATTCACACAAAATCGCCTACGTTTTTATCAGCAGGATCATACAAGAGGGTTATTTTTTGCAGTATTATTCAAAGATCCATCCATTTTCCATTTTCCAAAAGGATCTTTCTTAATCCTTTGAAATTTCAATCATTCTCTTTTGAAGAACTTATTCAGTCATTGTGTTTGTCATTTTTTATTTCAATTGTTAACGTAACTCCACCAGATCCTCAATATCAATGGCTTTGCATGTGATTACAGCAGTTCTTCAACATCTCTTTCCAGAGTGAAGCTGCTTGCAAAATTTGCAATTATACCTTAAAATTCATTATAACTTTATTTACAAAAATTGGATGTCTATACCTTTCTATAAACATCTATATAGATAACGACAAAACTCACTACATTTGGTAGAAAAGGGTAAATATATTCATGTTATGAACAGTTTTCTTTCTCTGATAACATCAAATAAAGGAGGTTGGATAGTGATTACTAGGATAGGTGAACAGCCCAGTACATGTGTATGTGAATATGCATTGAATCCCTGGGCCCTGAGAGCCCTACCTAGTTCTGAGAAAACTTTTGGTGCCAAAACTAAGTAAAACTAGGTAAGCATCCTCCCCCATTTTCAGTCCCAAAATATGCAAAAAGACTGGGAGACTTAAACCAGATCTTATTATATATGATAGTCATAACATTATCTAGCCCAGGAATTCAGCTATACTGATGAGTATTTTAACTAGAGTAGAAAAAGGGAATAGAAATTTAAGCTGGAAATATGAGATATTTTAGGAGGGAAAAAAACAAACTTTAGAGATGCTTAAGCATGTGTGTGTGTGGAGGATTTACATTTTGAACAGCTAAAAGGCATCATAAATATCCTGATTAGAGAAAGAGAGAAAGAAATAGTAAGAGGTCTGAGTACAGAAAATAAAATTTGATCACCTTAAAGACAAAATGGACCTAACAGACATGTATAGAACATTCCACCTAACAGCAAGAGAATTTAAATTTTTCTAAAGTGAACACAGAAATTTCTTCAGTATAGATCACACGTTAAGTCACAAAACAAGTCTTAACAAATTTTAAAAGACTAAAATCATATGAAATATCTCTCCTAACTACATCTGAAAGAAGCTAGAAATTAATAATGGAAGGAAAACTGGAAATTTCACAATATGTAGAAATGAAAAAGCACACTCTGAACAATATGTCAAAGAAGAAATCAAAAGAGAAAGTAGAAAACACCTTCAGACAAACAAAAATGAAAACACAACATACCCAAACCTGTGAGATACAGGAAAAGCAGTACCAAAAAGGAAGCTGATGACAATAAATACCAACATTAAGAAGAAATACCTCAGGGGCGCCTGGGTGGCTCAGTGGGTTAAAGCCTCTGCCTTCGGCTCAGGTCATGATCCCAGGGTCCTGGGATCGAGTCCCACATCGGGCTCTCTGCTCAGCAGGGAGCCTGCTTCCCCCTCTCTCTGCCTGTCTCTATGCCTACTTGTGATCTCTCTCTCTGTGTCAAATAAAGAAATAAAATCTTTAAAAAAAAAAAGAATAAAAGGAAGAAGAAATACCTCAATAAACAAGCCAACTTTACAACTAGAAAAAAAGAATAAACAAAGCCCAAAATCAGCAGAAGGAAGGAAATAACAAAAGATTAGAGTGGAAATGTTAACAAAAAGACAGTGGAGACTACTATGAAAATCTACATATCACCAAATTGGATAACCTGAAATAAGGGGATAGATTCCTAAACATACAACCTATCAAGACTGAAACATGAAAAAAGAGAAAGTCTGAACAAATCTATAACTAGTAAAGAGATGAATTGGTAGTGAAAAAAACCTACCAACAAAGAAAAACCCAGAATCAGAAGGCTTTATAGATGAATTCTACCAAACATTTAGAGAAAAATTAATGCCAATCCTTCTCAAACTCTTCCAAAAAATTGAAAAGGAGAAAACACTTTCAAACTCATTTTTGGAGGTTAGTATTACTATCATACCAAAGTCAGATAAGGACACTACAAGAAAAGAAAATTATAGACCAATATTCATGATGAACATGGATATAAAAATCATCAACAAAGTACTAGCAAACCAAATTTGACAATACATTCAAATAATCATATAACATGACCAAGTGGGATTTATCCTTGGGATACAAGGATCATTCAGCACACAAAAATCAATTAATGTGATACACCATATTGACAGAATGAAGGATAAAAATAATAAGAATTGCTCAATAGATGCAGAAAACAAATTTGACAAAATACAATATCCTTTCATGATGAAAACTCAATACACTAGAAAAGAAGAAAATAACTTCGACATAATAATATGAAAACAACATATTAAATATGAAAAGCTTACAGCTAGAATTATACCTAATGATGAAAAACTGAAAGCTTCTAAAATAAGGAATAAGACAAGGGTACCCACTCTAACCACTCCTATACAACACAATACTGAAAGTCCCAGCCAGAGCAGTTAGGCAAGAAATAAAAGGCATATAAGTCAGAAGCAAGGAAGTAAAATTATCTCTGTTTGCAGATAACATAATCTTACATGAAGAAAACCCTAAAGAGTTCACACACACAGAACTATTCAATAAATTCAGTAAAGATGCAAAGTACAAAACCAACATACAAAAATTAGTTGCATTTCTACACACTAACAGCAAATTATCTAAAAACGAAATAAAGAAAACAATACCATTTACCTCTGCACCAAAAAGGATAAAATACTAAAGAATAAACTTAATGAGGGACGCCTGGGTGGCTCTGTTGGTTAAGCAGCTGCCTTTGGCTCAAGTCATGATCCCAGGGTCCTGGGATCGAGTCCCACATCGGGCTCCTTGCTCAGCGGGGAACCTGCTTCTCCCTCTGCCTCTGCCTGCCGCTCTGCCTGCTTGTGCTCTCTCTCTCTCTGACAAATAAATAAATAAATAAAATCTTTAAAAAAAAAAAAGAATAAACTTAATGAAGAAGGCTAAAGACTTGTACACTGAAAACTGAAACACTGATGAAGTTAAAGAAGACACAAATAGAAAAACAAACCATGTTCCTGATTGAAAGACTTAATACTGTTAAAATACTGTTATACTGTATTATTAATACTTAATACTGTTAAAATGTCCATACTACCCAAAGTGATCTATAATCCCTATCAAAATGTCCATACTACCAAAGTGATCTACAATCCCTATCAAAATTCCAATGGCATTTTTTACACAAATAGAAAATTCATATGGAACCATAAAGAACCCTAAGTAGTCAAAATTATCTTGAAAAATAAGAACAAAGCTGAAGGGCTCACACTTCCTGATTTCAAAACTTATTATAAAACTGTAGTAATCAAAATGGCATGTAGTGGGATAAAGCCAGACATACAGACCAACAGAACAGAATAGAAAGCCCAGAAGTAAACTCATTCATACAGTCATCTGATCCTTGATAAGAGTCCCAAAACACCCAATGGGAAAAGGATATATCCTCAACAAATAATGTTGGGAAAACTGGATATCTACATGCAAAAGAAGGATATTGGAGCCGTATCTTACATCATACACAAAAATCAATTCAAAACGGATTAAAGATTTAAATGTAAGACCTAAAACTGTAGAACTCCTAGGGAAAAAAAAAAAAAATCAACATAGGAGAAATGCTTAATAACATTGGTCTTGGCAATGACCTTTTGGATATGCCACCAAAAGCACAGGCAACAAAAGCAAAAGTAAACAAATGGGACACACAAAACTAAAGAGCTTCTGCACAGGAAATAGTTAACAGAGTGAAACTTACAGAATAGGTGAAAACATTTGTCGATCATGTGTCTGATAAGGGTTTTATATCCAAAATATACAAGGAACTCTTACAACTCAATTGTAAAAAATAATGACAATAACCTGATTTAAAAATGGGCAAAAGACTTAAAGAGACATTTTTCCAAAGAAGACATACAAATAGCCAACAGGTACATAAAAAGGTGGTCAATATCACTAATCACCACAGCAATACAAACCAAACCACAACGAAATATTAGCTCTCACCTGTTAGGATGACCATTTTCAGAAAACGAAAAATAACAAGTGCTGTCGAGGACACTGAAAAAGTGAAACCCTTGTACATGGTTGGAGGGAATGTAAAACAGTGCAGCTGCTATGGAAAACAATATGGAGGTTCCTCAAAAAATTAAAATTAGAATTACCATATGACCCAGTAACCCTACTTCTGGGTATTTATTCAAAATAAATTAAAATCAGAATCTCAGAGATATATGCACTCTCATGTTCACTGCTCCATTATTCACAATAGTCAAGATGCAGGAACAACCTAATGGCCATCAATGGATGAATGGTTTTTTTAATGTGATATATACATACAATGGAATATTATTTAGCCTTTATAAAAAATGAAATCCTGCAATATGTGACAACATGGATGAAGCTAGAAGACATTATGCTAAGTAAAATAAGACTGTCACAGATGGACAAGTTAACTGTATGATTCCACTTACTTGAAGTATCTAAAATAGCCAAATTCATAAAAGCAGAGAATAGAATGGTAATTTCTAGGAGCTGAGGGGAAGAGGAAATTGGGAGTTGCTATTCAATGGGTATACAGTAATAGTTTACATGAGATACTTACATGAGATAAGTACATTTGAGAGACCTGCTATGCAACATTACGACTATAGTTAATAACACTGTACTGTACACTTAAACATTTGTTAAAAGGGTAGATCTCATGTTAAACGTTCTCATAATTTTTTTTTTAAATTCACCACTTTAAATTGTTGCCTATAGCCCTCAGTTGCACGCACATACACACACACCCTCCCTTTATTTTCATACAGTGCCAATTCTAATATTAATGTATGTAATAATTAATTGCATAATTGATTAAATACTTCTTTGTGCTAGATTGTTGTAGACAATGAGATACAACCTAACAAGGCAGATTTAATTTAAATTCCTCCTATATAGAAATGGAGTTTCCCTATTTCTAGCATTATTTTATATCTCAATAAATCTAATCTCTTATAAACATTTTCAGACTCCTTATTAAGTTACTTCTGACTTATATAATTTACTAGAAAATTCATTAAAGCATTCATTAGTTTTTCACCAATCTATAAACCTTATCACTGCAATTTTTATTAGCTAAGATATAATTAACTAAGTTTGACTTTTTAATTTTAGGGACAAGTAATTTACACTATCAACAATTTTATAATAATTACTTCTTTACTCTATCAGATTTCTTTCCCCATCAGGTCCAGTAATTAGAATTTCACACTTAATATTTCATCATCATAGTGACATACATATCTGTCTTTTTTACTATCAATTTTTAAATACTGAATAGTTTGTGATCTTACTTCTCTATTTGAAAGAAATCAATAGCAATATTGTGCACAAAACTGCAGTATTAAATATATTACAGATATATCCACTAACAGAAAAATTTGATCCTTCTTTCCCAACATTTATATCATATATACTTCTGACTATCAACTTCCTTTACGTAGTGAGATATATATTAAAGGTTAGTAATTCTGGACAGGTAGAAACAATGATTAAACAAAGTCGTCTCTCTTGAAACATGTATGAATTCACTAAATAGTGTGAATGTTAAACCTGCCAGCAGGTTCTTCCAAGATTTGGTTCCTTTTAAAAGTTAGAGACCAAAATTTATAACAATAACCAATATGGCCTCTTAAATAAAATTCTGGAATTGTTTTAAATAATCCATGAACTGGAATGTGAGGGCGATCTGGCTGCGACATCTGTCACCCCATTGATCGCCAGGGTTGATTCGGCTGATCTGGCTGGCTAGGCGGGTGTCCCCTTCCTCCCTCACCGCTCCATGTGCGTCCCTCCCAAAGCTGCGCACTCGGTCGAAGAAGACGACCATCCCCGGTAGAGGAGAGGACCATTCTTCGGTCAAGGGTATACGAGTAGCTGCGCTCCCCTGCTAGAACCTCCAAACAAACAATCCATAAACTGTTTTCCTACAAAGAAACAACACAAATTCTAAAAAGAAGTATATAAAATGAAGTTGGGGGAGGTTGGCTCAAGCTAAGAATTCAGTCAGCTGAGTAATTCCATCAATTTAGGTTTAACCTAATATATTACCCAAAATACTTCCCTTTCTGAGATTTAAAAATTCTTTTTTTTAAAGCTTTTATTTATTTATTTGACACAGAGAGAGAGAGAGAGCACAAGTAGGCAGAGCAACAGGCAGAGGGAGAGGGAGAAGCAGGCTCTCCACCAAGCAGGGAGCCTGATGCAGGACTCAATCCCAGGATTCTGGGATCATGACCTGAGCTGAAGGCAGCCACTCAACCGACTGAGCCACCCAGGCGCCCCAGATTTAAAAATTCTGAAATTAAGAGTTTAAATGGCAATTATCCACATTGTTTTTATTTTTTCTTCTTTTGCTTACAACATTATAATCAGTATTTGCAGACAGTGCCTTTATATGAAACATCCAGTGTAATTTTAATGATTAGCTTTTTCAAAATAAAATCTTTATATGAAATATACTTAATTAAATTAAGAAAAACTCATGTGCAGTTAAGATAAACTGCTTCCTGGCAAGCTAGATGCTACATGAACATTAGGAAGTAAAATGTGTGTTTACTGGAAAAGAAACAGGAAGCATTTGCAAAATAGTTCTGAAGAGTCTTCTTTTCACAATGACAAAAGCATGAATTAATGTGCTATGCGTCTACTTAGTGCCAACAGAAAAACTATGTGATGTATTTCATTCAATATTTTTCAGTCTTCCAATTTAGAATACACATATAGCATTACTATATTCAAAGATTATAAGACATATTGGAAAATCGAAGGTAAGCACGTGATCTAGCATATAACAACAAAAATATTATACAGAGAAGTATTTTTCGACCAAAGTCATTGAAACTCAAAGTTATAAGGAAAAAATGAGAAAGTTAAGAGAACTGATGTAAGAAATTCTTTATCTCATATAATGGATGTGAACAAAAATAGATCTTTGAAAAAGAAAATTCTTGACATTTCCAAACCTTCAGGTTTAGAGAAGGCAGAGATTTTCCAACAGTTATTTTTTTTCCTAAAGAATCATCTAGAATTTTAAAGCAAACTTGGAAGTGGGGATTTTTTAATTAAATAGTGTATACTAGAAAATTAGCATGTGAATGGCTCATATCTGAATATATTTTGTCAATCAGAAAACATGAATTCAGTACAAACAAAAGGCAAAGTATAAAAATGTGTAAGACACATTTATAAGAGCTTACAATGCATTGATAAAATATATATATATATATATATACACACACACATATT
The DNA here is from genome assembly GCA_028534135.1 of Potos flavus. Lineage (NCBI taxonomy): Eukaryota > Metazoa > Chordata > Mammalia > Carnivora > Procyonidae > Potos > Potos flavus. The sequence goes on from CM052883.1 coordinate 137,840,695, forward strand.
TATATACATGCATATATGTTAACTATAAACATAAAGCAAAATGAATGTGTTATGGAGTGAATATTTGTGCCTCCCCCAAACTCATATGTTAAGGCCCTAACCCCCTGGGTGCCTATATTTGGAGACGGGACCTTTAAGAAAGTAATTAAGTTTAAATGAGGTCCCAAGGGTAGGGCCTGGATCAGATAGCATTAGTGTTTTTATGAGATAGCAGAGAACTCTCTCTCACTCCGTGTGTGCACAGAGGAAAGCCGGCGTGAGGACGCAGAGAGAAAGCAGACATCCGCAAGACAGGAAGAGGGTTCTCACTAGGAACCAAATCCTGCCAAACCTTCATCTGGGACTTCAAGCCTCCAGAACTGTGAGAAAATTAATTTCTGTTTTTTAAGCCATGCAGTCTGTGGTATTTTTTGCAGCAGACCAAGTAGAATAATACAAAGCGAATGCCAAAATGGTAGCAAAGACAATCTGTGCTGACCAAGGATATGTGGAATGAACTAGACCACACAAGAGGAAGAAAAAAAGATCTCCTAAGGAAGAGGGAACCTATCTGTGGAATGACTTGAGTATGGAAGACCATGTTAGTGGCAGAATGAGTGCAGATTTTGAAGGTGAAAACTGAATTATGTTCAGGAGACCACAAGTACCCACCAGTCCCCAGTAGAGGTTGAAAGTTCAAGTGCAGAAAGAGAGAAATGCAACAGATGAAATAAGCAAACACTTTCTTTTCTATCTCATCAGATTCTCCACCAGAAAACTTTAATCAGCTCAGGAAACATTCCCAGGGTAACAAAAAGAGTATCTATTTAATAAGTGTGTATTCACAGGATGTCACTGCATCTTGGAACTGGAAAGAGCCTAAAGCTCCTTAGCCCAATCAAGTGGCCCCACTGTCCCTAGAGGACAAGGGCAAGGCAGTCCCTGAAAAGAGAGAAAATATCTTTCCTCACAATGGGACAGGCTACATTGCCCAAAAACAAACAAACGAATAAACATTTAGGTTTCTCTTGAAGAGAAGTGCTTATTTAGCTAGATCAAGCCAAGGACACTAGTAGGGCCACAGGAAGAGTAGACAGGAAGTGGAGAATTCATTTCCACCCTTCCTCATAAAATAGAGTACACTACTTGCCAGGAGCCTGTGAGGCAGCATAGAAATGAATATCAACTTTCATCTCGCTTAAGTCCAGGGTCTTACTTAAAATTGAGCTCGGAAAGAAATCAAGAATCACGTCTACTCTTGTGGAAAGGCAGGAGGGGTCCCAAGAGAAAGATTTGTGCAGAGTCACTTGAAGAGCTAGTGTAAAAGTAATGTATCCAAGTGAGGTAGAACTTCAATTCTATTGTCATTTCCTTGTGAGAATTGCCTAACTCTGTATATAAAAGCTTCACCTACAATATTAATCTGCAGAAGAAGCTGGATGGTCAGAGTAGGATGGGAGATGGTTATTCCGCTGCCTTTATTTGGGGCTCCAGCACAGAAGAGGGGCTTTGGCATGTCTGGTCACTACTGGCTATAACCACAGTCAGTGAAAGAGAAATTTACAAGAAGGAGGCAGGAAGAGCAAACTTTAATTGCTACCAAGGTTTCAGGTTACGGAACCCGGGCAGAGTAGCAAAAGCATCTCTGCTGCAGTAAGTCAGATAGGCAGTTTCAAAACCAGCATTACAGCTTTTTAGCAAAAATAAATAAGCACTGCATCGAACTGAAATGCTCCGTTAATAAACGCTCACGGTTCTACAAAGGCGTGATTAATCTTTGTGAATTTCTCCAATCGAAGCAACACGTCTTTTTCTTACATTCCCCCTTTGTTCTTCTTCCAGATACAGTAGCTAACTAGAAGAGTGTCAGCTCTAATTAGATGATGGTTTGAAGGCTTCACATCACCCAGAGGTTAAGTAATGTAGCACAGAGCCTGTGTTATTCAAAGGGAATGTTTTAATACACTGGGAGAAATGTGGAGACACAGCAGCTGTGTGAACTCTGGCAGACACACTGCCCTGAAGAAGCCCTGTATTGTCTCTAATACCTTAAGTTCAGCAGTTTTAATTCCCACCGCTGTGTGATGTTTGACAGTTCATTCATTTAGAGAGCTTCAGGGATGCATAGGTGACTCAAGTTCAGATAGCTATTTTAAGGATATGTCACTTCTGTTTATTTTTTAATGCTAAGGAGAACACACTGAGTGAGTCAGAGGAAGACCTTTTGCACACAAAGAAACAGTTCTTTCAAAAAGGAGAATGTTTTGACATTTAGAGACTAAGCACTTCTTTGGGGGATAGACTTCCTTAAAACTGAAACACCGATTGGTAGCAAAGTTAAACAGAGCCCAACCACATAGCACCCTCTCTGAATGTTGGCTGTAAAACAGGGATCTAGGCTAACTATGTAAACCTCTCTATATTAGTTATTGCAGAGCCTTCAATCATGCCTCTCAATCCAGTCTGCAAAGGGTATTTATGAACTTCGTCTTGATCTGAATTAGACACATTGCCAAAAATTGCAGTTAATGGAGTAATGGACGAGACTATGTTCTTCACACAAGACAAAATATACAGAAAACAGGTCTTTGTAATACTACCTATGGTATTTTCCCTTGGTAACCATAGTGGGGTTATAGGTCAGCTGTCACGGATTATGGGGTGCATAGGGACTGATTAAGGAGATATTAACAGAAGATAAAGGGATGAGCCAGACCACAGGTGGGTGGGGAGGACATAAATCTAGAAAAACTGAAAAGGTCAAAGCTGCAAGGATAACAAACCAGGTCTGATAGCAAATCATAATGTATGCCACAGCTACAGTCTTAAGAAAAATACGTCTATCAAAAGTAGTTCATACGATTTTTTTGGAAGCTAATATAGCATTTCTATTTTTAAAAAAACTGATGTACTTACTAATGTAAAAAGAACATTACCAAGAATAAATTAGCAACCCTTAAAATATTATTTCTTATGCTCTAAACCAACATTTTCATATTTCAATGGAAAATGACTCATTTTGTCACATTAAATAGCATAAGTCAAAGTAAAAAATCTGTATGGAAATTATACTGAGCTTCCCTGTATATGAAGATGAACCAGGTCACATTGAAGTATAAAAATATCAACTTCCCCACAAAACCAATTCTTTAAGTCTAAACAATTCATTGCTCAGATATAAAAGGTTTTTTTTTTTAAATAAGTAGCCCAACATAATTTTTCTTCCTCTTTCATTCCTATTTCCCACTTTCTCTGTATCTCAGTCTCCCTCAAGCTCCTAACTAAATTCTCATTGTAGTTACTATATCCAAATAAAAATTCCATCTTGCCAAGTCTTTTTTCGTAATCCATATTTCTTTGTTTTGTACTTCAATTTCTCTTCCCACAACCTGGCCCAAACCTTTTCAAGTCGCCAGCATTCCCCACTACTCTACGGTTTTAGTGGAGGTTTGAAGTTAAGGGAGGATAGGAGAGAAATGTTTCTGATTCTCCGGGGAACAAGTTTGTCCATGTCCTGCCTTGCATTCCCTCCAATCTCACTTTCTTGAGAACCACAGCTCTGTTTTACACATGCAATGCTATTAATCATCTTTCTCAAGTGCCATGTTGATTATATTGTGCCTCTTTTTGGAAGCTTGCAGTCATTTTCAGTTGTCATTTTAGTCAAGTTGAAATGGATAATCTTTTAGATTTTAAAATAATAATTGCTCAAATGCACAATACCTAGTTATTTCAGGAAGATTTTAGGCAGGCCTTATTAGCACTTCTTTCATCTGAGGATATTTTTATTTTCCCTGGCATATTATATGCAATATCACTGAAGGCTTAGGCATTTAACTCAATTAAAACATAAATGTTAGATGCTTCCTTTTTTTTAACCCAAGATGTTATAATGGAAATGTTCACTGTTCTTGTTATTGAAGACATTCACAGGGAAACTGGAGATTTCCTTTGAATGAATAATTAAGTTTTTAAAATACTCAAATTAGTGTTGCATTGAATTATAAGCTGTCATTTCCAATAGTCGTTTGTTCTGACACCTCTACATTAGCAAACTGTATTTCTGGAAAAAAAAGAAACTAGTGTCTAGGGACATCATTTTGTCACTATCCATGTAAAGTATTAAGAAAAAATTCTGCCCAAGATTGTGTTTGTATTATCATCAACCCAATTTGTTCAACGATTTTCAGAGAGCAAAAACAATACTTTTTAATATGCAGTAGTCATTTTTAGAAATAAATTTTACATTGTGAGCATAATTTGTTGCTAATATTTTTTTTCTTATTTTTGAAATAAACATTAAGCAAGTATGAAAAATTATTACATTCATACGATAAATTTGCTCCCTTGGTAAGAGCATAGAAAAAAATGAAACCAAGTTCATGAGAATAGCCTTGAATTGTCCTCATCAAAGTGGTATTTCTACAACACAATCTATAATTGTTTCTATTTGTAACTTGTTCCTTGTTATTGCTAAATAACAAACCACTCCAAATTTAGTATTTTAAAAAAATTAACATCATTTGTTTTGCTCCTAAGTATGAAATGTGAGCAGAGTCACTGACAACATCTTATCTCTGCCTCATGGGCCATTGGCTGCGGAAAGGCAAGAAGCTGAGGATGCATTGGCTGGAGAGAGAATCTGAATGCTCACTCATTCACACATCCAATGGTTATGACGGCTATAGGAAGTATGGGCTTTTACCTGTAGGCTAGAACACCTACATATAGTCCTTCATGTGGTTGTTTGGCTTCCTCACAGCATAATTGCTGACTTCTGAGAGTGACTGTCTTAAGAGGACAGTGTGAACACGTGTGACATTTTTATGACACACCCCCACCTCTGAAGTCACGTAGCGTCACTCAGCTGCACTCTATCAGTTAAGGCACTTACAAAGATTTTCCCAGTTCAAAGGGAGGAAATATGAATCCTACTAACTGATGGAAGACTTGTCAGCCTCACAGTGTAGAAACTGCATGTGAGATGGGATATACGGTGAAGACCGTCTTTGGAAAATACAATCTACTATATGACTGTTCAAATATGGGTAATTTCAGAAGACACAGATCTCCTACAATATATGTTTCATAAAATACTCCCGCAAAAGCTTCCCTTGCCAAATACTTTCTCTGCAGCAGGGGGAGTTTTTATGAATTTGATTTTGGATACAGTGTGAGAAGCTTCTAGGTTGAATATTACCCATAAAAAACCTTCCTTCTGATGAGAAGCACGCTTATCAAATTATCTTGCTTCAATCCGTCAAGAGGTTATTAGGTTGGGGTTAGACCACCTTATTATCACTCTTTGTGGAATATACAATTAACTACTTTGATTCATCCAGAGAAATTCCTTATGTACCTACAATAAGAAGCAAATATCTGTGGCGGGCCTACCCCTTCACCTTTGAGCCAGTTAGTCAGCTCCTTTGTTTCAACACATAATAATTTCGAACCCTGACATCTTTGCTTTGTTCCCAATCTTAATCACCAATGTTGACCCATTTCACATCCTGTTTCATGACCTTATCCTCAGCCCCAGATCTCTTGCTTCAGCTTCTTGACTAGAGACTCGCACTTATTGCCTTTAAATCTGATGATGTATAGGATCCTTGCATATGATTCCCATTTTTCCTCAGGCTACACCTCTTCCTACTATTTCAGACAACAGTCTACTGTCACTGTTGGTACCTTACAGCCCAAATTCCACAACCCTACCTGAGCACCAGCCTACGAAGCCACCATTTCTGGGGACTGGTAAAGCTGAAAGAATGGTGCCCCAACCGTGGAGAACACAAGTGTGAATTACTCAGATGTTCACTTCCAATTCATTTAGTATCTAGTTGAAGAAATATATGTGTAAACAAGTAAATATAATACAAAACAGAACAGAATAAAATGAATGCTGTAAGAAAAATACAAACTTCTTAGCAATATTATTTGGGAATTCAGATAAATAAACAACTACTTTATTTTCCTAGAAAATCATTTGATGGTGACAAATAATTATGTATAATAAACATAGCTACTAGTTTACTTTGGCTAGTTGGCTATCCCTAAAGAAGACAGAAGCACCTGTTGGTGGGCACCATAGAAAAATAGTGTCCCTGGACTGGACCTGTCTTAACAATGAATGACAGCTCCCACAATCCCCATGCTAGATCTCTCTGCTGGTGGTGGCATGGTGCCAAGAAGAGATATCCCAAATAGGTCACTGAAAAAGTTCATCACTGACAGCTCTATTGGAGCAGAAGAAACAAGTGTTGCTGGTGCTTGGAGATACACTACATACCCATGGGAATCTTTCTGATCTCATTTATACTTAAATATTTGGTGACAGTGTTTGGCAATTACTGCCTATGCTGTCGTGTCCTATATAAAAATTCCCACTTGCTTATTTTGGATATTATTTAAATTTCCTCTATGTGTTTCTTACCCACATTCTAAATGGTATCTTTGATCTTTTCTCTTTATTCAACTAGTTTGACTCACTGAAATTCCAAGATATATTTTGGCACAAGACAAAAGGAACTGAATAGATTAAATATTTTTCTGATTCTCTTTTAATTTGTGTTTGGAGTAAACACAAGTTAAAAGTTATTGTCGGGGCGCCTGGGTGGCTCAGTGGGTTAGGCCTCTGCCTTCGGCTCAGGTCATGATCTCAGGGTCCTGGGATCGAGCCCCGCATCGGGCTCTCTGCTCAGCAGGGAGCCTGTTTCCCCCTCTCTCTGCCTGCCTCTCTGCCTACTAGTGATGTCTCTCTCTCTGTCAAATAAATAAATAAAATCTTTAAAAAAAAAAAAAAAGTTATTGTCAATGCCATGTGACTTAATGAAAGGTGCTGTATGTGTTTTTATGCATACTTCAGAAGAATATTTGCTGCTAATATCCTTTGGATGATATACTTGAACCTCAGCACATTTTTCTTTATCAAAATTGTTAGGCCAAGATCATTTTTATGCTTTATTTTTAATTGCTGGAGAAAACCTCGAGCATTCTAAGAAACGATGAAAGGTGAAGGAAGGAAGGAAGGAAGGAAGGAAGGAAGGAAGGAAGGAAGGAAGGAAGGAAGTTAGGAAAAGAAAGAAAGAAAGGCAAGCAAAATGAACTTCTCTTTACAGAAGCTAACCCTTTGAATGTGGATGACTAATGCTTGAGAAATGAATAAGCATTGCACAAAATTTGAGTGTTTAGTGGGAGTTTAGTGGGGTGTGTAGTTTCTTCATAGCATGTGGACTACTTTGTAATCAAAGTATAATTTTATTTCTCTGTCTTATGTAACAAAACATAAATTATGGGGATATTAGAAATGTAGATAAATTTTAATAAATCAAAATCATCACAGGAAAGAATTCTGAATAAAGAAGTCATTCCTGGGTCCCTAAATGGCAGCCTACACAAACAGTGTTCCATTGATCTGACTGCTCCCATCAGCAGTTATTTACTCTGGCCCCTGCTTCTTTCATGGTAAATCTCTCATGAGGAAGTATCTGCGTGTGAACTCTGCACTCTGGCCTGAGAATATGAAGTCGATCAGCTTTTCTTCTCCTGGCTGTCTCAGTAGGCAGATTGGATGCCTTCTATATCAGCAAACTGGGCTCCAGCCTGAGCTGGACCACAGTTCTGGAGACCTGGTCCCACTTCACAGTGAGAACAATTAGTTGAGCCTCTATAGATCCAGTCTTGATGTGAAAGCTACTAATAATCCCTTTGTAGCATTCCAGTTGTGTTTTCAGACTTTAACAATCACTTAAATTTTATCTTGATAAGAGGGTTCTTGGAATACCCACCTTCTGGGACTCTAAGAACTACCAATCCAAATAATCTCTTAATATAGGACATTCTTCAGTCATAGGCTCTCCCATCAAGGGGTTGCTAGCTACTAGATGTATCTTCTATCTACAGAGATATAAAATAGGCTGCTGCAACTTGATTATATACAGCAGGATACATTCAGATGTCAATGCTATATTTGAAATCTAAGTGTATGTTTAGTTTTAAACGTGGTATTTTTAAAAAAATTGATGGTTTCCTTTTACTAAGCATCCTGGATTCTGAAACATTTGCACTGTGAAGATACAGCTCCAATCCTTCACTGTGGTCACCCAGATAGCCTGGCACCTAAATGGCTGGTCACTCATAACAAGTCAAGATTACATCCAGTAAGGCCTCTGAAAAACCACATACTCACCTGGTTATTTTTCCTCTAACCAAACAAGTTCAGACCAGTATTTCTGAGAATCTATAGGTTCTCAGAACATTCTCATTTTGCCAGTCCTTCATCAGCATGTACCAAACATTGACTGGAGTGTCAACTGTAACCATCAACTAACTTCCTTTTTGACCTGGGCTTATCCCTTTCTTATATTTTATTTTCATACAGTAAGTGTGCACCTGAATGTAAAGAAGCCACCAGTGGAGGGAAATGAACCTCTAAATCTAGAACCAGAGCATATCCCTATTCTGAATAACACGAGCATGCCACATCTGCCTAGCATGGGTAAAACAGAAAGCAATATACACATGGTTCCTGCCCTCATACAGTTGATAATCTAAGATGGAAGACAGACAGAGTAACTACAAAGGAAGGAAGGAAGGAAAGTTAAGACAAGTAAACAGTGTAAACATGCTAAGAAGCAGCAGGGCTTGAGGTGCTCTCAGTGAATAACATGGGCTGTGATCGTATGCTGAAATGTAAGAAGTGCCACATAAAGCACTCAGTCCCATAGAGCTCATCTCCCCCTAGCCATGGTGCCAGGAATTCCCAAATTAATCCTTTTGCTTAACCAATAAATGTTATAACAAGAACTCTTTAGCTCCAGCCTTTCACCAGATTGGGTCCCAAGGACATAATCTGAGGGATTTGGGAATTTGTTCTAGAACACTAGGCAAGCACCAGGCTCCGAGAGGAGCAGGATAGATGCATGCTCACAATTTGCTCACTGCCGACTCAACTGAAGACAATAATTTATCCTGATTTCCTAAGGTGGACTCTGAAAATTCAATGTGAATGACTAACCATCCTCTAACATGTCTATTTTCATAAAAGAAAAACTAGCAGCTACAAGATAAAAACCTATAATATCAAACTCTGGCAACCACTTTCAGTACTGACCTACTTATACTATTGGCCCTATTAAAAGAGAAAAATTAAAACAAATGTGCCTTGATAATCCATTCCTTTTCAATGAAATAGATTTAGCAACTGAATTTCAACTACAGTGCTAAGAGAGACTCATTACAGTGATTTTCCAATCTAGTTTAAACTTTTCTGTGGTAATTTTGGATACAGTTAGAGATTAATTTTATGGAGAAGGGTCATAGAAAGCTAAGGCTCAAAGTTTTGAACCATTTACGAGCCAGTTAGCAGAACTTTGTGAACTGCATTTATAGTTCCTATCAGTTCTTGGTTCTAAAGGGAACCATTCAGTCATTTATTGAATGAATATTTGAGGGTTTGAACATGTTAAAAAAAGTAGATGGCTGACCAAAACAACCAAATGAACAAACAAAACGATCACTCCTTGAAAATCTTAAATAAATGCCCTTGATTTCATAATACATAAATTATGTACCTATTGTACATCAGATCCTATGCTATTAAGCAGACTGGCAAACCATCACGTGAAGCACAATGTGATAAGCCTTTTCATAGAGATATGCACATTATGCTACCGGAAAATGAAGGGAAAGCAGACAACTGCTTCATGATGACAAGGGTAGATTTACTATTGTTGTGATATAGTTTATTTCAGGGGGGCAGCCTGTGTGTTTAGTCTTGTGGCGAGATCTTACTACATTTTAAGCACCGTACTAAATACATTTCAAGATTTCTCATTTGATGCTCATAAGCCGAGGAAATGAGCAACTATTTTTCCCAATTCAACCTTGTATGGAGGAAGGAAGGAGAGGGCAGAGGAGGAATGGCAGGATATTAAATCTGGCCAGGTAGAAAGGACAAGGCAACACATGGACTTAGAGCACATGAAGGCAACAAGGAATTACTGAAGAGTTTGTATGCATAGTAGTAACATGATCTCCTTTCCTGTTATAAAGACCACTTTACCTTTATATTAGCTGGAGGTAATATGTCCTCAGGAGCTTTCTGCAGAGCAGCTTTGCTGGTTAGGCAGGGGTAGCATCATCCACAACTGTTACGGAATAAGTCACTTGAGGAAACAGAGGGAGCTCTGATTAGGATAACTTTACCAAGGCAAGTTAGCATCGCTAGCCGTCAGGCCAAGAGCTCTAGCAGCAGTTTCAAGTCCTGGCTCATTCATTCAATGGCCTTGTTTTTCTGCTGGTGGTATGTGGTAGAGATGTGAGAAGCAATGATTATCTATAAAATACATTGCCAGTTTCTTCCTGATAAATATGATAAAGCTCTTACTCATAAAATAAAGCAAGGTGGTATCCAAGGTCAGACATTATGAGGAACAAACATGCAACCACCCCCCCACCAAGTCCCCAACACATGCATATGTGCTCAAGGCTCTACTTAACCTAATGCATGCAGATTGTGTTATATATTGGTTTTTTTCAAGAAAGATTTTATTGTTAAGTAATCTCTACACCCAACATGGGGCTTGAACTGACAACCCCAAGATCAAGATTCGCATGCTCAACTGACTGAGCCGGCCGGATGCCCCCGTGTTGTTATGATCAGAGTTATACTAATAGCAGCTCCCCTGTACATACCGAGTAATGTCCTCATGGCTACAAGGTAATGATTATTCATCCCAGCTGCAGATTAGAAATTTGAGCAATTTTTAAAAAATACCCACTTTGAGGCCTTCATCTTTGACAAATTCACTTAGAATTTGAATAAGGCCCAGGTACTGCTATTTTTAAAAAGGTCTCCATGTGATTCCAATACATAGCCAGGTCTATGAACCAAAAGTCTTAGGAAATGCATAAACTGCTGACTGCTGTGTGATGAATTTCAAATCTTGCCAGGGTAAAGGTCTTCTTTAGGCCTTCAGGGTTTTGAATACAACCCATCGCTCTGTATCCTAAACAAATTACCTGTTTGCTTGTCTCAGCATACCTGTCAGGACAGCTACAAAGGTGAAGAATAAGCAATGCAGAAACTGTCCAGACATGTCACTGAATCCCGCGTATTCTTGTTGGCCCACTTTTTCCGTTTTAAATGCAGTCCTTAAAGAATTACGTATTTGCTCAAATATTTTACCTGCAGTTAACATATGTTATCTCCAAAAAAGTAGCGATGACTGAATTATTTATAAAATGGTATACTTCTCAAGGAAACTGAGAACATAGAGCCTTTTCCCTACACCGTGATTCTTTCATAATCCAAAGTAGATACTTGGTTAATACAGCTAAATATAATAATACTGACAGTCCAAAAGGCAAGTTATTAGAGAAAACAAATACAGATATGATCTCATGTCTTTCTTATTGATCTGAGCTATTCCAGTCAACACCTACGACAACTCTATTTTTATTACAGGATTTGGGTGTTACGTTTTTGTTGTTTTCAGCTCATCCTGAACCTTTTAAGGTGGAGTTAAATCTCTCCAAGGAATACTTGTGGCTGTAAAGCTTTCAGGACAACATGTTTCGACAGCCTTGAGCTTATCTGCATCTGACAAATGAGAATCTTCTCTAGAACTGCTTTCTAGAAATGAGAGTGGGCTCTTCCATCTGCTACCAGGTGAACAAAAAATAATTTGTGGAAATGAAAGCAAATTTAGAATACAGAGAAAAACAGAAAAACATTACCCATAATCTCATCCCCTGATCATTTATTATTAAAATTTTGGTGTTTTGCCTCTTAGCTTTCTTTGCTATATATCAGATTCCCTCCAACATAGATGGAATGAGACTATATATACAATTTTAAAATCTGATCTTTTTACTCAATTGTATGCTGTAAGTATCTATTCGTATTATGATATAATACACTTCTTATTTTAGAAGATACCTGAGGCAGTTTAAAAAATAATTTCAAGATAAAACATTTAAAGATACAAAGCAAGAGCCCATCTAATAGAAGCAGATTCTCTCTGGCACCTGCCTGATAGCACTTGGACAATGAATTTAACATTTCTCCTGAGGTAAAATGGGAAATTTGTGGGTATTATTTGCTCATTTTACAACAAAAGAAAGCATTCTTACTCATACAGAAAACAAGGGGCAGGCATTAATATACATAGTATTTTCTACCTAAACTCAATTCAGAAATCTATTACATCTGGTGATATAACTGGGGTGACCATGTCCTTTATCTTCCGAACCAGGGAACTTTTGAGAATATATGGATGATTACTGGTTAACAATTACTGGGACAATAGGACAGTAGAAGTAAACTGGGACTGTCCTAATTATTAATAAGAAAATTAAATGTCACCGATAATTTCAATTATTGTTACCTATTAGCAATAATCATAATAAATTATGGTGCAATCATGATCTTCTTGCTTAACCTGGTTATTTTTCTTATAATATTCTGTTAAGGGAAGCATGTATATAGTGTAGCCACTATTGACAGTACAAAGACTAAATCTTAGATTAAAATTCATCATAGTCACTATCTGTGAGGGTCAATATTACACCTTTGTTGAATACTTAAAGTCATCGAGCTATGGAAATATTCATGAATAAAAACTTATAATTTTAGTAGATGGACAGAAAGAATATCGCTTTGTGGGGGGAAAGAGTACAAGTCATACAGTCTGAATTAATAGCACATTTTTTTAAGATTTTATTTATTTGTTTGACAGAGAGAGAGCAGAAGAGCACAAGCAGGGGGAGTGCAGAGGGAGAGGGAAAAGCAGGCTCCCTGCTGAGCAGCGAGCCCGATGTGGGGCTAGATCCCAGAACCCCAGGATCATGACCTGAGCCGAAGGCAGAGGCTTAACTGACTGAGCCACCCAGGCGCCCCTTAACATAGTACATTTTAATGATTAAGATGAGAGTAAATATTTTTAGACAAAGATCAGAATATTTAAAGATGAAGATCTTAAGGGAAAAAAATGAAACAAACTCCACAAATAAAGTATTAAAATGAAGCTTACTTAATGCTAAGCAAAGTGGAAAGATAAGCCAAATGTTGGGAAAAAAATATTTGTGAGAAAAAGAAACCACAAAGGAGTAGCATGAGAATATATATTTTTAAAATCTACATACAAATGAAAAATAGACAAAAATTCAATAAAGAGGAAGCAGAAATAAACAGATAATATGAATAAACAATCCACTAATGACTGCCCCTCTCCCAGCTCATGCTCTCTTTGCCTCTCTCTCTCAAATAAATAAAATCTTTTAAAAATAGAGAAATTAACATTGATATGGTATAAGCTGGATGCCTGGCACAAACAAAAGCAAGCCTTTCTGGAATGAATACCTTGGATCTGTCACTATCCTCTCTGCAAAGGGACTGTTCAGAGAGTTATGGATGTATTAATAATGTAATAAAAATGTCTAACACGTATTTATAAAAGATGGCAAATATGTATAATCAGGGATAGGGATATTAAAAAACAATGAGATACCACCTTATACTAACTTATTTGACTAGAAGATTTATATTTAACAATACTTTAATATCGAGTCTTTTTTAATGTCACTCTTTCACTACTAGGTGTTGGTGAGGACATGAAGCAAGAGGTACAACTAGTGGCAGTGCTAACTGGTACTACTATTGGGAGAATAATTTTGGCACTGTGTACTATAATTGAGGTAGAAACATGACAACCAGAAATATGGCCCTCAAAACAACTAGAAATAGCAAGGCGATAGCAAATACACTTTGAAAAGCATAGATAAAGCCACGAGAAAGTAAGACAAATCTCTAGAGGCCAAAAGACAAGGGAACTGAAAACTAGAATCATGTTGTGTGAGTTGTCATTGTGGCATCTGGGGAGTTCTTTCAATGCCTACAAATGCAGGGACTTAGCTCTTCAAGACCACAAGAGAACAGAACAAAAGGTCTTTGGCTTGAGGGAAGCTGAAGTCAGAACTGAGATGCTCCATCCCCTCACCCTACTAGACACCACAAACACACAGAAGCACACGCATACACTTTGGCACATACACAGAACACATAAACGCACACATATACTTCCGCACGCAGACGCATACAGTGCTTGTATTCTAGAAGCTTACACCTTTAGTGAAAGGGTTGAAAAAAAATAGGTCTATCTACCAACACTGGGAAATATACATAGTGTGTTTTATATGGGCTCTGGGTAGAAAATTATCTCCCCTGAGAATGTGTAACACCAGATCTGTGCTGTATATAAGATTAGAATTTGAACGTACACTAAGTAAACCAAGAATCCCTGTTTTAAGAAATTAACACTGAAGGGTACCTGGGTGGCTCAGTCAGTTAAGTGTCTGACTGGCTCAGGTCATGATCTCAGGGGCCAAGAATGGAGCCCCATGGCCTCCCCACTCAGCAGGGAGTCTGTTTATCCCTCTCCCTCTGCCCCTCCCCCAACTCCTGCTTTCTTTGTCTCTCTCTCAAATAAATAAATAAAATCTTTTTAAAATAGAGAGAGAAATTAACACTGAGATGGTATAAGCTGGATGCCTGGAACAAACAAATGCAAGCCTTCCTGGAATGAATACCTTGGATCTGTCACTATCCTCTCTGCAAAGGGGCTGTTTAGAGAGTTATGGATGTAATAACCATGTGAACCCAAAGGGATAAAGAGCCGCCTGAGGCTAGGAAAAATGGGGCTATTTTAACCCGTATCAAGAGAAGGTGAGGGAAAAGAGGAGATGCAGGAATCTAGGAGAGAATTGGGTAGAGAAAGTCATCCTGAGTGAAACAATGACCTTCACTTGAGAACAGGTGAAAAAGTATACATAATAGAGACATGTACAAGAATGTTCTTTATATCATTGCTCTTAAATGCAAAAGAGGATACGTTTTAAATCCATCTACAGATGATAAATTAACAAATTGTGCTAGCTATCTATTCATTGGAATATTGTATAACAGTTATAATAAATGAAAAAGCACTACATTTATCAATATGGATACATTTCTAAAAAACAATAGTTTGCAAAAGATTCCTATAACATTTATATAAATTTTTAGTTTGTAAAACAATATGTGCGGTGTTTATATCTACATACATATGTAATAAAAGTACAAAAACGTACAGGAATAATAAATATAACTTTGAGATAGTACATAACTTTTAGAACTCAGAAGAAGGGGAATGAAATTGAGGAGAAACACAAATATTCATGTACATCTATAGTGTTTTCTTCTTTGTAATTCTGTTGTAAATACGGTGGTTAACATTTCACAAGCTGGGTAATAGATACATGGCTATTCCTCCTTATTTTCCCTGCTATTCTGTATTCTTGAAACATTTTATAACTAAAATCCAAGTTTCCTAATTACTAATTTAAATGATCAGTCTTCAAAAATGATGCCTAAGGTCATGTGAAATTATAGTGAATTCATCTGACAAAATATTTCTATATATATTATTTAGGTAAAGTTTTCTAATAAACATTTTAAAGTACAGGGTCTAATTTATAGCCAAAATTACACATGTTCCCCTTCAAAGAGTTCTAACTATTTATAGCATTAGAACATTGGGGAAGATACACAGGGAAGTGTCCACATGGGAAAAAAGAGGCTTTAAAGAAAAACGATATAATTACAGGCAAAATTATAGCCAGTCTTCATGTTGGATAGATTTACTTTCATCAGAATGAGGACATCTCTTATCTACTTAAAATTATCAAGCTTTTAATTTTGCTCTTCCAAATCTCTTGAGAAAATTAACTGAATATAAACTCACATATATATATCTGGATCCCACATATATACATATTAAACACAGATATATAAGCATATGAGGAGTATGATGCTGTTTGTCTTGACAGGAGAAAGTGGTGGACTAAACTGAAATTGAAAAAGATCCATTTTGAAATTATAAGAGTAAATGTATTAATATGTGGCAGGGATAAAATATTAAAATAACTAATCACATGCCTGTCTTTACCCTTCATGCCTCCCAAGCAGAAAGGATTATTTGCTGTTCGAGCAGATCCTGGGCCAGGGCCTTGGCCATGCTGGTTAGCAGGGCTGCAGAATTGCTGATTTATGTGGTTACAAGGCACAATGTGAATTCACTAAATTTGAGGAAGTCAAAGAAATCTCCATGTAAAATGGCAGGCTGGGAAGTCAGTCTGCACAGACATCTAATTTCTCATTTAATCCTGAAAGAAAAGAGGAAGTAGTGACAGAGAACGGTGGAACTGCTCAGAGCCCTTGCTCTGTTTCTCTGGCAAAGAATGGGTCACCGGAAGCCAAGCTGCAGCCAGGGGATATCTGGAACGCTGTCTTTGGCTCAGGTCATGATCCCAGGGTCCTGGGATCAAGCCCCGCATCGGGCTCCCTACTCAGTGGAGAGCCTGCTTCTCCTTCTCCCTCTGCCTGCCACTCTGCCAACTTGTGCTCCCCACCCCTCTGTCTAACAAATAATAAATAAAATCTTAAAAAAAAAAAAAAAAGAAATCAAGTTTCTTGATTCCTGCTATCTCCAACAAGATATGAAAGCCAACGTTTTCTCCCTTTGGGGAAGAAATTAACATTTCTGGCAGAATGCTTAAGCAAATTTCTGATAACTTTTAATTTAAAGTCTTGTTATGGGACACTGTTTCCTTCCCACTTAGCTGTCAGACAAAAGTCACCTTTAAGCAGACCTTTTTTTGCCATTTATATCTAATCCAGTTGTCCTCAAATTTTGTCGCACCTCAGAATCACCTGAGGTAGTTTTTAAATTCCCAAAGTCCAGATCAAACACCTTACCAATTAAATCAAAATGACTGGGAGTGGAAGCCAAGTATCAATATCCGGTATCATTTAAAGATCTTTCCCTAGGTGAGCCCAATGTCAGCAAACCACTGATGTAGCCAAACAATGATTAATGCTCTCTCTCTCCCTCTGTGCCCCCTTCCCTCTCTCTGCCTCCTTCTCCCTCTTCTTTCCCTCATACCCCCCCCCACACACACACACATCCACATACAAATTTCTATCTCCGTCTCTCTCTTTTTCTCTCAAATGGCCCTTTGAATCTTGACTCTTGAAGTTGGTTTACTAGGAGCTTTTTCTTTTGCATGGATTACCTATTTTTCTAAAGTTTATTCCTCTTTTCATTTACCTTTCAAAGTTAAATGATATGCTTGGATATTTCAAAAATAATAACTTTTAAAGACAAGTAACACATTCCTTAAAGTCTTTACATTTATATTAGGAATATCTAAGAGAATCCAGTTACTCTGGATAAATAAAATCACAACTAAAATTCACTATCAGAAAAACAGTGTTTGATTAATACGCAAATAATTATTTAACTAAGCACCTTATATTTCTTCCATGATTGTGGAAGCACTTGCCTGCTCTTCATTATACAATTATTGGACCGCTAATGCCTTTATGAGCTCTAATCACTTTTTTTGGCCTCTTCCCATCCATGGCTGTAGCTCTAATTGAGTTTACTAAGGAAGTAAATTATGCAATTGTCCCTAATAAGATTGACAAGCCAATTTTCCTACTACCTAAACAGCTAGTCACAGAACCACAATATCTAGCAGAGAATATAAGAAATCAGAAAAATTCCCAATATTGAAAATCTTATTTTTCTGTCAGATTAATTATTTTTCTAAACTTTGATCCCTATGCATTCGTTAACTTGCAATAACAAATTATACGATTAAAGTATATGAAAGCAGCCAAAACTAATATTATTGCTAGAGCAGAGAGAGCTATTTATTGAACTTCCAATATGTAGCACGCTCTAACTGAGCATTTTATACCCATTACCTTATTTAATTTTCACAAAGATTCTAAGATATGCCCTTATTTCATAGTAAGGTAAATTAAGATTCTCTATAAGGTTGATTAACATCCCCAGGGCATCCTGGTTGGGAGAGATCAGATAGGATTTATATTATCAAAAAATTTTAAAAGACCACTAGGTTTTTATTACTGTTAAATATAAATTTATTGACTAACCAGCCAAAGGAACATAGGCAAGCGAAGAAATCCATTGAGTAGTTGACTGAAGAAAGAAAAGTCAAGGGTTTAACTGCCAAAAAGGAGGAGTCTGCGATGTTCACTGTAATTAAGCATTGAAAATTAGCCCTCTGGGTAAAATCAAATAAAGATATATTGTCTGTACCTAGTTTATTAAATTCCAATTCCCCCAAAGGACTTGTATCCAGAATTTATACGTTTTTTAAAACTTTCAAAACTCAATGATAACAATCCATTTTATTAATTAGGTAAAATATTGGAGCCAACACTTCACCAAAGAAGATATACAGATGACAAATAAGCACATAACACAATCAAATGTTGTTAGTCTTTAGGGAAATGCAAATTAAAACCATAATGAAAGGGACACCTGGGTGGCTCAGTTGGTTAAGCAGCTGCCTACGGCTCAGGTCATGATCCCAGGGTCCTGGGATGGAGTCCCACATCGGGCTCCTTGCTCGGCAGGGAGCCTGCTTCTCCCTGAGCCTCTGCCTGCCACTGTGCCTGTTTGTGCTCTCTCTCTCACTCTCTCTCTGATAAATAAATAAATCCTTAAAAAAAAAAAAATAATGAAATATCACTGCAAACCTATTAGAGTAACTAAAATTCAAAAAAATAACAATACCAAATGCTGACAAGGATGCAGAGCAACTGAAACTCTTTTACATTAATAATTGGAATGCAAAATGGTACAGATATTTTGGGAAAGGTTGGTAGTTTCTTAAAAAATTAAGCATATAACTTTCATATGGCCCAACAATTGTACCCCTAGGTATTTATTCTAGAGAAATTAAAATTTACTTCATAAAAACTCTGTACATAAATCTTTATAACAGCTTTATTCGTAATATCCAAAAACTAAGGGGTAAAGGCAAATATTCTTCAATAAGCGAATGGAGAACAAACTGAGTTACATGATGGACCACAGTTGATCAATTAAAGAAACAAATTATGACAAGTGCAATAACATGGATGAATCTCAAGGAATTATGCTAAGTGAGAAAAAAAAACTACCTTTAAAGGTTCCATACCCTATGATTCCCCATATATGATATCCTAGAAAAAATAAAAATATAAAAACAGAACAGATGGGGAGTTAACAAGCATTGCAGTCAAATACCCCTGCAAAGGGGTAGCAGGAGGAAAGTTTGGGGTATGATGGAATTGTTCTGGGTCCTGATTATAGTGGTGACTGCACAAATCTATACAAGAGTTAAAACTCATAGGACTACACATACACACATGCAATTTTATGGCATGTTAATATTTTATAAATGAAATGGAAACATTAGTGAAAGGAGGAAAAAGTACCATTGTTCATTCATCAGCAACAAGTCTTCATTTAGGTTCAGTAGGGGTCTGATACACTGGACACTCAAATTTTGTGGTCATTTATCAGCTTTAGTTGATTGGAAAAACTGTGATAAAACCCCAAAATTCAGCTTTTATATCTCCAAGGAAGATATATAGATATATAGATATAGATATAGATATAGATATAGATATAGATATTAATTTTTTTTACTATTACAACTAATTTTGCTTTTTTTTTACAAAACTAGTGGCTGAATATTATCAAGCTGGAAGGCATAATTTTTACTGATAAGGTTATTAATTGTGGGATAATCATAAATTAATTTCCATGGATGAATCTTATCATAATTGCAGCTGGCAACATTTTTAGTAGAAGACTCTGATAGAAACCTCCCTTGTGTTCCAGAAGGATGACAAACCCAAGTTAATTAAATTTCCTGATACAATTATGGCTTTGCTAAATCTAACAAATAGTTGCCCATATAAAGAGTTTGTCCTAGAATTAGGATGGTCAAAAAAAATAAGAGATAGAAGTTTCATGATTTAAAACAGTTAATATTATTATTAACTAGCAGTCCTACTAGTAGGTATTGATCTGAATATTATGTTATCTGTTTTAGATAGTTGGGAGTATAAAATATAAGTGAATTAAACTTTGCCACTTAGTGAGGAGTTCTTGAAATACTGAATACATTCTCTTGGAGGGAAAAATGAAACAAATTTAAAAAGTGATAATGATGTAAAATATAGACTTGTCGAGTCACTATGTTGTACACCTGAAACTAATGGAACATTTTGTGTCAACTATACTTAAATAAAACTTACATAAAAAGATAATAAATGGGAGTGATAATGATGAAAATTTAAAAGACTATTGATCAACAACACTGCCCAACATAAAACTTAAAAGAGCTGAAACCAAGTCACAAACAGAAAGAATTCTTTTTTTTTTTAAGATGTATTTATTTATTTTATGGGATGCCTAGGTGGCTCAGTCTGTTAGGTGTCTGCCTTCAGCTCAGGTCACAATCCCAGGGTCCAGATATCCAGTCCCACATTGGGCTCCCTCCTATCAGGGAGTCTGCTTCTCCCTCTCCCTCTGCACCTCCCCCCGACTCATGTTCTCTTGCACATATTCTCTCTCTCTCAAATTAAAGAAAAAAAAAACTTTAAAGATTTGTTTACTTTATTTTTTTTTTAAAGATTTGTTTACTTTAGAGAGAAAGAGAGCACACACAAGTGGGGAAAGGAGCAGAAGGAGAGAGAAAATCTCAAGCAGACTCCCTGCTGAGTGGGGAGCTGGAGTTGGGGCTGGACCTCATGATCCTGACATTCCGACCTGAGCAGAAATCAAGAGTCAGACACTTAACTGACTGAGCAACCCAATCGCCCCAGCAGAAAGAATTCTTATACACCAGGCCAAGCCAATGAGACTTCCAAGAGAGAAAATGTCGAGAACATTTTCTAAGATCGAACAAAGAAATCATATGACTATTCCTACTTAGCCACTGAGTCAAGAGAGAGAGCAGAAATTAGAATTACTTAGACTCAAAAGTCAAGGATGGAGGTAGGAAAGGAAAGAATGGGAAGCAAGCAACATGCACCAAGTCAGGCATGGAACTGGTAGAAGTCACTTGGATGCTGGGTACTCATTGTTCAGAGTGAATCTCAAGATGTACTACTTCTTCTGCTATTGGTTCTCTATACAGAGTGGCCATAGAACAAATCATCCCCGCTGGAACTCCTTTCAGAGAAATGAGACACTAAAAATAAATAAAATTACATGAGTTTTTAAAATGTTATTGACTAATAAATTACTTACAGTGTATTATTAGACTATTTAACATTTTTTTATTATGCAGTTAGCCAACATATAGTAAATAGTCCAAATACTGTTTTTGAAAATAAAAATAACACATCTGTGTACATTAAACAAAATTTTAGAAACTCATATTGAATATCTGAATTTTGACAAATAACAAAACTCTCAAGCTTGAATTATTCTCATTTTAATCAGTATTTTTTTTT
>CM052883.1:137862537-137884095 GCA_028534135.1 Potos flavus
GTTTCATTCCATTCTTGCATAAAATATAAGTTTATCTAATTAAAAATAGAAGCTTCACCAAAAGATTCTCCTCATAAGTCAAGATATTTCAATATGCAATTATAGAATTTCAAATTTAAATCTTATACTCCATCTGAGATCATAAGTAAATTTGTTCAGTTCTGTCACTGGAAAAAGTTCTGTGTCTTAAGGTTTTGCAGTAATTGCAATTTGCTAAAAGTTTCAAACGCTAACATTTTGGGAACTATGTTCATTAACCACATTGATTAAAATTTTCAACTTATTTTGACAAAAATGCAGTCAAAATTTAGAACTTGCTTAGATTAAAGTTCTATATCATTACAGTTTAACTTAAGTTGATTTATAAAGAAATTCTCCAAAGGTTTAAATATTCCTAAACTCCATTTGATATGGACAACAAAAAGAAAAAATACGTACCACCATGTTACAGTACATTTTTAAAATTCAAATTTAGCAATGTCACAAGTGTGTAGTTCCTTGTTTATATATTAAAATACTTGTAAATTTGTATAATTCCAAATCATACTAATTTGTAGAACTGCAGTTTCTACTGTACAGAATATTGCACCACAAGCAATCTTAGAGTCAAGTTTTAATTTAATGAGAACATTATTTGTACCACGACCTTGTGTTCCACCAAACTACTTCTGCATGTGACATGAAAACATGCAATTTTACTAATAATACTGATTTTTTTTTTTACTGAATAATAATAGTACTCACAATAATGTCAGTTGTTTCAGTTTTGACAGAAAAACTTCCAAAGTTTTACTATGACTTCTATGAATTAGATGAAAATAGCAAACTATTAGAGGAATAAACAAATAATTTCTTTTCAAGTATCTGATGGCAGGATATAAAACTGACATTATTTAACTGATTGCAAAGTTCTGCTAGAGGAGCTGACACATTAAACGGTATTGTTTCATAGGTATACAATAAAACTGAATCAAAAAGGAGGAAAATTAATTTAAAAGACTAGTCATTTGACACAAATAAAATGTCATACTTCCCAGCGTGATATAAAAGGCACATTCTGGAGGTGCCTGGGTGGCTCAGTCAATTAAGCATCTGACTCTTGATTTTGGCTCAGGTCATGATCTCAGGGGTGTGAGATCAAGCCCCATGTTGGGCAACATGCTGCAAGTGAAGCCTGCTTAAAATTCTCTCTCTCTCTCCCTCTACTCCTCCCCCCTTAAAAGAAAGGCACATTCTGCAGACTCACATGTTAACTTATGGTCTTTAGGCAGAATGTTCTTAAAGGAACTATTAACATTTGCAGGAGATTTTCAGTTTTATGCCTCTGGGTTTTCATTGGTCAGTTATATTATTCTGCATGTGTGTTCCCCACTCCCTCACACACACCTTTTTTGTTGGTAAAAGTTCACAAACATTCTACACGAGCTATCCTTGAGAATCAGAAATTTACTACTTAGTTTGTCATTTTAATGCATTTTCTATTTTTGAGAGCTATTCAAAATGTTAAAGTGTTACCAAATACCAAAATGGATAAATAGGTTTAACTCTACAACTTACAATAAATGGCAACACCACTGTAAGGCGGGCAATCAGATCTCTCCAGATGCCCTCAAGAGCAAGGCACTTCAGCCTCTAGCCTCCATACATTTTTTCATATCCACCTAACCTAAAATCCCCGTTTCCCTCTGGCCCTAGTGATTGGTGATGATTTTGTGAATTTCATAGTCCGTGGCATGGGCCACAGAACACTTGGCTGGAACCTCAAGAGGCTACCTCCCTGCTGAAACCAGAAGGAATGAGCTGTTCCCATTTCATGTTCTGGCGCAATCTGTTTTATCAGCAAGGGCCCTGCCTGTTGTCCTCGATAATACTTCTAAGTTCATAACCTAGAAGAGGTTTCCTGAAATGAGACAGTATACTCTGGCTTGAACAATTACCACCTATCAAGTTAAAACAAACAATGCTCTTTATGCTTTTAAAACAAAGACATCTGTCACAAAATCACCAATGCTAATATATAATGTAATTTTGTAAAACTGCAGTTCTCACTGATGACAAAATCCTTAACTCCTAATTTGATAAAAGCCTATGGTAAGTTTTTAACTCACATGACTCATATAAAGATTCCATCAAAGTAATTGACTACATCACAGATAAACTTCGAAAACACTACACAAAGTGAAAGAAGTCAAACATAAAAGAACATATATTGTATTATTACAACCATATGAAATGCCCAGAAAGGGTAAATTTATAAAAACAGAAAGTAGATCAGTGATTGCTTGAGGCAGACGGTGGACAAGGGGACATGGACATGGCCATGGGGGTTCTTATCGGGGAGATGAAATTCTAAAATTCACTTATGGGGGCACCGGGGTGGCTTGGCCAGTTAAGCATCTGCCTTTGGCTTGGGTCATGATCCCAGAGTCCCAGGAGCCCCACCTTGGGCTCCACACTCAGCAGGGAGTCTGCTTATCCCTCTGCCCCTCCCCCTGCTTGTACTCTCTCTCACTCTCACTCTCTCACTCTCAAATAAATAAAATCTTTAAAAATAATAAAAAATAAAATAAAATTCCTTTATGGTGATAGTTGGACCACTCAGTAAAGTTACTCAAGATCACTGAATTACACACTTGAAGTAGGTAAATTCTATGACATGGAAAACAGACTTCAATAAAGTCGAGGGATGGGAAATCTATCTTTAAATGACAAGCAGGTGGGTTGGATCTCAGTTGATAACATGTAATAATGTATTTTATATTGTGCTCCATGATATATTTCAAATCAGGTTGAAATGCAATTTCCATAGAATTGAGTAAAGCATCTGGCCATGACCTGATCACTATTATAACTACACAAGAGATGGAGTATGTGATTTCTACTCCATTAAAGTAATAGTAACAATGGAAGCATTGAGTAACAAGTAGAAGACTGAATTTACTCTGCGGCTCACCCAGAAATATTCAAGGCTGTGCAGTAAGAGAAAAGGAAACTCGACAATGAATGTTACACAAGATTGACTTGAGAACAAAAGCATTCCCAGGTGGTTTTAAAGTGCTCATGACCTTTCCAGGCTCAGTCTCTGTTACAGATTGAATGCAGGCCTGGCATTCAACAGCTTCTCTGCTTTAAACATACAGGTTCCAAAATATTATGACTCCTTGAAAAGCTATGAGAATATGCTGGACTGATCTCAAATTTAAGAATGATTCAAGAAAAGTCAGAAAAGATTTCTGCTTAGAAAGTGGATCCATAGTAAAACATTTTAGTTTTTCTAAGTGTATATAATAGAAACTTTCTTGACATATTCATTTAGCTACTCACACAAACACACAAAAAAAGAAACTAAACAAAACAAAAAACAATCCAGTCCCTCTCAAAAACACACTGGTCTGCCCACGACGTGCTGAGTGCTCCAGTCCACAGTTCTCTCTCTCTCTTTCTCTCTCTCTCAAGTCCCTAAACCTGGGCATATCTGATCCCATCAATTGTATCCCATGTTTACCCAAATACTGCTACTTACTCCCAAATCATTATTGTAATTACGTTATTTAATTAAATATTATCAGTGATGTCAATGAAACTGGTGGAATAAGAACTTCCAAAAACCCTCTTCTCTGTCAAGGCAATAAGAACACTGAAAAAATTTGTCAGAATCAACTTTTTCAGAACTCTGAAAATTAACTGTTAACAGCAATCCAAGCTTTTTGGTTTTTTTCCTTATAAGGACAAGTTTTATGGTAGTTTTTAAGTTGCCATATTCTCCTCTCCCCATCCCCAGCTATGCAGTAGACTTAAAAACCAACAGCACATGGGTGCCTGGGTGGCTCAGTCAGTTAAGCATCTGCCTTCAGCTCAGGTCATGATCCCAGGGTTCTGGGATTGAGCCCTACATCGGGCTCCCTGCTCAGCCGGGAGCCTGCCTCTCCCTCTCCCTCTGTTGTTCCCCCTGATTGTGCCCTCTCGTGCTCTCTCTCTCTCTCTGTCAAATAAATAAATAAATCTTAAAAAAAACACAGTAACCTAGGAACCAACGGATGGGGCAGAATGTATTGGAGCTCTTCAAAGCCCCATTCCCAGAGAACTGATGGTATTTGATGGACCTAGTGATTCCCTGGAAGACCTCACTCACAAGCTCCACTGAACTGACTCAGAGCTTGCCCTGTATGAACAACATTTTCCCCAAAGATAATTAGTCAAAAATAATCAGAGGAAATTGGTTAACACCACAGTTGCCAGAGGTGGTGGATTAGAGTTAGAGTGAATGATAGATTAACCAAAAACTTAAAAGAAAAGGTAGGGTAAGGAGATGTCCATGGGGACCTTTGAAAACTCCCAACATACTCCTGGAGATCTAGAAGGCCAAGTAGAAGTGTAGGTTATACTTATTTTCTGAACTTCTGCTGTAATTATTGTCAAAACCACGTCATTTAACAATAATAGAATAGCATATATGACTTTTAATTACAGGTTACTTTTGTCTCCCCAACATTATATTAACAGCTAACTTTTATATAGCACCGTGTGGCAGGCATTGTTTTAAGTGCTTTATAAGTGTTGGCTTATTTAATCCTCATAATAAGCTAAATACTGTTATTCCCCCATTTTACAGAGAAGAAAACTGAAGCTTAGAGTACTTAAAATCCCAAGGTCAAATATTACCACATGGTGAAACTAGGATTCAAATGCCAACCTTTCAGCTCAAGAGATCACACTCCTAAACAGCCAAAAATACCACTTCTAATTTGGCCTTTGGCTTACAGAATGGGCAAAGGTTTTAGAATCAAGGACCTGTGGACATGCCACTTTCTAATTTAGGGAAATCATTTCGTCTCTGTGAGTCTCGGTTTTCTTCCTCTTTAAAATCAGTCTGACGGGGAACCTGCATGGCTCAGTCAGTTAAGCCTCTGTCTTTGGCTCAGGTCATAAACCTGAGGTTCTGGGATTGAGCCCCATATAGGGCTCCCTGCTCAGGGGGGGAGCCTGTTTCTTCCTCTCCCTCTGCCCCTCCCTACTGCTTGTCACACACTCTCTCTGTCTCCTCTTTCTCTCTCTCAAATAAAATCTTTTTTTAAAAATTTTTTAAAATTAAATTGTTCTTTCCCCAAATACTTTTATTTTATTTTTTCAGTGTTACAAGATTCATTGTTCATGTACCACACCCAGTGCTCCATGCAATATGTGCCCTCCTCAATACCCACCACCAGGCTCGCCCATCCCCCCACCCCCTCCCCTCCAAAACTCTCAGTCCCTTGTTCTGAGTTCACAGTCTCTCATGGTTCTTCACCCCTCTGATTTCCTCCAATTCATAAAATTAATTTTTTTTAAATCATTCAGATAATACCACTATATCATTAGGATTATTATGAATAGTAAATAGTGTGTATGGAAATACACTTTGTATATTGAAAAGTGCTAATGAAAACATTAACTCATTAGATACTTGGGTACTTGTGTCAGAGAGAGGGCAAGGAGAACATTGTGGTAGAGCAGAGTCAACAAGACCTGGGTTTGACTCTGACTTGAACATTTGCTTCTTAGACCTTGGGTAAATTGTTTAATCGTCACGGGTCTTAGTGTTAACAACTACAAAATAAAAATAATGCACGCTAATTTTCAGGTCCTGAGGATTAACAAAAAAAAATAAACGAAACACCTGATAAAGTGTACTCAACAAAAATAATTTCCCTTCTGGCTACCCTTCATCATCATAGAGCAATTCCCCACTTCTATTCACTTTACTTTGCTTTATTCTGCTTCATAACACTTGTCGGCCTCTGACATATATTGATTTGTTTCTTTATTTTCCGTCACTCCCATCCAGGATGTAATCCCTTTCAGGTCAAGGACCTGTCATTTTCTTCACTGCTGTATTCCCAACATCTACAACAGTGCCTAGAAAATAGTAGGTGCTGAATAAATATTTGTTTAACGACTCATTATTATCATCTACCATCATCATTGTTATAATTGAGATTGCACTCTGTATCACTATAATCAATTAATATAAAATGAGGAAAATATTCATTGAGTAACTCTAAAGTATACAATATACTCTCAATCCAATTTTCTCAAAGATTAAGTACCAGATAACCTGTATCAGAATCATCTTGGGTATTCATCACACAAGAATTACTGAATCAAATGGATGATGTCCCAGGAATTTATCTTTTAACTGAAATCCATCTTTTCTTACTTTTTTTCTTTTAATTCAGACTCCTATTGGCTAGCTATTTAAAAATGATTACTTAATATAAAATTTTCTTATAATTTGAGTAAAGGAAATGTAAGGCTTTTAAAATTTTTAATTCAAAAGCTCTGAAACTATTTTCCAATGTGTTCGTGGATTGAAGCAAAAAAAAAAAAAAAAAATTATTTTCTAGTAACCATTGTATTTAAAGTCCAAATATTTTCTCTGACCAAAATATTTATCATAATTTTTATGAAAAGATTTTTCTAACTTTTTTTCCTTTCTTTGATGTTTAGAATATATCTTTAGATAATTTATAACTCACTAGAGTTTAAAATTTGGGGTCAGCTAACAGGGAATCATTCAAAAGATACCAAGGAAACCATCCATATGTTACAAAGACAAATTTTCACAATGAGGGAAAATAAAAACTATAGCATTACAGTGACTGCTTCATTGTCATTCCAAACGGTTTCACTGTGCTGTGGGCCTACACTAGGTTAAATATGGTAATAATTCCAAAGCTACATCAGCAATCAAGACCACTGGAACACTTGAGAGTTCATGGGCACACACTGAAACCTCTGCCACAGCTTAAAAGGTATGCAAAGATGCTTGCACACATACTGGGTCTTTGGCACTAAGCACAGTACTAGTTGTACCTCCAGTCCTTGTACATTCATTCTGAAGTTCAAAATTTGGAAATTCTAATCTCTAAGCAGATTATATATTTAATTACTCAACTTAATCTTAAGTATAAACAGTTTCATACTCTGGTCTACTTTTTCTACCTGTTATTATAAGCTGGACAGAGGAATGAATGAAGCTCCTCCAAATTGCTCCAATTAACATCTGGAAGAAGAACCGCAATGAGAGCAGGGTCAAGGGAAGCCCCAGCCTGACTGCTGAGCCAGTTCTTCTTCCCTTTGACTCATTAACCATAATCTCCAGAGAGCACAGATGTGTAATCCATAAAGGATGTTATGACATTGAGAAGTGACTTCTCTGGAATTAATACCTTTCATACATCAACAGGAATTAGCAAATGCTGATTTTAAGCTCAGCACTACTTCAGGCATTTAGTGAAAGACAGAAGATACAGACTTCTTACATCTTAGTTGGGGAGAGTGTCATAAATGGCACTAATTAATGTTAAAAAAGGACTAGCATATAGTCCATAGTGAAGAAATTTTTTAAAAAGATGCTAGGCTAGAACAGAGTGGTTGAAAAGAGCAGATTTCAGAATCAGACTAGCATTTGAGTTTTGGCTCCACCATTTATTTACTAGCTATGTCTTTGCATCTGTGTTTCAATGTTGCTAAACTAGAATTTCCATTTCTACTTAATTATCATAAATCTACTTCCAAAAGAGTTCTTATATGGATTAAAAGCCAGTTGCCACACATACTCATTAATAAGAAGAATATCAAAAGCAACAATTATTGAGTGTTTGTTATCTGCTAGGCATTCTTCTAAGTATTAACTCATTTAATTTCTTAAGAATCTTCTGACGGGTTATAGGGTAGAACACCAAGACAGAGAGAAGTTAGACAGCAGGTTCAAGTCAATCCTAGTAAGTGGTGGAGCTGAGAGCTAACCCCATGACCCTTCCTAACAGTAATTTTTTGCCTTTCATAAATGGTAGCCAAAAGGGGGAGGTACCAGAGACAGGCAATGGAGCAGATGTTTAGTCACACCTTTAGGACACCTGGCTTTAATACAGAGAAATAACTATAGATGGTAACCTTTTTATTAAAATACATATACAAGAAGCCAGAATCTCTTTAAGGAAATGGGATATACCACAGAAACTTTGCAGGCCAGAGATAGTGGCATGATATGTACAATGTGCTGAATGAGAAAAAAATATACAGCCAAGAATACTTT
The DNA here is from genome assembly GCA_028534135.1 of Potos flavus. Classification (NCBI taxonomy): domain Eukaryota; kingdom Metazoa; phylum Chordata; class Mammalia; order Carnivora; family Procyonidae; genus Potos; species Potos flavus. Next base: position 137,870,615 of record CM052883.1, read on the forward strand.
ATCCAACAAGGCTGTCATTCAGAATAAGAGAGATGAGTTTCCCAACAAAAACTAAGGGAGTTCATGTCCACTAAACCAGCCCTGTAAGAAATATTAAAGGGAACTCTTCTAGTGGAAAAGAAAGACCAAAAGCAACAAAGACTAGAAAGGAACAGAGAAAATCTCCAGAAACAATGACTTTACAGGTGATAAAATGGCATTAAACTGATATCTATCAATAATCATTCTGAATATAAATGATTAAATGCTTCAATCAAAATACACAGGGTGTCAGAATGGATAAAAAAGCAAGACCCATCTACATGTTGCCTACATGAGACTCACCATAGACCTAAAGACACCAATGGACTGAAAGTGAGGGACTGGAGAACATTTATCATGCTAATGGAAGTCAAAAGAAAGCTAGAGTAGCCATACTATGTCAAACTAGATTTTAAAGGAAAGACTGTAATAAAAGATGAAGAAGGACACTATATTATAATAAAGGGGTACATCCAACAAGAAGATTGAACAAATGTAAATATTTATGCCAACTTGGGAGCAGCCAAATATATAAATCAATTAATAACAAGCATAAGGAAATTCATTGATAATAATAGAGTAATAGTAGGGGACTTTAACACCCCACTCACAGCAATGAACAGATCATCTAAGCAGAAGATCAACAGGGAAACAATGGCTTTAAGTGACACACTGGACCAGATGGACTTCACAGATATAGTCAGAACATTTCATCCTAAAGCAACAGAATACACATTCTTTTTGAGTGAACATGGAACATTCTCCAGAATAGATCACATACTGGGTCACAAATCAGGCCTCAACAAGTACAGAAAGATTGAGATCATACCATGAATATTTTCTGACCACAACACTATGAAACTTGAAGTCAAGCACAAAGAAAAAATTTGGAAAGACAACGAATACATGGAGGTTAAATAACATCTGACTAAAGAATGCATGGGTTAACCAGGAAATTAAAGAAGAAATTTTAAAAATACATGGAAACAAATGAAAATGAAAACACAACAGTCCAAAACCTTTGGGATACAGCAAAAGTGGTCCTAAGAGGGAAGTGTATAGCAATTTAGGCCTACTTCAAGAAGCAAGAAAAGTCTCAAATACATAACATCATCTTAAATCTAAAGAAGCTAGAAAAAGAACAACAAATAGAGCCTAAAGCCAGCAGAGGAAGGAAATAACAAAGATTAGAGCAGAAATAAATGATACAGAAACAAACAAAAAAAGTAGAATAGATCAATGAAACTAGGAGATGGTTCTTTGAAAGAATTAATAAAATTGATAAACCCCTACCCAGACTTATCAAAAAGAGAAAGGACCCAAATAAATAAATTCACAAATGAAAGAGGAGCGATCACATCCAACACCACAAAAATACAAACAAAAAAAAAATATAAAGAGAAATTATATACCAACAAACTGGGCAATCTGGAAGAAATGGATAAATTTGTAGAAACATAAGAAACAGAAATAAAAAATAAAAAATTTCAACAAAACCATAAACAGCAAAGAAATCTAATCAGTACTCAAAAACCTCCCAACAAATAAGAGTCCAGGGCCAGATGGCTTCCCAGGGGAATTTTCCCAAACACTTAAAGAAGAGTTAATACCTATTCTTCTAAAACTGTGCCAAAAAAATACAAATGGAAGGAAAACTTCTAAACTCATTCTACGAGGCCAGCATTACCTTGATTCCAAAAATAACGACCCCGCTAAAAAGGAGAATTAGAAGCCAAAATTACTGATGAAAATTCTCAAGAAGATACCAACAAATCAAATCCAACAAGACATTAAAAGAATCATTCACCACCAGCAACTGGGATTTATTCATGGACTGAAAGGGGAGTTTGATATCCACAAATCAATCAACATGATACACCACATTAATAAAAGAAAGGATAAGAACCATATGATCCTCTCAACAGATTCCAAAAAAGCATCTGACATCATATATTCTTGATAAAAATCCCTCAACAAAGTAGGGATAAAGGGAACATACCTCAACATCATAAAGGCCACATACGAAATACAGTTAGTATCATCCTCAATGGGGAAAAACTGAGAGCTTTTTCTCTACAGTTAGGAACAAGACAAGAATGTGCACTCTTACCACTGTTATTTAACATACTACTAGAAGTCCTAGCCTCAGCAATCAGACAACAAAAAGAAATAAAAAGCATCCAGACTGGCAAGGAAGAAGTCAAACTTTCACTACTTGCAGATGACTTGATATTCTATATAGAAAACCCTAAAGACTCCAACAAAAAATTACTAGAACTGATACACGAATTCAGCAAAGTCACAGGATACGAAATCAATGTACCGAAATCTGTGGCATTTCTATACACCAATAGTGAAAAAACAGAAAGAGAAAATAAGAATTGATCCCATTTACAGTTGCAGCAAAAATCGTAAGATACCTAGGGATAAACCTAACCAAAGAGGTAAAAGATCTGTATGCTGAAAACTATGGAACACTTAGGAAAGAAACTGAAGAGGACACAGAGAAATGGAAAAACATCCTATGCTCATGGATTGGAAGAACAAATATTGTTAAAATGTTTATACTATCTAAAGCAATCTACATATTCAAAGCAATCCCTATCAAAATACCACCAGCATTTTTCACAGAGCTGGAACAAACAATCCTAAGATTTGTATGGAACCACAAAAGAACCCAAATAGCCAAAGCAATCTTGAAAAAGAAAAGCAAAGCTGGAGGCCCCCAGCTGCAGACTTCAAACTATATTGCAAAGCTATAGTCATCAACAGTATGGTACTGGAACAAAAACACACACAGATCAATGGAAGAGAATAGAGAACCCAGAAATGACCCACAACCATATGGTCAACTAATCTTCTACAAAGCAGTAAAGAATATCCAATGCATATTGGATAGGGACAGTCTGTTCATCAAATGGTGTGGGAAAACTGGACAGTGACATGCAAAACAATGAAAATGGACCACTCTCTTTTACCATACACAAAAATAAACTCAAAATGGATGAAAGACCTAAATGTGAGAAAAGAAACCATCAACATCCTAGAGAAGAACACAGGCAGCAACCTCTTTGACTTCGACTGTAGCAACTTCTTACTAGACACATCACATAGCCAAGAGGCAAGAAAAACAAAGAAAAAATGAACTATTGGGACTTCATCAAGATAAAAAGCTTCTGCAGAGCAAAGGAAATAACAAAACTAAAAGGTAACCTACAGAATGGGAGAACATATTTGCAAATGACATATCTGATAAAGGGTTAGGATCCCAAATCTACAAAGAACTTATCAAACTCAACACCCAAAAAGCAACAATCCAGTTAAGAAATGGGCAGAAGACATGAATAGATATTTTTCCAAAGAAGACAGCCAGATGGGCAACAGACACATGAAAAGATGCTCAATGTCACTCATCATCAGGGAAATATAAATCAAAACCACAATGAGATACCACCTCACACCTGTCAGAATGACTAAAATTAACAAATCAGGAAACAACAGATGTTGGTGAGGATGCAGAGAAAGAGGAAACCTCCTACTCTGTTAGTGGGAATGCAAACTGGTGCAGCCACTGTGGAAAACCATATGAAGGTTCCTCAAAAAGTTAAAAATAGAGCTACCCTATGACCCAGCAATTGCACTACTAAGTATTTACCCAAAGGATGCAAACCTACCTGTTTGAAGGTGCTCATGCACTCCGATGTTTATAGCAGCATTATCAACAATAGCCAAATTATGGAAAGAGCCCAAATGTCCATCAACTGATGAATGGATAAAGAAGTGGTGTATATATACTATGGAGTATTACTCAGCCATCAAAAAGAATAAAATCTTGCCATTTGTAACAACATGGATGGAGCTACAGTGTATCATGCTAAGCAAAGTCAGTCAGAGAAAGACAAATATCATATGATTTCACCCATATGTGGAATTTAGGAAACAAAACAAATAGACATAGGGGATGGAAAAAAAAAGAGAGGGAGGTAAAGATATCAGACTGTTTAACTATAGAGAACAAACTGAGGGTTGCTGGAGGGGACGTGGGGTAGGGATGGGCTACGTGGGTGATGGTATTAAGGAGGACACTTGTAATGAGCACTGGGTTTTATATGTAAGTGATGAATCACTAAATTCTATTCCTAAATATTACAGGATTACACTATGTTAACTAACTAGAATGTAAATAAAAAATTGATACCAAAAAAAAGGAAAATGGGATATAAAGCAATTACGATTCAGTTACCTATAAAAGGGAAAAAAAAAAACCTCTTTATTCCTTTGGAAGAACTATTAACTGTAACAGACCAACAATGTTGTGATAAATATCAAGATTTTATACCCACAAAAAAATAAATAAATAAATAAATAAATAAATAAATAAGATTTTATACCCACAATAATGCATACACATTTATGATATTCCCTGCACCTAAACAGTCTTTGTTTCAGTGGCTGTTACTTAAATCAAGCAGTCGTATCCTACTCTCACTTGGAAGCCACTTAGAGCCAGCAGCACCATTATCTTCAGCAGCTTGCCTCACTGCTCTTGGAGGCAGCTGGTACCTAAACTAGGAGGAAACCTCAGCAAGTGCTACAGCAGCCTTTAATCTCTATAATGACAGCACTTAGACCCTAATTATCCAGGCAAATAATTCACGTTACAACAGTGAGAGCAAAGGCTCCTTTTGGTTTCTTTCCTCCCAGTGTTTTCATCAAACTAAACTCTGAGAAGATTGTGGCAGTTATCCAAGGTGGACTTGCCATGAATCAGAAGACTGCCTCTCCGGAGAGGTCAAGACTACCTTAAGGATACTTGATCACAGAAATGGAACAGTTCCCTAAGTTCTGCAATTTAATCAAGCCTCACTAAATACTAAATGACAGTCATCTGGTTGCTACTAACTCCAACTGTTAAAATCTAGTCTTTTAAAAATGCAGAACATTTTTATCTTAATATGTTCTTTAAAAATATAAAACCATAGTTTTCATATGAAATGGGGCCAGCATAAAGACAAGAAAACATAAGATATCATATCATTACATGCATAGACTAAGAAGAAAAATCAGAAAGGAAGATATCCCCGTGGGCTAGGGTCCATGTGAAAGATTTTATAGTAACAATATTCTTATCCCCATTTCATAGATGAATAAAATGAAATTATACAACCTGTGCAAGGTCACATAACCTACAGGTAAGAATTCAGACCCATGTTCTGACTCAAAATCTAGACTTGCTCCACTATGCTGGACTATCTCTCCTGAAATGGTATTATTTGAACTGGGCCTTGAACAAGTACAGAATTTATCAAAATTAAAAGAATGTAGGGCATTCCAAGAGGGGAAGAAAATAAACAGCAAAGACACAGAAGTAGACTGGAAAGTCTTAAAAGGATATAATAAAGAGGATGTCACAACATATTAGAGAATTTAGCAAGAGATCAGTTAAAAATATCCAAAAGAAGGCCTCAAGAGAGCAAAATGAAGAAAGTGGTAGTTCAGAGAAAACAATGAGATAGCAATGTGTCTGAAAATAATGTCACTTATTGAATATCTTCTATGTTCCAGGCAAACACTATCTCACTCAACCTTCACAACTTCGTAAGTTTAAGTATTAGTATTCATTATTTCTCTAGCTCTAACAGCAAAGTGTCTCTAAATGTGGAAATCCCATAGCACTTCTCTAAATTTAACCACAAACCAATAAAGTAAACGACATGCAGATAATGTGAACTAATAGAAAGACCTTCTTTCATGTTTATATTTTTAATCTGACACTGATCTTCAGAAAAAAAGTCAGGACAAAATTATTACACTTTCAAGATCTAGAACTTAAAATATCAAATTATGCACCATTTTAAAGAACTATCATTTATAAATGTAGATGCATTTAGCATGTAATCACAAAACTGTATGAACAAATTGATTTTATAAATAGAAAATGTTTAAATAGTATAATTAAGTTTGAATGGATGAGTACTTAATGAAGTATTTTATTCTAAGCACACTCTTTAAGGAGAAAAAAATAATTACTGTGGTAAGAGCTTAACCAAATTTTGTTTTTAGGTTTCAGAGCAATTCAATTCAATAACTATTTGTAGAAGATCTACTGTGCTAAGCATTTCCAGAGTCTTTGGCAGAACAAGAGCTTCCAACTGACCCTATAACACTAATAGTCCTGTTCTATGTGCTCCCAACCCTTCCTCTCCTTGCACAGCTTAGACCAGGAACTACACCTGACTCAAAAGTGGCCAGTTCTTAGTCTGCCCACCAACCCACAATAAATTATGGCTGGGCTTAAAAATAGGAATTACAAGCACTCCCTCTTGGAAATCTGAAATAAGAGACTATAGAAAAAATTGCCAGATACTGATAAATGCTGAGAGATTCAAGTTGCTGGGTCAGAACAGCGGAGGCACTGTGCCATTAGATTTAGAGGAAGCTGGTTTGACAGAGAAAACATGAGGCGGAAATGAGACAGGCCATGCATCCCCTGAGGGAGAGAGAGAAAGAGATAAAAACAAAATCCTTAGTTTCTCATGTTTTCCCAGTTCCATTTCCCAAGAGTCTTATATATACTCTGGTGCCTGTATTTCTATTCCTATGTGATTTTACCAGTTATCCTTACAATAAGCTTCTTGTTGAGCACTTCTCAGTGCTTTTCTGTTCCCTGCCAGAAAGATATCCCTGCCTAAGATACCTGCTGTGATTTCAGTTCAGAATTATCATCCCAAGGGTTCCAAAATGACTTACAAAAAGTCTCTGATCCTACAAATCTTGCAACCAAGTGGAAAACAAATACAGGCACATATCAAATATAATACAAGACAGACCATGTAGAAGAGTACAAAGTATAATCAAAGTCCATGGGAAGGATGTCTGGTTCAAATTAGTTGTACCTAAGTTGACTTCTTGAAGAAGGTGAGATTTTTACTGGATCTTAAACAATTTAGGGTTTAAAAAGTAAGGAAAGGTAGAGAATTCTACTTTAGTGCAGGGAAACAGTGTCAGGAAACACAGGCAGAAAAGGGAAGCTTTGTTGAAGAGCAAATGTTTTGTAATGATTTTACCATGTAGTACATATAGGAGAGTTTAAAAAGAGATAAAACAAGTACAGTACACACCGTAGAATGTGGAAACTGTATAGCCCATAGAGCTTTTCGATTAGAGAAATTAGCTTATTAATATAAGCCTATACAAAACTTAAAATTCTGTATTTAGTATTCACTAGGAACAGAGGTAATCAAGGTAAGATACCAGTTATTAGGGTAACTGATTCTTGTAGGCCTGATCTTAGAAGGATCCGGAAGGCCCAGAAGTGATTGTCTGAGTTAAATGTATCAGCAAGGTCAATGAATGCATTTACTAGGAAAGGAGTTCCACAGGTCCCTGTAGAAAGAGTTGGGGAAGAAATCAGCTGCAAAAGGATAGACCAAAAGGAAAGGAAGGACAAGGCAGTGCAAAGTATATGAGAAAATAGATACTTAAGGAGTGGCAACAAGAAAGACAAGAGTTGAGGAGCATATAAGATTAATTAGCTTCAAGGTTCAAAAAAAAAAACTCAGGTGTAAAGTAATTGTAGTGGTTTTCATTTATAGTATGGAAATGATTTTTCAAACCACAAAAATCATCAGTGTATCATGGTGACTCAGAGGTTAGTGAGTAATCAGACCATGATAACCAAAACACTGGACTGGGTATTTAGAACTCACCTTAGCTGTATTTCTAGATCCTAGGAAAATTCCTTTATAACCAACTCCTGTGAAAGGTATTTAAACTAAAATCTGTACATATCAGACACTTATAATTCTTTTTTTTTTAAGATTTTATTTATTTATTTGACACAGAGAGAGAGAGCGCACAAGTAGGCAGAGTGGCAGGGAGAGGAAGAAGCAGGTTCTCCACTGAGCCGGGAGCCTGATGCGGGGCTCGATCCCAGGACCTTGGGATCATGACCTGAGCCGAAGACAGCTGCTTAACTGACTAAGCCACCCAGGTGCCCCCAGGCACTTATATTTCTGAAAAGGCACTAATCCCTTCAAAGTAGAAGTGTTATTCTTTTTCCCCTTAATAGACCACTGTATTTTTTTTTTAAGATTTTATTTATTTATTTGACAGAGAGAGAGAGATCACAAGTAGGCAGAGAGGCAGGCAGAGAGAGAGGGGGAAGCAGGCTCTCTGCTGAGCAGAGAGCCCCATGTGGGGCTGGATCCCAGGACCCTGAGATCATGACCTGAGCCGAAGGCAGAGGCTTAACCCACTGAGCCACCCAGGCGCCCCCAACCACTGTAAATTTTATAAATGAATTATCAACCTAGGTACATACTATTTATGAAGCTGTTATTGGAAATACTTGACCTCTTTCTGCCTTTTCCGAGTGGCTTAAAGGAACATTTGGTGTGTGGTGGTGCTTCCTCGACTTGGGAATTACTCAGTGAAGCATATTAATATGCTCTAGACTGTGGGGGAGTTGGTATTGATAAGGGAGATAGTCATAACAAGAGACACTCCTTAATTGCTGCCTAGTTCATTATTTTGTTTTCATTAGATAAAATGGCAGTCATCCCCTACAAAAATAATCCTAAGTATGAACCGAAGCACCGGGTTCCTTCTGGGATGAAGAATGAGAAAAATACTTTCAATGTTATTCTTTATATTTTATATTATTTGGAAAACTATGCTCAGGATCTTAAAAAATTAAACTAATATATAATGTAAATTATTAAGAACCTGATGACCCAAGAGAATGATGAACAAGTACTTGAATAAGTCTGTGTGTTTAAAAATCAAGATAAAGAAACCCCCTCCAGAACAAAATTGAGGAATGATGAAAACTCATATCAATGTCTGTGAAAAATATCTGCCAACCAACTCTAATATCTGAGTACAGATTTCACAAAATATCTTACATGTGAGGTCTCTGAAGGATCCATCTAACATTATTTTATTTAGAAACTTTAATGAGGAAGGCAGACTTTTCTTCTTGTGAGCTGTATAAACTTTAAGAAGTTACTTTCTCTCTCAGGTCCCCACTTCTACTCATGTGAAGTAGAAAGGGTATTGGTTTCCTTCTCACAGGGTTATCATAAAGATTATATGAGATAGATGATGTTGAAATTTCCTGGCACTTGAGTACTCAAAAATATTGGTTCCCTTCTTTGATCTATGGCATCATCATTTGGTCTTCTAGGATTTGGCCTACAATAATCATACTCCGGAGCTAAGCAATTTTAGCTTTAGGCAGTCAGCTCTACAAGCTCTCCTTGAAATCTCTGATGTGTAAATATACCTTTAAAAAGAAACATAAGGTACAATATGAAGATAGTATCCTCTGGGGATAATTTAGACAATCAATAACAAGCTGACATTTTTAGTAGTTGAAAAGTAAAGGGAAAACGATAAAGAATTGCTTTCTATACCTTTTAATTATTTAAAATCCAAGAAGTGGCCATAATTTAGAGATGACTGAAGTTGAATTGCTTTTCTACGTTCTGTAGAAGATTAGAAATTTATAGATTATACCCCAACTACCTTGAGAAATTCCATTTATGCTTACCCAAAATGAGAGAAAAGGTCAGAAAATGATGCATATGTCCTTTTACACATTTCACTGAAAATAAACATTATTTAAAAGAGTGATACCTCAACCAACAAAGTTAAATGGGCTGTAAGAGAGGCACACATCTAAAACCACCTCCAGGTCACACTTCATTCATCATTTCATTTTGATGTGGTTAATTTTAAAGATACACAATTTTCACGATATGCTCAAAAAGCAAAAGGATTTGAAAACCATTTCTTATGCATGAAACACCTTGAAGGCAATTATAGGTTATATAATTGGTCATCACATTTTCTTAACAACTAAAACATCCTAAATTGCAAGTCAACCAAGTATCTTTAAAGCAGACACACAACAGGTTTGGAATTAGAAATAAAATGGCCTTGCTTCTAAATTCCATCTTAATTCACCTATTACCAGGCTTCATTCCCCCCAAATTTGATGCATTTTATGTCACTCAAACTGATTATATTTTTTCTATAAATTGGAGTCACCAACCTTCCCAACAACCTGTACATAGCTAAAGACTATGATTTGGGAAGAACAGAGAAGTTCTGCAACAAAATTGTCCCTTTCTCAATATAATCTCTAGTGGTTTTTTAGTGTTTGTGGGGTCTTTTTTTTTTACTTTGTTAACATATAAAGCATTATTTGATTCAGTGTTTGTTTTTATTCATCTTTTGAGAGTTCTTAAACTCTGTGTTATGTCACATCATTTGGGGACCTCAAATGATTAATTCATGAATGCCTATGGACATTTGGTTTAGATTAAGGCTCAATCATAGTAAGTCGAAAATGGTCTCTTTGAATCCTGTTATTTCCAGTTAATTTCATTCTTCCCCCATGTCAATAAGCTGTATGCATAGATCTCATTTTATATAGGTGGAAAAAAAAAAAACCCGCTCCAGATGAGATGGCAGTTCAAGTCACTACTGGAAAAAAGTTATCTCAAATGTATGGTGGCTAAAGGAGAAGTAATTTGGTCTAAATTATAAACAAGACAGAACTAGAAATGGCATTATAAATTCTTAATATCTAGACCCTCATTTATCTTTACAATTCCAGTCCTGATCTACAGTCATACATCACATGTTCCATCGTGTGATCATGAATGTTAAAGGTGCCTGGGAGCAGAGAAAAGCAGTAAGCCAGGAAAGGCAAAAATACACGACTAGGGCTACATCATCCCACACCCAGAGTAAACATCATTCATCATGCCACTCCTTTTTACTGAATTTGTCTGGAAACCTTATATACAACTCCATTAAATGATAAAAGCTAAGGTTAATTCTAAAAAATGCTCAATGTGACTCATTTCCTTCTCATTGATATTAATAAAATAACTGTATGATAACAATTCCTTAAAATATTTTAGTTCCTTAATTTAAAAAATGGTTTGCTATAAATAAGGGTCAAAAGACAAAAGATGTTATATTGCAAATGACCTGTTGTTTTTTTGTCTAAAAGAGATTACTAATTTCTTCAAATAATATGCAAATTGATCATTCTGAGTTTATGTATTTTAACTTTTTGTTATGGAAAATTTAAAATATTAAAAAAAAAGTAGAGATAATTGTCTAATGGATGTACATATCAGGCAACCATCTCCAACAATTATCAACTTTCTGCTGTTCTAATTTTATCTATCCCTTTACCTTTTCTTCTAAGGTATGTTAAAAGTAACTTCTAGAAAGCATGTCATTTTACCCATAAATACTCATAAACATACATCTCTATCATAAAAGAACTTTCTAAAACATACCCCAATATTACCACACTCAACAAAATTTGCAATTATTTCTTAATATGAACTAATAACCACCCCATATTAAATTGTTCCCAATTGTCTGAAAATGCCTTTTAGGTTCTTTGGTACAAATCAGGAACTGAGATCCAATTGGTTGATAAATCTCATAAAGTATTTTTCAATCTATCACATTCTTCTCTCCTCTCTTTTTAGTTTACTTATTTATTTATTTATTTTTTTAGTTTATTTTTTAAAGAGAGAGAAAGTGGGGGGTGAGGGGCAGAAGGAGAGAGAAAGAATCTTAAGCAGGCTCCATGCTCAGTGCAGAGTACAATGCGGGGCTCAATATCACAACCCCGAGATCATGACCTGAGCCAAAATCAAGAGTCAGACAGTTAACCGACTGAGCCACCTAGGCACCCCTCTACTCTCATTTTTTTTAAATGCTCTTTGTTGAAGAAACTGTGTCATTGTATATAGAATTTTTCCATTTTGTATTTAGCTAATTGTATCCTTATAATGGTGTTTAATATGCTTCTCTATCTTCTGTATTTCCTAAAACCTGGAATTAGAGGACTTATTAAATTTCAAGTTTATAAATTAGTTTTTTTTTTCTTTTATCAAGAATACTTCATGCATGGAGATGTTCATTATTGTTTTACTTCCGGAAGCACGTGCCTCCATTTGCCCACTTAACTATCCACAATTAAGAGGGGTCCATCCACTGTCAAGTTCCCCATCAACCTTTCACTTAATGATTCTAGTAGCCATTTGTGATTGTTGCCTCACCTGTTATTTCATTAGGGCTTATAAAATGGTAATATTTAGCATTCCCTGTGAATTTAATAGCAATGGTTTTTCTAGAAATAAGAAATTAAACTATTAGGTATTCTGAAATACAGCCTATACAGAAAAACTGCATGAGAAATAACTGAATCCATCCTTTTATCAATTTTCAAAAAATGATTTGATGCTCTAGCTCCCTCCAAAGGTGTTAAAAAGGTTTTGTCTGTTTGCTTTTATGCTTGTTTGGTGTTGTTTGTGTGTATCATTAAGTGTTTCACTGTACTGTGATTCATTATTCTTTTGCCCCATCTTTGGCCAGTGGGAGGCCTTCAGGTTGGCTACTGTGTGATTTTAACATGATCGTAATATGCTCGAGTAGCTTTCTCTTATCTGTTCTGACAAGATGTCCCAGACTCCTGCCGTACAATTCCTAACCCAAGCTACAATCTGTCATTTCTCTAAAGAGACTTCTTTGTTTGGTTTGGGGTTTTTTCAGTGGAAAATGGTACTTAGATGCCTATGAGTTCTAGAATAGTCATTTTGACTGTGTGGTCATTGCTTCTAGGGCTTTTGAGTGTACAAACCTACAAAACAGGTATTTTCAGATTGAGAAAAATAAATAAACACAAACACCTCCCAAGTTAACAGTTATAGGATTTTTACTCAACTTCTTTGATTTTATAGTTTATCTTTTTTTTCTTACTGTGAATATCCTAGTTCCTAACATTAACATAATTACTTACTTGCTTTATCCTATCTATTTATGTATGTATCTGTTAATAATAAAGTAACAATGCCAACATTACCAGCTGCAATACCACTGAAAACAGTTTAAAATTTTCTTGTGGTTTTGTCTTTACAATATATCTCACTAGTGCTATTAAGTTAAAACACCATGTTTTAAAATCACTGAAAATTTATTCTTCACATAATTCTGAGACATAGAATTATGTTTATTAATTTATTAGTTCATTAGTTTGATCTCTATTTTCTATATAGATTTGTTTTCTTTTTAAATAAATTTTGTTTTTGTTTTGTTTTAGATGTTTATTTATTTATTTATTTATTTGTCAGAGAGAGAGAGAGAGAGAGAAAGTACAAGCAGGGGGAGCAGCAGGCAGAGGGAGAAGCAGGCTCCCTGCTGAGCAAGGAGCCCAATGTGGTACTTGATCCTAGGACCCTGGGAGCATGACCTGAGCCAAAGGCAGACGCTTAACCAACTAAGCCACCCAAACATCCCTAATTTTGTTTTTAATGACATATAATGCTTATATGGTCCCCAAGCCCAAACTATAAAACAAAGCACTTTGATGAAGGTCTAGCCTTCATTGCTCTCTCTTCCCTACTGTTTTCTTCACATCTCTGTAA
>CM052883.1:137884595-137951574 GCA_028534135.1 Potos flavus
CATTTTAGCTCCAAGATAGGCAGATGACCTCTTTGCTTATGGGAATCCTATAATTGCTGTCTGATACTATATCCTGGGTGTAACGTTCTCAATATTTCCCTTTCACTTTCAAATAAAAAAATGGTCACCTTTTTTAATGCGTATTAAAGTCAGCATTCTAAAACCATCTGTTGGTTTGCTTGTTTTTATAAACATATAGGACCCATGATGTTCTTAGGACGAGTGACAAATTAGGCTTGAACTTAAGCCAAAATCCAGTGCATATAAAAGAAGACTGTCCATCATTTTGGCCACTGATGCTTAATTATGCATTTCGTTAAGTAAAGGTTTTACTTTAAAAGGTTCATTACTAACAATTAGTCTTCTCTCTTTTCTAATTTATATGCACCTGTTTCTAATTACAGTGGCACCGTGTCAGCCTTAGAAAATGTATCTTAAACTCTTTAGAACAACTTGGGATATTTCTGCCTACCCAAGGATATTTATCTTCCTGTTTAAGAATTAACTCGACCTTACTTTGTCTCCAATACATTTCCTGTACTTTTCTGGAATAATGATTTTTGTACTCCTCCAGTATTTAAAAGGTAAATATAAGCATTTATATTTTGTTTTTATTCTGAAGGCTTACATCTCATTGAAGGTGGTAAGCATTTCTGAATGAAAAAGGAAGACAGGAAACCCTAAAAAATAATTTGTAATCATAAGATTTTTTTTCCTAATTCTGTAACTGTGCTTATCACTGAATGTTTGTGTCCCCTTACCAAAAAAAAAAAAAAAAAAAAAAATCCTACGTTGAAGCCCGAATCCCCAGTGTGATGGTATTGGGAGGTGGGGCCTTTGGGAGGCAGGTAGATTTAGATGAGGTAATAAGGGTAGAGCCCCTGTGAAGGGACTCGTTCCTTTATTAGAAGAGGAAGAGGCCAGAGCCCTCTCCCATTCCACCACATGTGAGGACACAGAAAGAAGATGGCCATCTGCAAACCAGAAAGAAGACAGCCTCTCACAAGAAACTAAATCTGTCAGAACCTTGACCTTAGCATCTAGAAATGTGAGAAATAAATGTTGTTTAAGCCACCCAGTCTGTGGTATTTTTTTTATAGCAGCCCAAACTGACTGAGACAGACCCTCAGAACATAAACCAAAGCCACATTAACTAGTGTCGGAAAAGTCTTCTGCCAGAAAATGTAAAATGTGATTACTATCTCGGCAAAGAAATGGCCATAAACAAATTCTCTACTCTTAACAGCACGGTAAGCTGAAAGCACAGAATTCAGTGTTACCTGTAGGGGCAAGTAGGGGGAAAGGTTTACTTATCGCAATCTATTTTTGTAGTAGTAATATGCGATTTTAAGTATATATTATAAATTATTGCTGACTAGTTAATAAATTCCTATTTTAGAAACTGTCAGAATTTCAACATAAATTAATCCTAACAAAGATAAAAAGAAATGACTTTTAAACACAATCATTTAATTGTTTTTAGTTTACAATACATAACATGTGGTACTATAAGTTGAAGACATGAATGCTACTTTTTTTTTTTTTTGATGTTCCAAGATTCATTGTTTATGCACCACACCCAGTGCTCCATGCAATACATGCCCTCCTTCATACCCACCACCAGGCTCATCCATCCCTCCACCCCCTTCCCTTCCAAAACCCTCAGTTTGTTTCTCAGAGTCCACAGTTTCTCATGGTTCATCTCCCCCTATGATTTCCCCCAATTCACTTTTCCTTTCCTTCTCCTAATGTCCTCCATGTTATTCCTTATGCTCCACAAGTAAGTGAAACCATATGATAATTGACTCTCTCTGCTTGACTTAAGAGCCAAGATGCCCTTCAATAGACGAATGGATAAAGAAGATATGGTCCATATAGACAATGGAATATTACACCTCCATCAGAAAGGATGAATACCCAACTTTTGTATCAACATGGACGGGACTGGAGGAGATTATGCTGAATGAATGCTACTCTTAAAAATCATCAAAATTAATTCCCTGTAAGTACTGCAAAGGACATTCTCTCACCAGGGTAAAGCATGGGGAAAATCTGTTTTCAACCTTCTCACTCTTCACCAGAAGGGCATCTTCTTGATCCCTCCCTGACCAACCGTCAAATTCCACACGCTGCCTGTGACATTCCACTCCAAGCCTATTTGGCCCCAGTGTGCTCCTCGGCTTCCTCTCCTACATTAAAACTTAGCTCTCCTTTTTACCATCTCCTCTGATCTCAATTTTCTGGCAAGGACTTGATGAACAAATTCTTATACATACATTCATGGATGATAGTAAGTTCATTCCAAGTACATTTATGAATTTTCATAATTATCATCCAGAGCTTCTATTTTAAAATAAGTTATCCTAATGCTTAGAATTGAAGTGATATTGTTTTAAAAAAGAAAAAAAAAGTTCCAAAAGACCTAGTTTCAAAACTCTGTGTAACTCACTTAATCTTTTTGATCCTCAATTTCAGCAACTGCAAAATTTATATAATATCCACCCCTTCGTTGTAAGGATTATATGCAAGGACATAAATAAAAGTACTTTGAAGTTTTTCATATATATAAGAAATATTACACTTGTATGTAAATATATGAATACATATGCACACATATACGTGTATATAAGATGGTATTATTTACTCCATATTGGAAGTACTTGGACCTTTTAGTCCTACCTTCCGCAACCGTTGAACATATGAGTGACCAGTTAAAATATTAGATGAAAAAGAAGAGAGAAATGACCTTTTGACAGGAAAAGATCACTATATACCTTGGAGACCACCACTGAGATGCCCAGAGAAATGACTTTTAGAAAAATGGTCACCATTTCATAGCTTTAGCCTTCCAAATCCAATATAGCTAAATTTGACACAGTGGGAGAATACAGAATAAAAATGGCCCTGCAGGTAATTTCATCCTATTATGTTTATTTGAAAGGAAGACTGAACTCTATGCATTTTTTTTTCAATATTCTTTCTTACAGTTTTGGTGCACTGATCAGAAACAACCTACAGCTATGTGCTGAGGGCTGTAATTTCATAGGAAGTATAGCAGTAAAAAAATTGATGGATGTGTATCCAAAAGGAGATAACCTAGGGAAGGCATCAAAAGCAAAATAAGATTGTCTCTAAGTAAACCCATTTAGGACTAGCCTATCACATCGACTCTACCACTATAAAATTATGGATTGGTCAGGAGCAGCCGAAAAGCTCGTAAGATATGCTGAGGAAACGAGTTCAGGCTAGTGTGTAATCTTAAAGCTGCTGAGACAGGAAAATCACTAATTGCATTTTCTGAGTGACATTTTTGATCATCCTACCTTCTCATGGAAGAGGATTTTTTGAAAATAGAAAGGGTGTTAGGATGTTGAGAAATCAGCCAAGTGGTGATAGGTTTGCCCATTATATCATTTTCTGTTTTTGTGGGGATTGGAAGGAAGAGTTGGTTTTGATATTGTTGTTTTCCCCAGAACTCATACTACATCTTAGCACTTATTTAGGATGGGCCTTATACACAATATTTTTTCACATGACTACTGAAGTCGATAGAAATTCATGCCAACAAGACATAAATGTCAGTGGCTCCCTTTCCTTGTAATTTTTCAGAAGTCTTATATAAATGTACTGATGGGAACAAGCAGTAATGGGATTCCTCAGTGAGGAAAAGAACAATATAATGAATGGTGAGCTTCAGGGCAAGAACAACATTAGCAAGAGATAAAGAGAAATTGAGCAGTGTTCAGACTGAAAAATTATTAGAGACCCAATCTCTAATCTCTGCTAATATGTTAGTCGCTGAATATGGATGTATGAATATAGTGGCTGTATCATTCATGTTGTGATAACTACTCTTTTCTATATGATGAAAGAATCTAAATACACAAGCTCTGGTGCTGGGGAATAAATGGAATTACAGCACTTTAATAGAATCATTTAAGGAAAAGCACTGGCCTTTTGGAAAGAGAGCTACTTCTCATATCCTAAAAGCCAGGAGATCACCTGGGGAGGCTGATGAACTAGCCTCCAATCACGTTACTGGATAGAACAAGGGAGAAGACAAAACTGTAAGGTTAACCTACTTATAAAAGAAAACTTTATCTCCCTCTCACCCCACTGAAGGTCATCTTTTCTACTCTGCCCCAGAAACACTTAACTTGACTGTTTAAAAATCTTAAGTGTTTTTACATTATTTACAATTACTAATATGTATCTCAATAGCCTAATACTACTTAAGATTAGATAAATGTTAGATTCATTTTAAATATTTACTTGATTCAGCGCTAAATTTTATTTACATGGGTTCAGTCTTCATATTTTGTTGATTACATGACAAGTTCTTGGTCCACAACATTTAAACATGAGATGGGAATGTGCCATCTAACTATTTAAAAATCTAAGTCACGCTGACTTCCATAAACTGTAGATTTCACACTCCCCCCCCATATTCATATTTCCTACCAGTTAGTCAATCTGGATAAAATAATGTTGAAAGGACTTGGTGTTGCACAGAAAAGAAAGATGTAGAAGATTTTCTCATACTATTAAGTAACATACTTTGTTTCTAGACAATATATTTAAAAAAAAAAAAAAGATATGTTCAGCATCCACTACATGCTCACCTGTTCCCAAAGAAGAATAAGAACAGAATTCTTACTTGGCTGAAGAAATATCTATATATTTTTTTGCTTGTTTATACATTTAGGAGAGAGTGATTATATACAAATTGTAAAAATTGTATTAATAATATTAAATAATGGGGGCACCTGGGTGGCTCAGTGGGTTAAAGCCTCTGCCTTCGGTTCAGGTCATGATCTCCAGGTCCTGGAATCGAGTCCCGCATCGGGCTCTCTGCTCAGTGGGGAGCCTGCTTCCTCCTCTCTCTCTGCCTGCCTTTCTGCCTACTTGTGATCTCTTTCTGTCAAATAAATAAAATCTTTAATATATATATATATTAAATAATGGGGTGCCTGGTGGCTCAGTCGGTTGGCTCAGTTGGACTCTTAGTTTCAGCTCAGGTCATGATCTCAGGGTCATGTGGAGCCCTGCTTCAAGCTCTGTGCTAAGCAGAGAGTCTGCTGGAGATTCTCTCTCACCCTCTCCCTCTGCCCCTACCCCACTCTTGCAGACACTCTCTATAATAATTAAATAAGTCTTTAAATATATATATATATTAATTAATAAGTAAAGTTTCTAAAAATGATTAGGAAAACATAAGATGAATACCCTACTGTACGCAGGACGAATTAGAATGAATAACAGTGTGAAATTTTGGCAAATAATTGCTTTACTTTTCACACTCTTTCCCATTTGGCATTGTTAAAGTAACAAAGTAAATGGAGAAGGTGGGGGGGGCGGGGAACAGTTTAAAAAAACCTCTGATTTTATTTTAAAGTTAAACAATGAGTCCTTAAAGAATTATTCTGGTTCAAAATGGATGTGCATTGTGGCATTCTCAGACTTCCAAAGACTGCCAAATGTCTCTATATTTTGACTCAGTCCATCAAAGATCAGCACAGGGAAGTCCAAAGTCAAAGTAAAGGAGTCATTTGGATGCATCTTGGAAAGATGCTTTTTTCCTATCAAACAACTATGAACCCCAAGATGAAACAGTGCTAACCTGAATGACCTGTCAGTAGACTGGAACCAATGTGGGAAAACCAACTTAAAGGGTCCTGTCAGGTCAGGCCTGTGCATGGTGAAAGAGAAGCCATGTGGGGATTGAATTTGAGTTGAGGATCTAGGAGAGGCATGTGAGGCCCACCTCCAATGAAGAACTGGTGCTAAGAATGCCACGTGGTTTCACATATTTTTAAAACAGAGCCAGATAAAAAAAGCTTTTGTAAACTGCTTCTTCCTCTGAACTATTGTTTATACTATTTGTCCCTGAGTTTGCATTTCTTTATATTGCTATTTATCTTCCTGCAACATTTCCCCAACTGTTGTATAAAACTCTTTGAATCTTCCAAAACCCAGTGCATAATTGTTGTGTAACAGGGAAAATGATTTTTAAACAGATTAGAGTGCTTTTCTTTTGCTAACTTCTCCGTGTATGAACTTTTTCTCTTTTAATCCACAGCCAGAGGGAGAATTGGGATTTTTACAGCAGAAATACAGCCTATATACATTCTGCTTCTGATGCCCAAAATAAAAATGTGAATCCAAATTTTCTCTTAGCCTAACTTTATTAAGAAATTAAAGGGTTTTCTACATTTCGGAACTACTCTTTTCTATACACGGAAACAAGCCTGGCTAACTCGCATCCAAGTTAGGGGTTGCGGTTCAAGATGGCGATGTAGGAGGATCCCGGGCTCGCCGCCTCCCACAGACACACCAAATCTGCAGCTGCATAAGGAACATAAGGCGGAAAAACTGTCTGAGCAACTGCTACAGATCGCGTGAACCAGAGAAGGCCCGCATCACAGCAGGTAGGAGACTGAGACACAACCTCACGGCGCAGCAACCCAGTCGGGAGGGAACTCAAACCCGAGCTTCTCCCTAATGAGCATCTCCCTGAGGAGCAAAGGGTTTGAACTCCCACATAGGGCACCCCAAATTTAAGAGAGAGAAGAAGCCCCGAAGACATCTAGCTCTGAAAGCCCACAGAGCGGGCAACCACAAGACCCACCAGAGTCTAACAATCTGAGAAACGGCTCTTAAAGGGATCGCGCGCAAGAACTCACCCTCGGGGGGCCCAGCGGGGAGGCAGCCGGTCCAGAAGTGCCAGGACCCAAGCGAATGAGGCTGGTTTGCTAATTTTCACAACTCGGCCTGAGGGGCAGACATCTCATTTCCCACACCTCTGAAGGCCTGCTGTCTGGCGGGCACCACCTTCACACTCTTCCTCTGCAGGCGCCATCTTTTTTTTTTTTTTTTTTTTCCTTTAATGTTCGGCTTTCCCGCCCCTCATTCGCCCTGAGCAGGCGCCTTCTCTATGCTCTCCCTGTGCCCAGAGCACTAGTATCTCTCTGAAGGGAGTTTCTACACACGTCTGATGCGCCGGTTTTTGCCGCTATGGACCAGCAGATGCCCATTGATCGCGTGGCTCTGGAGGCCTGAGGGCCTTGGGATTCTGGGTCCCAAGGGACTATAACAATTGGGGAGACCATTCTGGGCCCACTGCTACCTCCAGAGTACTGATAGACAGCGGACTAAAACACACTGAGTCTTTCTGTGATTGAGGCCGTTTTGCTTGTCTTGGAGCTTCCGCCTGAGGAGCAGGCTTTACGTTTGGCCCACACCTAAGGACCAATGGAGGTGCTCTCCAGGAATAGAGGCTGGTGAGCATGGTCTCTGCACTCTCCCCCTGCCTTACTCCGGTTCGCTGGTATCTCCCTGAAAGGAACTTATACCCTTGTATGGTGCCCTGATTTTGCCGCTGTACCGTGTGATATTTCTACATCACCTGGCTCTGGTGGTCAATGGTGCTTCTAAAATAGTAAGAATAAGAGGCATTCAGAGAGGATAAGATGATGTGAGGGTTATTTGGGTCCTGGAGGAATGATCTAGTCCCTTTAATCCCCGGGGTCTCAAACAATGGGAGTTAAGTGTACAAGAGGATAAAAATGCCAAAATAACCCCAAATAGATTTCAGAGAGAATATGACAGCATCTAACTTGTGTTATCCTTGCCCACCTTGTCCAGCATGGAGGCAGAGGTAGGACAGCAATGACTAATGGAAGTATCTATTCTAGATCAATGTGATGATTAATATTATGTGACAACTTGGATAGGCTATGGTGCCCAGTTATTTGGTCAAACATCAGTGAGATGATGCTGTAAAGGTTTTTTCAGATGTGATTAACATCTAAATGAGTAGACTTTAAGTAAAGCAGATGACCTTCCGTAATATGTGTACACTTCCTCCCAACCTTTGAAATGCTTAAGAGAAAAGACTAAGGTCCCCTGATGAGAAACTATTCTGCCTCCAGATGGTCTTCAGACTCAAGACTACATCAGCTCTTCTCTGGGTCTCTAGACTACTGGCCTGCCTTGCAGATTTTGGACTTGCCAGCCCCCACAATCATGTGAGTATATAAATATGCAATATACATCTTATTGGTTCTATTTCTGTGGAAAACCCTCACTAATATAGTAGATAAGTCTAAAATGACACCTTGAGCCTACATTACCTGAATATGTCATGCTCAGCAGTTCCTGGGTAGAGAACAGCAGCACATCTGAAACATAGAGTCAGGAGGAGAGGGCTGCAGAAGACAAGAACTTCATGACCAAAGTAAGTGGCAGCAGCCATGGATTTCAGCAGCAGCTACCCAAGGGACTCCAAAAATAGCAAGTCACACCTCAGAGGGTGCCAGCTCCCAGACCCCAAGGGCCAGCACAGACTAACCATACCATAAAAAAATTTAGGGAGGATACTAAGAAAAGCATATGAGCCAGTTGATACCCCCAGCCCTCCAAAGGATCACATCAGTTCTTACTGAGCAATCTTCATGAAAAGAGGCAACATAAGAGAGTAGAATAATAACCCTGATGTAAAATTTATAGTTTGAATTCACTGGGTACATGCTGAAATACACTGAGCTAACTCCAAAGACACCAGATTAAACCCAAACCTACCTTTATTGTCAAGATTCATTCCAGGAGAGGTGATGTCAGCAACATGGCAGAATAGGAGGTTACGACTCATATTCTCCCTTAGCAACAATAATTTGGTAGCCATCTACAGACAGAAATACCTTTGTACTTTGGAGGTTTGCTCTTGTGGGAGTTTTGGAATCCAGATAAGAGATGGCAAAACCCCAATGGAGTCCAAGACCGAGGACAGTCATTTTGAGAAAGCAGGCAGGTACCCAGGGAGCAGGCTATCCAATAAAGTACAGTCACAGAAACAGCACTGTCCCTCTGTGCACTTGGCTACTCCCCCATATGGCCTTGGTCCTACCACCAGCACCATCTGCTAAGGGACCCTGAAAGACAAGTGATGAGTCACACCTACCCTTGTCTCCAGTAATAGGCCCCTCTGTACTCAGTCTGGCTGTGAACCCTGAAGTGTCCCATAACCTGGCTCCAAGCCCTTTCAGCTCCAGTCCAGGAGTCCATCTCACCCAGGGATGGGCTGGCAGGCACACCTGTCAGTGCCTCTTGAAGGCGAGTCTGCTGCCCTTGGTCCCACCATGAATCCTGAAATGGTGCTGCGACTTGGCTCCAGACCCTTTCAGAGAGCAGTCCTGACCACACAGGGACCCAGCAGATGACATGATCTTCCCTGCCCCCAAAGTCAGACCCACTAATGTCTATCAACTGTGAATCCTGAATTAGCCCTGTGACCCAACTCCAGATTTACTCAGTCATAGTCTGAGGGCAATCCTGCACACCAACAAACCTAGCAACATGCACACAAATCCATTCTCTTGGAGGGAGTCCTGCAGACCTCAGTCACAACTGTGGAACCTGAAGCAGCCTTCTGACTTGGGGGCAGCCCCTCTCAGTTGCAATCCAGGGCAAATCCTAACCACCTAGTGACCTACCCAGTGACTCAGCAGAAGCCCTACCATGTACTCAATGGGAGGAACCCCATCTGTGTACCTAACAGCACTGCCATCTGTGGACCCAATTGAAGACCTTGAAGTGGAGACTTGTTTTAGTACCACCCTACTAACCAAGGTCATGGAGGCAGTCCTGTCCACCCAGGGACCAAAGCCCCTGGTAACAGGAGCACAGTTGCTGGATTGTATAGTAAAAGTATATTTAGTTTAGTAAGAAACTGCCAAACTGTATTCCAAAGTGGCTTTCATACTGCATTCATTCAAGGCATTGAATGAGATTCCTATTGTTCCACATCTTCACCAGCTTTTGGTATTCCCAGCATTCTGGATTTTGGTACATAGTGGTATTTCATTGTTATTTTAATTTGCAATTCCCTAACAGCTTATAATATTGAACATCTTTTCATAGGTTTATTTGCCATCTGTGTATCTTGTTTGGTGAGGTGTCTGCTCAGCATTTGTGTTTTAAGAATGTGATATTCTGCTCATTTCTTCAAACTTTAAATATGAAGAGAGAAATTCACTTACTTTTATAATAACCTCAAAATAGATCTCCTTCTTGGATTTCTACTATTTCCATCCTGAGATGGGAGTGAAGAATCAGTTATTTAATTGGGGAAAAAAACCCAGATCACTCACGTATAATCTTCTCTGGAAAAAAATGAAGAAAAAATAGAACTGATATTTTTCTCAGAGAGAAAAATATCTCATTGAGATATTTTTCTCAATGCTGATATTTTTCTCAGCATTGTACCTGAAAATAATAATAATGCACATTGTCCAGCTATCCTGGAACATTTGCCACTTGGCTTCCATTGTCCTGATTTCACCTCTGAAACACTGACAGGACATAGCGGTTATCACCATCCCACTCCAGGTGATTAATCTGAAAGCCTAGGCTATTTTTGAATTGTCAACTTTAGTTTTATGAGCTATGCCCTCACTTGTTTTGAATGCCCTTGTATTTAATTCTTATCAATTTTATGGCCAAGTAAAACAGGGATCAAATTTACTACACAAGCTCTGATTAATGAAATTATTTAAACAACTATTACCATTGGACTGAAAATACTGTTACTTTCTAATAACTAATACATTTTCAAATAGGTAGCAAGTCAGGATATTTATTTTCTGAAAATGTGTTACATCAAAAGATAACAAAGTGCCATTGGGAAAAATCAAAAGCACCTTATTAAAACATGTTTTGGCATGAGTATGGTTTAGAATATGAAAGTGGTTGTTAATGGGTCTCAAACAGTTTATAATAGCTTTACAGGCATGGCTTTTAAGGACACTAAAAGTATCATAACATAAAAAAAAGAAAATAAAGAGACATAAATATAGGTCATGGTCAAAATATCCTTAGACATCAATAATTTAGATAAAAATTAGACTTTACTTTCTAATACATTTTCATTTATTGGACCAAATATTGTATGTAATGATTCAGATTAAAATCCTATATTCTTTTAACCTTTTAATGTTAACATTTATGATTAATACATATGTACTTTATGCTCTAATAGAATCTCTGAATATGTTTTAAAACTCTTGTTTGAAAGTGAATATTCACATAATGATAGTTATATCAAATTATACCATTGAAGATAAAATGAATAAATTTAAGGGCAGATAAAATTTAAGGAGCAGATAAAATGTGCTCCTGTTACCCACCAATCAGTAGGAAATAATTAAAAAGCCAAAATATCTAGTCATCATGAATCACTAAATAAGTGGAAGTTCTAGAATATTTTTGGAACTGCAAGCAACTCAGAAGGTCATTTGGTCCATCTACCATATTTGGATAAATCTACAATTGAGAATTATGCTGGGCAAATAGTTGTCAGTTGTTCTTCTGAAGATTCCTGGAACATTCTCTGATCATCCATTACAGTACCAACATTTATTAATTACATTCTAGAATGTCTTCGTTCCCATTGTCTGAATTCTTTCCTGCTGCTATTTCCTCTGCTTTACCTTCTGAAGGAATTGCAAATAATTTCCCCAAAAGCAGAGCAGTGTTGATCAAACATCAGTCCAACCAGCATTTTTACCTAAATTAAATAGAAAATACCAGTGTGTTGGGTAAACAGAAATAACTGATTCTTGAAACTTGCTCCAATTATCCATATGTATGTGTGTGGATATTCATTTGTATACAAGTATGTGTCTGTCAAGATTAAAATATAATTTTTACTAAGTATAATGGTTAAAAAATTTTTAAAAAAACATAAATTTCGATTAGGACATCAAGAACTATTCTTTAGGGGCACCGAGGTGGCTTAGTTCGTTAAGCATCTGCCTACGGCTCAGGTCGTAATCCCAGGATCCTGGGATGGAGCCCTACATTGGGCTCCCTGATCTGCAGGGAGCCTGCTTCTCCCTCTCCCTCTGCCTGCCTCTCCACTTGATTGTTTTTTTTTTCTCTCTCTCTCTCTCAGTCAACTAAATAAATAAAATCTTTAAAAAACAAAGGAATTATTCCTTAGTCATTTTTTTTTAAGATTTTAATTATTTAGTTGACAGAGAGAAAGAGAGAGATCACAAGTAGGCAGAGAGGCAGGCAGAGAGAGAGGGGGAAGCAAGCTCCCCGCTGAGCAGAGAGCCGATGTGGGGCTTGATCCCAGGACCCTGAGATCATAACCTGAGCCGAAGGCAGAGGCTTTAACCCACTGAGCCACCCAGGCACCCCTCCTTAGCCATTTTGTATTCTTATTATAGTTGAAGAGTATTTTCTAACAATATGTATTCCATTTTGACTAATAAAATTGTTGTTCACACAATTATTCTCCTTGTTGATTGCCCAATTTTCCTTTGGGAAAACTCATGAAATATTTTCTTATACACTATTTTTTCACTAAATTATATAAAACCTAGAATTGTGACTCTCGGAAAATGAGAATAATTTAAAACCTTTGATGTATGATTTGTGACATGACTTCTATTTAGCCTTCATGAGAGAACATCTCACAATGTATGTATATATGAGCAAATGTAAATTTTTATTACAACTGATATAGCTAGGAAGTATTTTCCTTTGTGTAGTACAATTGAAGCATCAATAAGGTTACAATAAATATCATTCCTTTGACATATAATACAAAAAGGCATTTGAGAAAGAATTTTTCCACACTAATTTGGCACAATTTCTCATTACTAGAGGTAGAAATAACAAAACTTTGGATTAATTTCAAACATTGTTAATATGAATCTTTCCTAAAATAAAAACTAAAATTTTCTTTTTAAATCAGCTTTATTCAAGTATAATAGACATAAAATGCCACACATTTTAAAGTATACAGTTCAGTTTATATAAGAGGCCTTTGGAGACGCTACAGAAGATGTTTCCTTGCTGTGCAAGCACACTCCTTATAACAGTAAATTCCAAAATACCCTATGGACACCTTACCTTGTGGCTTAGGACTCTAAAATCACAAGTCCACTCACTTCAATTATTTGCCTAATATTCACTTTCTTCATCCCAAGAAAAGGGAACACCTTCCATGTAGCCAAGTCCATTTGGAGGAGCTAAGAGGAAAGTGGAAAAATTATCCTGAAAACATATACTCACAAAATCCTGAAAAGTTGGTTTGCTCGAAACTCTACTTTAGGATGATATTTAGAAGAAACGTACCTACTTCCCACCCTCTATTACCCCGGTGTTTATAGGCAATAAAAGTGGGATCTGGACTGATACCTTTTAGAGAGATGACCTCTGGCCTTTGTACACTTGACCATCAGCCATGAAAATGTCCTCTGAATTAATTCTGGTTTCTTGTGTTAGTAAGAACTTCTTAAAGACCACTTTATTGGTTTATTAGACACTAATGTTGTAGCCCAATATATTTTCTTTTGCTCAGGACAAAGTCTTCACAAATATTTCCTTCAGGGTGGGTATGGGGAAATGAAGGGACAGTTTCGTTGTAAAGAAGGTGTGAGTCATACTCTAGGTTCAAGTTTCCCATGCTGGGACTGTATTTGCCATTCCTTGGGCATGGGTTCAAAGACAGGTTTTCCAATCTGGGAATTTTATGTTTTTAGTATTAACAAGTTTCAAGTATCTGTCATGATTTTCTTCATATTTGAAAGCATGTACCACTCTCCGGTGCATGCACTTGAACATTTCAGAAGTTTCATTCTTTCAGACACTTAGGCTTGTAAATCTAAGTATCTAATTTTGTTAATGGGGTTTTCCATACCCCAAGATTTTGCTATAAATGGGCACCTGTGTGCCAAGAACTGTTCAAAGTGTTCAACAATTTTCATTGTTAACCCATTTAATCTTCATAACAACCCCCGAGGTTGGTTGCCATTATCATCCTTATTTGACACCTGTCTGTAGCATAGACAGGAATAAGGTACTTACACAAGTTTGCACAGCTAATAAGTGCAAGAGCCGGAAATCAGACACAGCTTTGATTTGGCTCCAGTATCCATGTTTTTAAACACTGTGCTATGCTGCCTCTCCATAGAGTGGTCCATTTTCTCTTCTTGAAGTGGATTAATTTCTGAAGTTAAAAATAGGTTAATATAAGATAATACACTTAGTTAAGTGATATATCTAGAATTTGGGGAGGGCATTACCTTGATACCTTCATATATTTCTTATTGTAGCATTATGGGGAAATCTTGTAGAGTAAAGTAGATATACTACCATTTAGATGCTACAATTTGTAAATATATTAATCAATGATCTTTTTTGAAAGTCTAGAAATGGCATCAAGCAAACAGTACATTTAAAAATGTAATGCCAAAAATGATCTAATCTCAGTGATTTTCAGATTTTTTTTTCTGTTCAAAGCACCTGGGTGGCTCAGTTGGTTAGGCTCTGACCCTTGATTTCACCTCAGGTTATGATCTCAGGGTCATGAGATCAAGCCCCCTGTCAGGCTCCATGCTGGGCATGCAGTCTGCTTAGGATTCTCTCTCTCTTTCTCTGCCCCTCAATGCCACACTCTCTCTCTCTTTCTTTATCTCTCTCTTTCTCAAATAAAGTCTTTAAAGATGAATAAATAATTAAAATAAAAATTTATCATAGAATTTTATATCCCCAAAATGACCAATTCTCATGATTAGACAGGAAACCATCTTATACTTAGCTAGTAACTATCATCAGTTTTGTCTTCTTCTGACTTTAGTTAAGAGAAAACATCTGGTTACCATTCTTTATATGTAATAAATTACATACCTGAAGTTGGTAATTAAGCTTCCCCTGAAGACATAGTAACTATGATTCTTGAAACCTTCTTTATAAACTCCCAAGCCTTTAATCAGTTAATTCATTATGGATCTTTGCCAAGTTCCGTTTATTTTTTCATGTCTCTTAAATTGTTGAGATACAAACTGGACACATCCTATAATTTATTATTAAAATATGTCTATCATCATATCACTCCATCTTGGGAGCACTAGTCTGGGAGTCAGAAGATTTGGTATCTGCTTCCCCCTTTCCAGTTTATTAGCCATTTTGAGTTACACAGGTCATCTGACTCATCTGCACCCCAGTATGCTTACATGTACATAGTAGCAACTTGACCAGAAGATTTTTACTGTCTCAAGACGGTATACTTCCATGATTTTCTCCAGTGAAACAATAATTTTTAATGGATATCTCTGTATATCTAACTTTCTTGCATTCTCTTTTGCCATATTTTTTTTCCTTTACAAATCAAATTGACCTATATTTATCCCAAGGGAGCTTCATTATATTTATTTTTCAGCTGGTCAAAGTCATTCAGAATTCTAATTTTCTATAAGGTAAGGGATTCATCCACTTAAAATATCAGTTCTTCAATGCCAATATGCAGTATCTAGGAAAAAAATCAGAATATTCTTGTGTGTATTAGATGAGTTCTGGGAATTTATGTAAGATAAACTAGCATGTTTACACCTAGTCTCATAAAAGAAAAGTTTAACAGGATAAAAATAGGTCAAAAGGTGAGATTAACCAATCATTACTGTTCCTCCGTTTTTTTCCTCTTCCAATCGTATTTATTTAACACCCCCATTTACTGTGCTAGGTGCTATGCCAAGAAAGCACAACAGATGTATTTCTTGTCTTTGAAGAACTCACATCTTAAAATAGGTATTACTGAAGTGAGAAAAAAGGGTAAGAAATAGATTTAAAATATGCAGAGAATAAGTGACTCTTTCAAAGTATATGTACTTTTACCAATATGTTCTAGTTGAAACCTTGTGATAAAAGGTTCTTTATCATCAGCTCTGACCCCAGAAACTTGGGCAACAGCTTCTACATTGCTCATCTTCATATGACTTTTAGGAAGGATCTTACAGAAAAGGAACAAATAGGGGTGCCTGGGTGGCTCAGTCGTTAAACATCTGCCTTCAGCTCAGGTCATGATCCCGGGGTCCTGGGACCCGAGCCCCAAGTCAGGCTCCCTCTCAGCGGGAAGCCTGCTTCTCTCTCTCCCACTCCCCCTGCTTGTGTTCCCTCTCTCACTAGCTCTCTCTGTCAAATAAATAAATAGAATCTTAAAAAAAAAAGGAACAAATAGTGTCTTTTTTTCTCTTTCCACTAGTGTTTTTTTCACAGGTATCTCTTCCTCCTTCCTTCCCCTCTCTTTCTTTCCCCTCCCTAGTCTGCCTCACCTCACTCCCTACACAGTACCTCCTCCAGCTTAGGTATTTAACGTAAAGTTAGACCCATACTTTCCTTGGAACCTGGGTCCCCAAAATTAGTCTCAACTTTTTCTTGAAATTACTCTTAAATAACTTAAAGCATTCCTGAGAAATAAGTAATGAAGATGATAAATCAAGTGTAGCTTCTTTTTATAAAGAGACTTAGAACCTCTGGCAGAGGGAGTATAAGTAATCCTTGCTGGAGTGAGGTGTGTATATTCTTAACTTGTGGTAACATGGTTGGAGAAGGTCAAGAGAAATATAAAGGAAGAATTGGAAAATTTCTGGTAGGACTGAAATAGGGAGAGATAAGACTTAGAAATACTTCA
Organism: Potos flavus; assembly: GCA_028534135.1. Lineage (NCBI taxonomy): Eukaryota > Metazoa > Chordata > Mammalia > Carnivora > Procyonidae > Potos > Potos flavus. Next base: position 137,901,073 of record CM052883.1, read on the forward strand.
GCAATATTTGAGAATATGCAGAATGTTCTAAGGAGTAGATGTGGAGGAAAGGAATAGTAGAATAAGCAGTCTGGGCATATCCTTACATTCTAATTTGTAACCATAGATAAAGAATTGGACAGTGAAGAAGAGAGACAGCAAGAGAAGAATTTTAATGAGAGTGGTTTGATGGCTAAAATGATGAATTACTAGCTCACTCCTGATAAAACATAAAAACACCCACAGCCTTTATTCCTTTGTAAAATGTGGCTAATGGTGTTCTACTGAGAGAATGCCAAAAATAACAATAAAAATTATTTAAAAGTTACCAGTAGAAAAAATCCCTTAAATAATAACTTTTCTTTCCTGAATTTGCTCAAAGCTTCATTCAACTATTCTACAGATTTATTTTAACATGCCATTTTTTATTCTAACAATACAGTTATCCTGTTTGAAAATCTAAGAGAATTTTTCCCTTTGTCAATTGAAACATGTCACTCATATCTATAAAGTTCTAATAGTGATCATATAATGTAGAATAAGATTTGTGCTTTTTTTTTCAAAAATAATAATATACAAGAGAAAGATTGGTAATGAAAGTGACAGTGAATAAAAACATGATAATGGGGAGACGCTGAATCAGGTGAGCCAGAATATTTAATATAAACCAAATCATTTAAAATTTATTTTACGGAAATAGATGCATTTAAATTACTATTTAGGTGCTCTTATACATTAATGTTTATAGGGCATGGTTTAAATTCACTGCACAATTAGTTACAGCTCAGTTGGTAAACGTGTTAATGAACAAGGTAGAGTCTGAACCATTTATTTAGGACATGCAGATACTTTCAAGCAAGGAAGAAGGTTCTTCCCTCTTCAGGGACTTCTGTGTAGAAAAATACTGATTTTATGTTGATTCTCATGACAGTGTTAGAGTCTATAAAAGTTTAAAACTAAATGTTTGATGGGATTTGTATATTCAGTAGAAATAAAATTCAGTGCAGTTGTATTCACAGTCTTTTTATTTTTTGCTTGGGAGTTTTAAAAATGGTTCTGGAAGAGGTGAATGTTTTATTGATTAGCTAACACTACAATTTTTTACTATGTGTAAATAATTGCTAGGTGTTTCAGCAAATTCGAGTTGTAAAAGTGACTGGAGTCAACAATATTTGGTAAATTACTGTAATTCCTTACTAAACATTTTTCACATTTCAATTAACTTTTTTTCCTCCCCTAAGTACTAAACAATAAAGTAACTGTGCAGTTAGAAATCATTTTGTCATGCCTGAACATTATCATTTCACAAAGAACAATCATTTTTGGATACATAAGCTGTCAGTAAAATAATTTTATTTACCTTTTAATTGATGCTTAAGCCTCTTTAAGACCATCATTAACAAACCTTCTTTAATGATTAGCCAGGAAATGTCTTCAAATAATGAGCAAATTTCTGGCACCAAGCAGAACACCTTTGTCCTATAGGAGTGGAGGGTGGAGGAAACTTTGAGGAGGCCCACCAAAAGATGATTCTAGGCCAGATATTCCCAGTGCTCACAAGGATGGATATCTGGAGCCATGTAATAAGACTTCCGTGGGGAGGAGAAGAGTGCTCTTTGGTATCGTCATCATTTTATAATCAGCAGAGGTGGGTTTGAAAATTCTTCTTTCCTGTGTGTAAATATGGAACATCTGTGGGAGCAAATGCCTGTACAGACTCTGCAAACAAAAATAGAAAAATTCCCATTTTGAAATCTCTTTCCTGGGATGGTCAGGAATGAGAAATAAAAGATCAGATCCTATTAAGGCATCTTAAGATAGTATTTACAGTTGCTACAGAAGATAATCAGGTTTGCCTATTGTTTCAAGACAATGATCTTAATTGATAATTTTCTTAATGTCCCCCAAGCATAAGATTCACCTATGCAGATAGAGGCAGGTCGATGTAATACTTCTAGCAAAAAGATAATGTTACTGTCTGCACAGCTCGAAGTCTCCATGATGATTATATATCAGAAAGTAATTTGAAAAAGACAAATTCTACTCCCCTAATGCTCTCTGCTAAAGTTAAGATTGCTATTCCAGATTACTTTTAAAAACTCACATGCTGACTTTATACAAGTAATAATTAGAATATTTCAGTCAGATCTGGCTCACAACAATCCTTTTTTTGTTATCACGGTCTTAGACTAATGCTTCTAGTCATACCAAGTTAAGTTAGACTGAAAGATTGAAACAATGGAGGAAAGTAGTAACTATAGCATTTAAAATAATTTGGGGTTTTTTTTTTCCTCTCTGGTGTTTTTAATACTTTTCAACAGGCCAATGAACACACCACACTTTGAGGTTAGAAATTTTATGCAGGGGGTGCCTGGGTGGCTCAGTGGGTTAAAGCCTCTGCCTTTGGCTCGGATCGTGATCTCGGGGTCCTGGGATCGAGCCCCACATCGGGCTCTCTGCTCAGCGGGGAGTCTGCTTCCCCCACCTCTCTCTGCCTGCCTCTCTGCCTACTTGTAATTTCTCTCTCTGTCAAATAAATAAATAAAATCTTAAAAAAAAAAAAAAAAATTTTATGCAGTACATAATATGTCCACAAAAGAATCCAAAATCAGCAAATGGTCTTTAATTTTTCTGGTTGAGGACAGAACATATTTTTAAATTACAGCTTCCAATTTTAACTATCATAAATAAGTCCATCCTGATTCCATTCATATAATACAAAAAAAATTCCCTAATTTCTGGCACTTAACAGATAATTATTGAGGATTCATTTTACCTCTGTCAGAGAAGTGATTTTCAAAACATTTTAGGAGCAACATACCATATATTAAGAATTGCATGCTGTGAACCTTATTTAGTATGTTCTATTGGGAAAATATCAAGCCAATTGTATATTTTTAAACTTGCATGTCTCGAGGAATGGGACTATACTGTGTTTGAATTTAATTTAAATGTTACTTATTATAAAGCAGTAGTATTTTAATACATTGAAGAAAACCCTATGTTTATTGGCAAGAAACTAGAACTGATTTATAAAAAGTAGAGCAGAAACTTTTGAAATTAATCACCAATGTTTTCAGTTGTGATGAAAGAATGACACACCACTATTGATACATTAGAGTGGTAAGGTAAGGTGATACTACTATATGAAATGAAAGATCATTTCATATGATCATTCTCTATGAGAAAGAGATCATTTAGATTTCTATGATCTAAATGAAATATGAATGAAATATGATTTCATTTAGATCATGGTAAAATATGAAATATAATAATGAAATATGATTTCATTTAGATCATTTTGAAAATTTTATTGAGTCTGTTATATTACAAAGCTGCTGATAATAGATTATATTAATTATTCTAGAACTTTCCAGCAAATGAGATTAATACTGTTTTCACCCCAAACTGTCCTGTCAATTCTACATTTTTAAAAATTATTTTCTATATAATATACAGACATGCCTCAGAGACACTGCTGGTTCAGCTCCAGATCATGGCATTAAAGCAAATATTGCAAAAAAGCGAATCAAATGAATTTTTTCATTTCCTGATGCATATAAAAGTTATGTTTATTCTATTAACCGTGCAATAGCAGTATGTCTAAAAAAACTACATACCTTAATTTTAAAATACTTTATTGCTTAAAAATGTGAATCATCATCTGAGTTTCCAGCAAGTCGTCATCTTTTTGTTGGTGGAAAATCTTGCCTTGTTGATGGTTGAATACAATGCTGTTTAATAGCATTTTGCCCGCAGAATTTCTTTCAAAATTGGAGTCAGTCCTCTCAAACCTTGCCACTGCTTCATCAAGTAAATTTATGTAATATCCTAAATCTTTTGTTGTCATATCAACATCTTCACCAGGAGTAGATTCCATCTCAAGACACCACTTTCTTTGCTCATCCATAAGGAGCAACTCCCCATCCATTCAAGTTTTATCGTGAGATGGCAGCAATTCAGTCCCATCTTCAGGCTCCACTTCTAATTCTAGTTCTCTTACTATTTCCAGCATATCAGCACTTACTTCCTCCATTGAAGTCTCAAACCCCTCAAAGTCATCCATGAGGATTGGGGTCAACATCTTTCAAACTCTTATTAATGTCGATATTGTGACCTCTTCCCTCTTCCTGTGAATCATGAATGTTCTTAATGACATCTAGAATGGTGAATCCTTTCCAGATGGTTTTCAATTTACTTTGCCCAGATTCATTTGAGGAATCACTATTAATGACAGCTATAGGTATATATATATTTCTTAAATAATAAGACTTAAAATTTGAAATTACTCCTTGATCTATGGGCTACAGAATGAATGTTGTGTTAGCCGGCATGAAAACATTAATCCCATTGTATATCTCCATCAGAGCTCTTGGGTGAACAGATACATTGTCAATGAGCAGTAATATTTTGAGAGAAATCTTTATCTTTCTTTCTGGGCAGTAGGTCTCAACAGTGTGCTTGAAATATTCAGTAAACCATGTTATAGACAGATGTGTTGACATTCAGATGTTGTTGTTCCATTTATGGAGCACAGGCAGAGTAGATTTAGCATAATTCCTATGGGTCCTAGGATTTTTGGAACGGTCAATGAGCATTGGCTTCACCTTAAAGTCGCCAGTTGCCTTAGCCCCTAACAAGAAAGTTGGCCTGTCCTTTGAAGTGTTGAAGCCAGGCATTGACTTTTCCTCTCCAGTTTTAAGAATCCTAGATGGCATCTCTTCCAGTAGAAGGCTGTTTCACCTACCTTGAACATCTGTTGTTTAGTGTGCCACCTTCATTAATGATCTTAACTAGATCTGGAGAACTTGCTGCAGCTTCTACATCAGCACTTGCTGCTTCACCTTGCATTTTTATGTTACAGAGATGACTTCTTTCCTTAAGCCTCAGGAACAAACTTCTGTTAGCTTCCAACTTTTCTTCTGCAGCTTCCTCACCTCTCTCAGCCTTTAGAGAATTGAAGAGAGTGAGAGTCTTGATCTGGGTTAGGCTTTGGTTTAGGAGAACATTTTGGCTAGTTTGATCTTCCATCCAGACCTCTAAAACTTTCTCCATGTCAGCAATAAGGCTGTTTCATTTTCTTATCATTCATATGTTACCAGAGTAGCACTTTCAGTTTTCTTCAAGAACGTTGCCTTTGTGTTCACAACTTCGCTGGCTGGTGCAAGAGGCCTAGCTTTCAGCGTGTCTTGGCTTTTGACATGACTTCGTCACTAAGCTTAATCATTTCTAGCTTTTTATTTAAAGTGAGATATGTATGACTCTTCCTCTCACTTGAACACTTAGAGGCCACTGTAGGTTCTTAATTGGCCTGATTTCAGTATTGCTGTGTCTCAGGGAATTGGGAGGCCTGAGGAGAGAGAAAGAGATGGGGGAAGAGCCGGTTGGTGAAAGAACCAGAACACATACATTTACTACCCATTAAGTTCACTGTCTTAAATGAATGCAGTTCATGATGCCCCAAAATAATTACAATGGTAACATCAAAGATCACTGAATGCAGGTCGCCATAACAATTACAATAATAATGAAAATTTTTAAATACTGTGAGAATTATCAAAATGTGACACAGAGACACGAAGTGAGCAAATGCTGTTGGAAAAATGGTGCTGTTGCAGGGTTGCTACAGACCTTCAATTTGTAAAGGATGCAGTATCTGTGAAACACAATAAAGCAAAGCATGATAAAATGAGGCATGCCTGTATATAAAATTCAAAATGGTATTCACTGTGTTTATCGAAATGCACTGAATGTTTTTACTAAATACAAAAAGATTGTAAAAACCTGGATGATTTTTTTTCTGCATTTTCTATTGTCCTTAAATTTATAATATTTTCCTTCATCTTTGCACTCTGTAATTTGAGAATGTGGGGGAAATTGGTGCTATAATGTTTAATACTTTTCATTTGGATTTATGAGTGCAGAATCTAACTCATCAAAAGTATATTATGTAGGTCTGATTAGCTCCCTTGCAAATGTCTTTTGGAATGCACATCACATACTTTACATGCAATTAGAAGTTAAAATATAGAAGGATATAGGGAAAACTGAGATGGTATCCTTGAGTATGCTTACAGAATTCCAGAATTGAGATGAAAACATGTTTTCATAATTACCATTTATTTTAGCTTCATGTCAATGTCTAACTGGATTACTTCTTTATAAATAATCTTACAGATTAAAACTTTGACAATAAAATTAGATGCAGTGGGGGATATGAAACAAAGTAAGCTATGAATTTTGCTCTTGAGAAGCTAATAGTTTAATATAGGAGATAAGATATGTAAATAACTATAAAACAGAGAGATGATCAGTGATCTGAGGAGAATCACTAGGATAATTTAGTGAAGAGGAAAATGACTTCAGAGAACCTGGTGAGGAATGTGGCAGATGAGTTTTAGAAATGAGTCTGGTAGAAATAATCAGAAGATGAGAAAAGCAGGGAAGTTCATAGTGCATAAAATTACTAATAATGAGGGACTGATCCCAGTGTAAAATCATTGGGACTGGGAGCGGCAGCTACTGCTAGAACAGGGCAGAGGAGACCTGGAGGCTGTGGTTCTGCCTCCAGCCACTGTCACAGGCTGGTTCATTTTCAGCTCTTCCACATTCGCCTGTCCACAAGAGCCAACTCAGAATGTTGTGAATATAGAAGGCGGCTAAGGGACTCCTTGCAACTTATTTTCTCCTTTTATTATTCCATCTTTAGTGAATAAATAACACATAAGGGAGGTTCATTTCTCACAATGTTCATTTCACACTTGGAACCAAACTCCAAGGCCACATCTGAGAATGTGTCCTGGGTGTAGAGCAATGTAGGGCTGTGCAAACAATGATGACAGGGGAAGTGGTTTTTCAGATGAGGCACCCCGGAGCCAAGCCAGCACGGGGAGACCTTCAGGTCATTAGGGATCCTAGGCCATTTGCTCCTGAAGGATTATTGTTGGGCTCACGTCCTCTGTAAATGCCAACAATGACAACTGCTTGTGGAAAAATTAACTTGGATAAATTGAAAACTGCTCTTTGCCCATATATTAAAGATTCTGGAGAGTCTCATTTTTCCATATGGTTTTGGTTGTGTGTTTCTTGGCAGCCTGATTACAGCTAGAGGCTGTATTTTTTATAGTATTCATTGCTGAATATTGGGTAAGCAGAAAAGATCGAAACAGTTGGGTTGAGTAGATTGCTTCAAACGTGTAGGTGATGGGGTGAACTGCATTCCTGAGCCTTTTAAGGCAGTTATTAGCAAGCGCCCTGTGGCCACCACAGGTGAAATTTATCTCATTAATTTTAATTGGGGAAAGTCATCTTTACTTCCTTTACCTAAAGCCCACACTTCATTCCATGGTTTAATTATGTTATTAATACACCTCACCAAAAACACAGTTCATCTCTTCCGGATCTCCTAATAAGCGTCTTACAACAGTTCTTCCAAAACGTCCTCGCTTCCAAGCCCTCATTTCTCCATACTCATTCCCAACAAGTGAGCTCACCAGTTCTTTATGAAGGAGCTAAAAGTCATTTAGTATAAACTCCCTCATCTGTTGTCTTCTCATGTTTGATTTCTCTACTAGTAGTCTCTTTCTTTGATGTCATCCCAGAGAAAGAGATGTTTCCTTTCAAGGCTTAGCACTGGGTCTGGACTTTATGCTTCTCTAAGTGTGGCCTGAGAAGCTGAAGCATCAGCATCACCTCAGAGCTCATTCAAAACATAGAATTTCAGGGCCCATGCTGGAACTAAGAATCAAGATCTAGCTATTAGAAAGATCCCAGGGGCTTGGCGCACACATTCACTTTTTGTTTCAGATCCTAGTAGATCCTACGTCCCCCAGACTATTTTCCTTTAATTTTGTACTTCTGCTGTAATTCATCATTGTAATATATCTTCTTCTCTCTTGTCTTTTTAAATGTTCATAGTTTCTTTTTTTCTATCTTGTCAAGCAAGTCCTCTTCCCACCACTTCTCACTTAAATTATACTTTCCAAAGCTTCTTAGCATATTCTTACCCCATTGTCCTTGTTCTTACATCCTTTCATGATGACTCCTGACATTTTACTTCTATACGTACCCTTGAAAGTGACCAATGATCTTCAGTTCCATAATCCAACAATCGAGACTTAGTCTGCATGTCTTTACATTTTTGCAGAATGTGGCATTGCTTGGCAATTTGTTGAAACTTTCTCCTCCAGCTCCCATGACACTAGGCTTTGCCCAAGGCTCCAATGCATGGTCCTGGCTTGTTTTCCTTTCCTGTGCTCAACTGTGGTTGAAAAACTGGCGTGGGAGAATCCTTACCTATAAATATGAGACACCTTAATCATAAGAAATCCCCTTTCCTTTAGAATTGGGGTGGCATTATTGCAGCATTCAAGGGAAAAATCAAAGTGAAATCCACAACCTGAAAATATATTTGTTCAAAAGAAAAGGGAAGAAGAAGACTTATGGAAAAGTCCTGAGGACTAAAAGGGCTACAGTTCCTCAGTGATTTTTTTTTCAGATGCCATCTTCTATGAGAGGCAATAAGTGAGCTGAACAGCTTTTAGATTTTTTTCTCCTGATACGGGGACTTGGGTATTATAATTATTCCCTTGATGCAAAGTCTCTTGGCTGAGTTCTCACTCCTCCTCCAACTTGGTAGAAATAACTTTAGAAATCAGGAAAAAAATTCATCAATACAGGATGTTAGGGAAAAAAATAGACCCAGAATTCTATTCTGCCCTCTCAGAAATAACCACTGTTAACACTTCAGGTTTGTCTTTGTAAATTTTCATTCATACATAGATAAATAGATGGATGGATGTGTATTGTGTATGTGTTTATGTGTATAAACCTAAACTTTTTTTTTTACTATTTGTCTACGAAGAATGAAAGCTCCTTTTTTTCAGTTACTTCTATAGCACGCCTCAAGTTTCTACGTAAAAGTATATATATACACATCATTTTTAATTATCAGTATTATGACAAAGTGAGGAGATACGGCATAACTTATCTGGATAATTATCATTCTTTTCTATGTTTTGCTCCTTTAAACAATGTTTAAGTGAGCATTTATGTACAGATACAGATACCTTTATTTGTTTATCATATTGCTTCATTATGAAAAATTCCCCAAAGTAGAATTTTTATGTCAAGGGCTGTGCATATTTTAATTGTGAACATGTATTGCCAAATTGCTCACCAATCTGTAGGCCTTTCACAATAGGGATGAGTTTTATTTCTCCTGATATTTACCATTATTGCAGGGCCAGTATTAAGGTCATATAAAATGCACGGCTGAATCCTGCCTTTATTTAAAACTTAGACATTTTGTTCATCATAGATTTTTTTTATTAATTTCCATCAAAATTTATTTATTCCGATTATTAAATTTTTTGTTCCTGAGGCAAGTAACTTGTCTCACCATAGTCCTTGCCTTGAATATTGAGACTGACATTTAAAAAAAAGTCAATATGGCTGGTATGAAATGATGGTTGTTACTTTAGTTTGCATTTCTAAAATTTCTAGTAAGGGTAAGAAATCTTTCATATTTAATGATAATTTATATTTTTTCCTCTAGATTGGTTGTTTGTATTCTTTGCCAACTTTTTATGGAATACTGTCTTTTGCATTTTGATTTGTAAAAAACTCTTTGTTTATCATATACATTGTAATAATTTCCCCAGGTATTTTTTTTTCAAGGCTTTTTTCACATGATTTTTCCCTCCATAGAAGTTTGAAATTTTTTTCTAGGTATGATCTGAATGCAAAAACTGTTTGAAATGAAAAACTAATCTTTTACTTTTCCTCCCTTCAAATTTTTTTTCCTAAAAGAATTTAAGACCAACTCTTCCTTGCCCCTAAGGAAATGTTAACTTTTTTGCAACTATTAATAATTTGAGTGTTTTGAAATGCACCGTCAAAGTCTATTATAGCAGAAAAAAAGGGAGGACAGGTAGGAGAGAAGCAGAGTGGAGATAAAAGAGGTAGAATGGGGGTTTCTCCACCACTACAAAGAGATTTTTGGAGACAAGACATCTGGTTTCAGAGCTGCCTCAGTCTTCATGCTGGGGAGGTGGCAGGATTCCAGAGAATGTTGAATGTGTATCCAGGCAGAGGCAGCTAGTTCCCTAAGGCCCCATGTGAGACAGAAGCCAGAGAGAGCTACCCAACTTCAAGGACAAAACATAGACTTGAATACTGAGAATGGCATCATCAGAAATTCCATGAAAAATAAAAGCATTGCCATTTGCATCCCATCATCGCCCTTCAACCCACCTAATTTTCTAACTACCACATAAGCTTCTCTGATTTTGATACAACCTTGAGGAAAAGAAGAAGGCATCAGCTGTAATGAGGTTGGAATTTTCTGATAACCTGCTAGAAGATTGAAATTAAAGGAAATAATGTCTCGTTGACTATATATTCAAATTTAAGTCTAAGATTCACATTTGCTAAATGATTAGATTAAAAACCTTTTCTTGGGGCACCTGGGTGGCTCAGATGGTTAAGCGTCTGCCTTTGGCTCAGGTCATGATCTCCAGGTCCTGGGATCTAGCCCCATGTCAGGCTCTCTGCTCAGCAGGGAGTCTGCTTCTCCCTCTCCCTCTGCCTCTCCCCCTGCTTGTGCTCTCTCTGTTTCTGTCTCTGTATCTCTCAAATGAATAAAAAAAAAAAAAAAAAAAATTAAAAAAATAAAAACCTTTTCTTATATATATTTTTGGTTTTGATATAATGTTAAGAATAGGCTTTCCCAGGCGCCTGGGTGGCTCAGTTGGTTAAACGACTGCCTTCAGCTCAGGTCATGATCCTGGAGTCCGAGGATCGAGTCCCGCATCGGGCTCCCAGCTCCATGGGGAGTCTGCTTCTCCCTCTGACCTTCTCCTCTCTCATGCTCTCTCTCTCTCTCTCTCTCTCTCTCTCAAATAAATGAATAAAATCTTTAAAAAAAAAAAAAAAAAAGAATAGGCTTTCCCATTCCAGGAATTTTTTTTTAATTGTCCTAGAATTTTTCTAGTATGTTAATGGTTTCATTTTTATTTTTAAATCTTTAATTCATCTCTAGTTCATTTTAGTGTGTTTGTGTATAGTAGGAATATAATTTTAAAATCATTTCCAAAATGGTTAGCCGATTTAATTATCATCTCAACCATATATAAAATTCCCAATAGTATAAACTGGACATCCTGTGAATGTGAAGCCAAAACTTGTTCTTTTTTTTCCCCCTTTCTTATAATTTGTCAGTCTAGTTTCTTTTTAAATTTCTTTCAGCTTACTCTCTTTCAGTTCACTCTACCTTGCAACCGAAGTGATCTCTGTAAAAGACAAATCTGCTCATGCCATATAGTTGCTGACAAATATTTGAAGGGCTATGTTGTGTAAGAGTAATCTGCTCTGTCAGAAACAACCATGACTTATGGTAGGAAAATTCGGTGCAAATTTAAATTGTCAAACAGTGAAGTATCCTACAATATAAAGAAGTGGATCCTTGGGTTCTCTTGCCTGTGAACGTATTTCAGATTGGATGAGTACTCTGACAAGAATGCTGTAAGGGAGCCTGGGTGGCTCAGTCTGTTGGGCGTTTGACTTTAACTCAGGTCATGACCTCAGGGTCCTATGATCCAGCCCCACATGGAGCTCACCACTCAGTGGGAGTCTGCTTGTCTCTCACACTCTGCACCTCCCCCTTGCTGTGTGCTCTCTCTTTTTCTCTCTTTCTCAAATAAATAAAAGAAAAGAAAAGAAAATGCTGTGGAAGAGATTCCTTCATAGGTAGAAAGTTGGAACAGATGATTTCTAGATTCCAGGTATGCCAAGAGTGTGGGGTTCCATAGAACTGGAGCTTAAAAAGTAACAAATTAAGGGTAAAATTAGCTGTTAAGACATCTTCAGTTGAAACATATCAACCTTTCCATTAAGGGCTCTTTGTTTTATTCAGTTCTATTAAGTGCTATTTCTATTAGTGATTTTAAAATAATGGAACCGAGTTTTCTGAATACCTAACATACTTATTTATAACTGTATTTGTTCCCTTACTAGTATTTTATTGCAAAACAACATTTTTATGAAATGTCAATCTATATTCTCTATCTCTGTTTTGGTATTTAATTAATTGTGATGACCTAAATATATTAAAATATATTAGCCAGAGTTTGATCTTAACATAACTCATTAAAGTGATTTCTTTCTTTTAGTATGGAGCCATGTTATTGGACCACAGTTTTGGTAAAAAAAAAAAAATGGGTAAAAGTTTATTATACTTTTTAGCAATATCCATCAACTCAACACTGATTATCATATGAAATAGGGGCAAGGAGAGTATCAGAACTTCATGGTTGAGTGATTTAGTCTCTGAACCACAATCTAGTTAAGAGCAGAGCCGCAGGGTTACTAATACATTAGGACTAAGGTCACAGAAGGGAATCAGGTGCCTTATGCCTTGACTTGATTATTATTAAATGTTTCCCTTCAGGAACATTACATTAATTTTCCATTTCAGAAAGAAAATTACTTTTGCAATAGTTAGAACAGGGCACTAACTAGGTTCCTCCAAAATCTGGATACTTGCCAACTGCCTTGAGATATTCTTGATAGATAATTTCCTCCCAGCCTCCTCCATGCATGCACCAGGTTCTAATTGTCTAGTAGGTAGGAAATATAATTTTGTACTAAATGAATTTCCACAGATGCTATTTGGAATACCTCTGTGATGTAACCAGTAATTCACAGGGAGGCTATTTTCCTAGATAAATGCTTTAAATATATGTTTAAAGTTCTGCATCTTTACTCAAGAAATGTTTTTAGTAACATTTCTCTATTTTCTATTTTTCAAATGTATAAGATTTAAATGTGATAGAGCTTAGCAAGTAGCGGAAGGGCACATGGAAAAATAACAGCTCATCCAATCAGGAGATGTTTGAGGTTCTACTTACAATTCACTCTCTCAAAACTTTTTATCTCCAAAGGGTAGCATACTTATTTGTATTGTGTGCAAATCTACTTAATAAATTTTCCGGATTGTGTAAAGGAGAATTAACACTGTCAGAACATTTGAGGCTTTGAAAAATTTATTTTATTTGGCATCTATATGAATATTTTTGTGTTTTGATAATATTTGAGACTGCTTCTAAGAATACTATATTCTTTGTGCCACTGTATATGTGGTACAAATTTTTAATTTATTCACTTTTTTTTCACTAGAGAACATCCCAAATGCTACTTTATTACGAAATTAGAATATAGTACCTTAGGAGGCACCTGGGTGGCTCAGTTGGTTAAGCGTCTGACTTCAACTCAGGATATGATTTCAGGGTCCTGGGATGGAGCTCCGTGTCAGGCTCCAGGCTCCAGGCTCCAGGTTCCAGTCTCCAGGCTCAGTGGGGAGTCTGCTTGTCCCTTTCCCTCACCCTTTGCCCCTCCTCCTGTTTGTTCTCTCTCTCTCTAAAATAAAATCTTAAAAAAAAAAAAGAATATAGCACCTTAAAATTATATGTACTAACTAAAATCATTAAATTGTATGTTCTTCGTCTCCTGGTATACTCTATACTGTGGATAATTCAAACAACATTGGTCATAAAACAGATTTCAGTTTCCATTCAATCTCGGTTTTTTTTTTTAAGTAACAAATGCTTTAGCATTAGTTTTGCCCAAACCCAACCCAATAAATGAAACTCTTCTTGAGTATATTTCAATCCTAGTGTATCAATTACCTATGGCTTTGTGACAAATCACCTAAAAACTCAGTGGCTTCAAATAACCACTACTTAGTATTTATTACAATTCTGTAGGTTGACTGGGAATGTCTTCTGGCAGTCTCAGCTAGGATGGCTAAACTTCTCTCTCCATCCTCTAGGAAGCAAAACTGGGCTACATCAAAGGTTTGACTTCCCCACATGGCAGCTGGATTCCAAAGGGTGAAATTGGTGGAAGTGAGGCGTCTTTATGCCCTGGCTTGGCAGTCATTCCAATGTCACTTTTGCTACCTTCTCTTGGCTAAAGAAAGTCACCAGGCTGGGGCACCTGGGTGGCTCAGTTGGTTAAGTGTCTGTCTTCGGCTCAGGTCATGATCCCAGGGTCCTGGGATCAAACCCCGCATCAGGCTCCCTGCTCAGTGGGGAGCCTGCTTTTCCCTCTCTCTCTGCTGCTCCCCCTGTTTGTGCTCTCTCGCTCTGTCAAATAAGTAAATAAAATCTTTAAAAGAAAGAAGGAAGGAAGGAAGGAAAGAAGAAAGAAAAGTCACCAGGCCCACTCGAATTCAAGATGGAGAAGTAGATTCTATCTCTTTCTTGATTGGATGAATGGCAATATAACTTCCTAGGAAAGGAGAATTTTTTGGCCATATTTCACAATCTACCACCTCTGGGAAGTAAGGAAGTGACCATGGTTGCAATCTGATTAATCACCATAACTAAGTCAAAATCCCAAGAAACCAGAAAGTATAGAAAACTCAAACAACCCAAGTCAACAAAAAATTTTAACTGGCAAAATTTAAACAGACACTTTACAAAAAAAAAAAAACATATATATATGGCCAATAGGCACATGTAAAGATGCTCAACATCATTTTTCATCAGGACATGTAAATTAGCACCAAAATAAGATAATACGCTCAACACATTTTACTCATTCTCCCATTCATTTATTCAAATAACATGTATTATTTTCTCAGTACCAAACATTGTGATAAACAATAGTTATGTAAAGATAAGTCATGTTTCTTGAAACTCCCAATAGAGATGAACAAACTGATGCCAAAACAGAGTAAGTTTTATAATAGAGAGTGTACAAAATTTGTAAAGAAACAGAGGAAGTAGTGACAAGGTTTGAGAGAAGGACGAGGCAGAGTTCTAGATAGTCTTGAAGGAACAGTGAGAGTTTACAAAGAATAATGAGGAGAAAGGGTATTCCAAGAAAAGAAGTAATCCTGTACCAAAATACAAGGGCATGGCAGAATGTGGCAGGTTTGGGGAAATATAAGGAAGTTTGGCCTCTAAGGAAAAGGAGTAAGCTTAGTGGTGGCTGACAGATGGGTGAGTACACAATGGGTGGAGAGACTCATGATAACATTTCCTACTCTGTTTCTTTCTTGGTGGGCCAGCACAGAAGACAACACCTCCATTGATTGTTTAATTTCTCCTTCTCTCCTTCCTTCCATAAGAAAAAAAAAAAAAAAAAATCCCTTTCTTCGCTTGAGCTCCAGTAACACTTTGTTGTTTACTTACCACTTTTTACCTCATATTTAGATTATTTCTCTTCATGTCTGATCTTCCCTATTGACTGACAGCCACTGTTAATGCAGGACCTCTGTCATTGCTTTTTTCTTTAATATTTTGCAAGATTCCTTACTTTTACCGGTCCCAAATAAATGCTTGTTAAATAACGTTTTACTGTATCTATTATTTTTTGGTATATGATGTTGACATGTTGAAAAGATCAAATACAACATAGTTTACTGCAATTGTCTCACAGGTTTTAGGAAGAAATGAAACTCAAATTGTTAATTTTGTATATTGTAGCCTTTCTTTAAAATCAAGTAATTTTATGTATTTTTCAATGATTATTAGTTTTTAGTATATTTAAATTTTGGAATATTTATCATTTAAAACATAGATGGCCTTACACTTTAGAATTTGCTCTCAATACTAGCTCTTAGTCATGGAATCACTTTCTAACAGTAATTCATAAAAGATATATTAACTACATTGGCAATGTGAGATATGAAATGCGTTCATATATGAACTAATAATAAACTCAAAACACCTCTAGCAATTTTTGAAGGATGGGCTTGGGGATAATAGGGAATAGTTTGTTTTAGGATCTCATGGAGTGGAATGTGAATAGTTTAAAAATATAAATCTGATGTAAATATTATATATATTTTTAGAATGAAAACTATACAAAACAAGGCTTGGCTGATGTATGTGAAGATAGAGTGAATAAAACACAGCAAGGTAAGAAAATGAAGTTATAAAACTTAGTGTGTACTGGACCTATATGTATTAAATGAAAACTATCTGAATAATTTCAAGAAAGAAAAAAAATTTTAAATCACAAATTTAAAAAAGTTCTTTGAGTGTCTACTATGTATAGGATACCTGAGGGCTTTCATTATTTACTATATTCAGATGAAAGTTTTCACTTTCTACTTTATATTATATGTCTTGAAGAAGACTTAGTTTCTACCCAGAATGAAAGGACACTTAAATAATTTATCCCTAGATGCCAAGATTTATCCTCTAACTCCTGTCAATCCCTCATCAATCAGGCCAGTCCCTAACTAAACAGATGGAGTTTTCACCAAGCTCTGACGGCCAGCAGACATTGTTGAGCCAAGAATGAAAATTAATTCCATAGACAATGACCTTCTCCTGAAAATGCTTACATAGTCAAGGTTTGCATTCAATCACTCAAGGAAGATATATTCTACTTGATTTAAGAGAGGTCTTTCCTTTTACTACTATATTGCTTGCTATTGAACAGGAACTCATAAGAAAGGTATCAGAAGACAGGGTTCTCTGCCTCTTTCCAAATGGTGAGGTTCAGGTCATTTAAAATAGGGTTTCTCCATTTGTGAAGGAGGATAATGCTCTCCTCCTTTCCAGCTGCAAAATAGTGTTCAATGCATCAAGAACCACAGTAATTTGTAGTGTATTTTAAGTGTCACAGACTCAAATACCTGTGGCATTCCTACTCCATTACAGACAACTTATTAACTTTATTTCAGTGGATCCTAGAACAATAACGAAAAAATATCATTATTCCCATTTTATAAGTAAAGAGACTGAGAGTCAGCGATGTTAAGGAGTTTGCCAAGATAACATTTCAAGCAAATGCTGGAAAGATTTAGAACTCTGTTATTCTGACTTCAAGTTCAGAGCTCTCTTAAGTCCCCCTCCCCCTCCCTCTCAGAAAAATGCTGCTGGCACTGTATTCTCTCCAGATTGTTCAATGTGTTGAAGTAACACTGTGTAAGTTCTATAAACCTCAAACTAGACTTTTCCTCTTTACCTCCAAAGAAGAAGACTGCATAGCCATATCACCGCCACTGAAATTTGTCATTGCCTCAAAAGACACTGGTTTATTAAAAAAAAAAAAAAAAAAAAAAAAAACTTCATATTTTTACCTATGATTAAAATAATCCTTATCCAAAACATTTAAAATCAGCCACTAAACCATGCTTTGCCTTTGAAACAGATTTTTAATGAAATAAAAGCTAAATGGTATTAATACAGCCTTCAAAAAAAAGTTTCTCACTTTAGCTGAATTTAACAACAAAGTTGGGATCTTTTCTCAACCTACAAAAGTAATTAATTCACCACCTGGCTCAATGCCTCAAAAGGCTTAAATTTAAAACATGAAAATTGCTTTCAGTTAAGGGGCAGTGAGATGAGATCGCATGAGAACTTAGTAAAAGACTCACAAGATCAAAGCAGCACCTTGGCAGCAGGTCAGGAGTATCTGTTCAAGCACAGCTCCTCTCAGGGTTCAAACAATTGGCATTTATGTGGAACTATAAATAAGCAGGCTCCATCAAGAAAGTGTCCCCAGTTTCTGCTTTTTAGAAACCTCTGAGGAGAGGTGTATTTATCCTGGATTTTTGTGCTTCTTGGCTGCCAACAGGTTTTTGGAACCAAGTATCAAATTAGCATAAAAGGAAAGACATCACTAATTATCAACAACAACAAAAAGTGAAAAACGAAATAACTGCAGCAGATAGATGTAAGATTCATGCTGTATACTCCATAATTCTAAATTTCTCTTTTTAGCTTCTACAGGGAATTCAAATCATATTCATATTTGTTTCCCTCCTTCCTAGCACACATCTTGGCACATAGTAGACTTTCCAAAATATATTTGATGTCAGAATAATTAAGCTGTTGAGTGAGGGGCATTCACATAGAATATATATGTCAGGGAGCCAATGCAATAGGGTCAGTGATTAGATTCTGGAGTCAGACTGTCTGGGGTCAAATATTCATTGCATCACTTACTAGTTTTATAATCTCACTCATTTAAAAAAAAGGAAAAGAAGTGGAATAAATCTATTAAATAAAATATGGTGCATAATAAACTCAGCACAGTGCCCAGCAGATAGTAAGTACTCAATATACCTTATCCTTTATTGTTATTGTTATTTGTCTGGCATCCCGTATTTACCAACCTTAATCATCGTATCTGTGTGACTCACAGAGAGAAATACAGGATGAAAGATGGTTCTATCAGGTGAACACCAACTGGATAAGTGGCTGTACAGAAGAGTAAAGATTAATGACTAGAGGGAGATCGTAGGAGCTGTACTTCAGGGCTCTATCTTTGGCTTCTGCTAATCAATATTTTTATCAATGACTTGGTTGGAGATTTATCACATTTAAAGACTATCTGACATATCTGGTATAAAATGGCATCTGACATTCCCTGATTCAGCCTTTCTCAGCTTCTTCCCAAAATATCTGTGAAAAAGAGCAAATTATCAATACATCAAAAACTAAAAACTGATGATCCATGAATTCTGGGAATCCAAGAGGCACAGGCACTATCAATATGACTCAAGGAGCATCTAAATTAATTTATCACAATCAATACTAGCCTGAAATATATTCATTTTATCCAACTAATATTTATTGATTGCCTGCAATGTGTTCAGTACTGTTCTAGAAACTTGGGATCCATCAGTAAACAAAGGAGATTCCTGTATTCATAGAGCATGGGGATAGACAGTAATGATAATTAACATAAAATAAAATATATTGTGTTAGATGGTTTTAAGTGCTATGTAACAAAATGGGGAGTGGGGAACATCAGCAGGGAAGAGGGTTACAGCATTAAGCAGGGTGGTCAGGAAAGCCTTGTCAAGAAGGTGAAATAGGAGCCAACACTAAAGGAAGTCTTGACAGAAGTAAGGGACTGGCTATGGAGACATCTGAAGGAGGACTACTCCAGGTGGAGAGGAGAGCTGGAGGAAAGACTCTGAGTTGGAAAGAAAGAAGAAAACAATGGGGTACCTGGATGGCTCAGTCAGTTGTCTGCCTTCAGCTCAGGTCATGATCCCAGAGTCCTGGGATCGAGACCCACGCAGAGCCCTGAATAAGTTTCCCTGCTTGGCAGGGAGTCTGCTTCTCCCTCTCCCTGCCTCCCCACCCCCCTGCTCATGCTCTGTCTCTGTCTCTCACTCTCTCTGTAAAATAAATAAATAAAATCTTAAAAAAAAAAAAGAAGAAGAAAACAAGATAAATCGTTTCTTTCCATGCTCGTCCCTAAGTGAACAAAACATAGTGATCCAGAGGAGTTTGTTTTACGAAAAGAATAATAATACACATATTGAAGAACAGGGTCAGAATCACAACTCAAGAAAGGCCATACTGAATAAAATGAAGTTTAACGGAGATAAGTGGGGATAAATTATAAAGTATTACAATCAAGTTTAAAAAAGAAATACGTAATTATAGTATAGAAAAAAACTAGTTTAACAGCAGGATGTATCAAAAACACTTAGAAATTTTAGTTGTTTTTTTTTTTTTTAAACCCAATTTGAGTCAACACTGGGAGCTGGCCAAAATAGCTCTGGTATTAAAATGCATTATTACTACATAGTATCCAAAACTGGGAAATTGATATTTTGGCCCACACTACATGGTTGGTCAAATCCTGGAGTATATTGATCAGTTCTGTGTTCCACACTTAAAAGTGCACTCAGAGGAAAACAAACATTATGTTAAGAAGACTAATAGCAGGGGCACATGGGTGGCTCCAATGGTTAAGCGTCTGACTTTAGCTCAGGTCATGATGTCGGTTGAGCCCCGCTCGGGCTCCCCAGTCAACAGGGAGTCTGCTTGTCCCTTTCCCTCTGCTCATGCTCTCTCCTTCTGTCTCCAATCAATAAATAAAATCTTAGGGGCGCCTGGATGGCTCAGTGGGTTAAGCCTCTTCCTTCTGCTCCGGTCATGATCTCAGGGTTCTGGGATCGAGCCCCGCATCCGGCTCTCTGCTCAGCAGGGAGCCTGCTTCCCCCCTCTCCCTCTGCCTGCCTCTCTGCCTACTTGTGATCTCTCTCCTCTCTGTCAAATAAATAACTAAAATCTTTTAAAAAAAAATCCTTAATAAATAAATAAATAAATAAATAAAATCTTAAAAAAAAAGACTAATAGCATGACATCTATGACACTGACACTGAAAAGATAGAAAAGAAAGGCAAAGGATCAGGATAAGAACATATTTAAATAGTTGCAAATAAGGTATATGTACGAAGCACTTTTATATAGTTTTTCTTGTTAAATCTTCACAGTATCCAGAAGTAATTATTATTATTACTTTTATTGCCACCTCCTTTTTTAAGCCAAAAATTAATACGCAGAGAGCCTGAAGAGAGGCCAAGTTTGACTTGGACCCTGGAGCATAAACATCCATGCTCCACTGATCATGGCTCCAATCCAAGGACATTCACCAACCTCTCAGAGAAAGCCATGCTCCCCCCTCCAAGTCTATCCCCAACACTACTCTACTAGCTCCTTGACCGACTGAGAGCCCAGTATTCCAGGTACCAAATGACTGTCAATTAAAGCCAGTCTTACTTCTTCTCTTTTGTTTATCTTCTTTTAGTCCTCATTACTCTCAGATCCCAGCAAGTTTCTCTCTTCTTTCCACCTTGAAAATTATGAATATCTCTTAAGTACCCACCATGTGAGTAGCAAGAAAAGAGGAAGGTGGTGGAAGGGAGATGTAAAGAGATAAAGATGAATAAAAGACCATATCCAGTAAGTTGGAAATACATACACATCTTGACTCAGTCATTCCCTTTCTAGGTAGATTCTCTAGAAAAACTTGCATTGGTATATAAGAAGACAGGTAGAAGGTTATTTCTACAATGCCAGTAACATTGTTTGTAATATTGAAAAACTGAATAGAAACTAAAGATACATCAGTAGAAACATGGGTGGCATTCCGGGGTGGATCAGCGGATAGAGCGTCCACCTCTTGGTTTCAGCTCTGGTCATGATCTCATGGGTTGTGGGATTGAGCCTGTGTTGGGCTCCATGCTCAGTAAGAAGTCTGCTTGAAGATTCTGTCCCTCTGTCCTACTCACAGTCGTGGGTATTCATTCTCTCTCTCTCTCAAATAAGTACATAAATCTTTAAAAAATAGAAACATGGGTAAGCAAAAAGGTAAAATAAATGAACCAGAGCTTACAGAGATGTAGAGGTCACAAAAAGAAAGTTGAGTGGGAAAAAAGTTGCAGAATGATATATACGACATGATGCCATTTATAAACATTTTTAAAACACCAGAAGTTTCAAATATACATACGTATTTCTCTGCTTGCCTCCATTCTTTCAAGAGTTGTCTTATTCCTGGTCACTTCATTTTCCCCTCTATTCAGATGTATCTATCTGCTTGTTTCTGGGAACTTCATGAAGTCCCCAACAGAGATGAGCCCTCAGTCCTGGGAAGAAGGGAGGTAAGCAGGAAAGCTCAGCTACATCTTGAGCTTTATTTTCCTCATGCTCCTTACCTATGTATCTTTGCTTGGAATGCCTATTCTCATTGCCTGATATAAAATTCTTACCCATTCTTCAAAATCCAATTTAAACCAATTTCCTCTGAAATACTTTCTTAATCACCCCGAATTAGAATGTAATTCTCCTCCCTCCCATTCTCTTAGCACCTTTTTCAACCACACTAGGAAAAGTTGTTTATGTATGTCTGTCTCCCCACTACGCTAATTGCCTCTAGAGACCATGGGTTTTATCTTCCACACCTCTAAATTCCTCCTCAGCACTTAACACAGGTGGCAGACCATCGGAAGTGCTCCAAACCGTTTGTTTAATCCTGGTACTGTGCTGTATCAAGGCTTCTTGATCTCTTAAACACCATTTTGCTTGGAGCCAATGCCTTTTTTCCCATTCTTTTTTTGTGATCTGTAACTAAACCTAACTACATTCTGGATCAATTGTTTGTCCCCTTCTCACTGTTTTATCCTCTTCATGCAGTGTGTGTATCTTGTGTATATGTGTATATGTTTCTACTTTCACAATGATTTTACTTATTTTTAATTTGGGGAGCTATAAGCTAGTAGTCTACATGACTGAATTGTGCTTAATTTTTTCAGAGTTATTTCAGTGCTAATCTTTTTATATCCACCATAGACAATCTTAACAGATAACTTCAGCAAGAAGTGATGAACAAGCTGTTTTTAAATGGATCTTCCCAATTAATTGCAGGACTAGAAAGTTAATGGAGTTGGAAGAGGAATTACTGGAGGCTCTGGGAGTTTTATGAAAGTCATTCTAAATTACCAGATAATGAGGAGGTTTCTTTGATAGCTAATTTATAATTGAATGCAGCTGAATAGTAACCAGTCCAAAAAGCAACTCCACTTGTGTTGTAGAATTATGATTTTTTAAAAAAGATAAGTTTCTTGGGACTGGAACAGCCAGTTCACATTATATTTTTTTCTCTCTCTCTCTCTGCATCTCTCTAGGTTTGCTTCTGTCCTTACTGAAGCACATCCTTTAATAGTTCTTTCAGAAAAATCTATGGGTAGCAAAGTGATATAATCTTTTTCTAAAAGGGTCCTATTTTGCTTTTAATTTGGAGTGATGCTTTAGCTCCGGTACTTTTAAAATATCACTCTCCTTTCTCTTCTGGCATCTATTACTGACAGAAGTCTAATGTCAGTTTAATTATTGTTCCTTTGGCAATAATCTGTCTTTTCAATTAGGTTTCAACATTATCTATTTATAAATCAATTTCTCTTTTACTATGCAACTTCTAGGTACAAATTATTTTTGTTTATCCTACTCATTGCACAAGTATACTTTTAATCTAAGTGTAACAGAACCCAAGTCCATCTGTTCGATGTGCAGCAAAGCCAATCACTGAAACATCAGGTATATACCAAGGAAAGTGTTTATTTGAGAGGCAGCCAAAGGAGGAGATGGAAGAACAAGCCTCAAATCCACCTCCTAAAGAGGGGAGAGAACAAGTTTTTTATAAACATGAGGGTCGAGATTACATACATACTGATGAAAAGGTTGGAGAAACTTGTGACTATTCATAAGGAAAGAGGGAGCATGCACATTGAGCAAATATATAGGTACCATATAGCCCATATTCACTTTGAGATGGAAACTTAACATCAGAGTGAGGCAAAATTCATTCCCTGATGTCAGGGAGGTTATCTTAGAACCAGGAGAAGGGCCTAAGAGCATGCTCCAAGAGCTTGTATAAATTGGATGGAGACTTGGGCTCATTATTTTGGGTTAAGGAATTGCTTGTTCAAGGCTGGAATCTTATCAGTTGACCTTGAGTCCAGACATCTGCAGTGACAACTAGTGAGTTCCTTAGTGGCGTCTGAAAAGACACAATAGCTGATTAGGGGGAATGAGTTCTCTGAAAAATAAGCTTTAAACTTTTTGCTGGTTTTAACCTTATTAATCCTATAGGGCATGGATTCATAAGAGCTCAGCTGTTTCCATCCAGCTCCTGATTTCAGCTCAAGCCATGATCTCAGGGTCATGAGATGGAGCCCTGCATCGGTCTCCATGATTAGCAGGGAATCTGATTGAGATTCTCTCTCTCCCTCACCCTCTGCCCCTCACCCCCACCGATCTTGCACACAAGGCCCCTTAAAAAGGGGAGATGAGGGAATTGACTTCGAGCTGTATCTCTGTTACAAAAATACTGTTTTTACTTAGATTATGTGTTTTAGTTGATAGAATTTTAAGAAGGCTGGTGAAATATGGCTGCAAGATACAGCATGTATTAGTAAAAGAGTCAGTAATTGGCTGATAACAGAATAAACTGGTAACCCATAGCAACAATCACCACTCTCAAACAGCACTTTTGAAGATAATTAAAAATTTAGCCACCACCTTTTTAATATTATTTCTCCAAAGTACTTACATGGATTTATTTGTATGGGAGAGATGAAAAAGTGGAAAAGGTGTTAATGGAGAATGGAGAAATAGAATTAATAAAAGCTCTGGTAAAAAAAAAAAAAACTCCCACTTTTGACTTTCAGTATCACTTCAAGTGCATCACATAATTTCTCCACCTACAAAGTAGAAATGCTAATATTTGCTATATCTTCAACTGATAAACATTCTTTGAACAATGAGGATTAAGACTCAATGTAAACACAGCAGAGTGCTATTTTTACTAACATTTTTCAAAGCCTTCTAAAATTTTTAATCCACTGAAAATAATTACTTAATTACATGAAAAGACATGAACACCTGACTAGATTAAGATTTCGTACCTCATGGGGGAATTCGCATAATGTTGTTCCATGAATTTACAGGGGGAATAAAATTGGGCCTATAAACTTGGAGCCTTAGGTCAGGTTTACTCCAGTCTAAAGCTTTTTTCCAACTGTAAGGAAAAATTTAGCTTTGTTTTATGAGATGAAAAAGTTATAAAACACACTGCTCTTACACAACTGAGTGACTCAAAGTGCTATTTCTCTCAGCAATTATCATATGAGTTACAAGAATCAAATGAATTCAGGGGATGCTATGAGCCACTATAAAATGCCAGTGCCCGTATTTAAATAAAATAGTTGAACACTGTCAAAGAAAAGATTGTGTTGTGAACAGTGCTAACATTTGAAAAAGAACCATGCCTACCTATTTATCACTTGTGTCTGTGTCTGTTGGGAGGGAGGAAGGGTGAGTTGAGAGTGGTCCCCAAGGCCAGCAATATGCCTTCACTGTCTTACTTCAGGAGTATATCAGCTCCCTTGTACCATCCCATAATTTAGTTCACACAAGTCTTGATCACCTTTCCCTTCCATAAAATATCATGCTGGTCCATTATACTGATGATATTATGCTGATTGGACCTAATGAGTGAGAAGTAACAACCACTCTAGACTTATTGGTGAGACATTTGCATGTCAGAGGGTGGGAAATAACTCTGACTAAAATTCAGAGGCCTTCTACTTCAGCGAAATTTCGAGGGGTCTAAGGTATTGGCATGTTGATGTACCTCTTTAGGTGAAGGAGAAGTTGCTGCATCCCTTGGACCCTCCTGTAAGTAAGAAACACGGTGCCTCATGGGCCTCTTTGGACTTTGAAGGCAACATATTCCTTATTTGGGTATCGTACTCCAGCCCATGTATTGAGTGACCTGAAAACCTGCGAGTTTTGAATGAAGCCAAGAAGAAGAGAAGGCTCTGCGACAGGTCTAGCTGCTGTGCAAGCTGGCCTCCCACTTAGCCCATATGATGCAGCAGATTCAATAATGCTTGAAATGTCAGTGGTGCACAGAGATACCATTTAGGGACTTTGGCAAGCTTGTGTAGGTGAATTGCAGCACAAGCCTTTAGGATTTGGGAGCCCTGCCATTATCTGCAGATAACTACCCTCCTTTTGAGAAACAGCTCTTGACCTGCTATTGGGCCTTAGTAGAAACTGAAAGCTTGACCACAGGCTACCAAGTTACTATGCTATCTAAGCTGCCTATCATGAACTCGGTGCTATTTAGCCCACCAAGCCCTAAAGTTGGATGTGCACCGCAGGACTCCATTATCAAATGTAATTGGTATATACATGATCAGGCTCAAGAAGGCCCTGAAAGCACAAGTAACTTATGTGGAGAAGTGGCCCAAATACTCATGGTTCCCACCCCTGCTACTGGCTTCTCTCTCCCAGCCTGCTTCTCTGGCCTCATGAGAAGTTCCCTATAATGCATTGACAGAGGAAGAGAAGATGCAGGCCTGATTTATAAATGGTTCTGCATGATATGCAGACCGATACAAAAGTAGACAGCTACACACTATGACACTTCTCTGGGACATCCCTGAAGAACAGTGATGAAGGGAAATCCTCTCAGTGGGCAGAACTTTGGGCAGTGCACCAGATGTCCAGTTTGGAAGGAAAAAATAGCCAGATGTGCAACTATATACCAATTTATGGGCTTTAGCCAAAGGTTTCACTGAATAGTCAGGAACTTAGAAGGAACGTGATTGGAAAATTGATGACAAAGAAATCTGGGGTGGAGGTATATGGATAGACTTCTCTGAATGGGCAAAAAATGTGAAGATAGTAGTGTCCCATATGAATGCTCACCAAGGGTGACATGAACTTATACTCACCAAGGCCAACCTGGCTATTGCCACCACTGAGGGCCCATCTGGCAGCAGCAGACCAACCCTGATTCCCTAGTATGGCACCACTATTCAGGGTGATAAAGAAGCTACCTGGTGGCAAGCAATTACATCAGACTGCTTTCATCATGAATGGGACAGAGTTTTGTTCTTTCCAGAATAGATAGTTACTCTGGATATAGATTTGCTTTCCCTACACACAAAACTTCTGCCAAAACTATCATCCGTGGACTTATAGCATGTCTTATCCACTGTCATAGTATTTCACAGAGCATTATTTCAGGTTAAGAAACTCACTTAGTGAAAGAAATGTAGCAATGGTCCCGTGCTTATGGAATTAACTGGTCTTACCATGTTTCCCACCATCTTGAAGCAGCTAGTTTGATAAAATACTGTAAGGGCCTTTTGAAGACACAGTTATAGCACCAGCTATGTGGCAATACCTTACAGGACTGGTACAAATTTTCTCCAGAAAGCTGTATATGCTCTGAATCAGTATCTACGATAAGATACTGTTTCTGATAGCCAGGATTCATGAGTCCAGAAATTAAGGGTTAAAAAAGGGAGTGGAACCACTCATTAATATCCCCACCAACACATTAGTAAAATTTTTGCTTTCTATTCCTGTGATTTTATGCTTTGCAAGCCTAGAGATCTTATTTCCAAAGAGAGGAGCGCTTCTATCAGGAAAAACAATGATTCCATTGAAATAGAGGTTAAGATTGCCACCTAGCCACTTTGGGCTCTTCATATTTATTTTTTTTTTTTAAGATTTTATTTATTTATTGGACAGAGAGAAAGAGATCACAAGTAGGCAGAGAAGCAGGCAGAGGGAGAGGAGGAAGCAGGCCCCCCGCTGAGTAGATAGCCCGAAGCGGGGCTCAATCCCAGGACCCTGAGATCATGACCTGAGCCGAAGACAGAGGCTTTAACCCACTGAGCCACCCAGGTGCCCTCTTCATGTTTCTTACTCAACATGCTAAGAAGGGAGTTATGGTCTTGGCTGGGGTGACTGATTCTGACTAACAAGGGGAAATTTGACTACTATTCCTCAATGGAGGTAAGGAAGAGTATGTGTGGAATACAGGAGATTCATTGGAGTTTCTCTAAGTATCACCATGTCCTATAGTTAAGCTCAATGGAAAACTGCAACAACCCAATCCAGGCAGGACTATTCATGGCCCAGACCCTTTAGGAATGAAAGTTTGTATTACCCCACCACCAGTTAAAAAACTACAACCAACTGAGATGCTTGCTGAAGGCAAAGGGAACACAAAATGGATAGTAGAAGAAGAAGTAGTTATAAATACCAGCTACAAGCACATGACCAGTTATAAATACAGGGACTATAATTATCATGAATATTTCCTCCTTATTTTTTATGAATATGTTGGTGTGTGTATACACATATATTAAACAAATACCTTTGTTTTCTTTCCTCTCTTATTCCCTTATCATGTAATAGAAGATGTATTGGCTTATAGTATTTAAGTATTATTATTTCATATCATAGTATTTAAGTTATGGGATATAAGAAGACTAAACCTCACCCAAGGACTTTATCTCCTCTTCTGGAGAAGCAGTAGTGCATTTTCATTTGTATACAGGGTAGTTGTATCATGTGAGGCAGAATTTGAGCGTAGTATTGTTAGAGATTATGTAAGGATATGTGCATGGGTGCCAAGTTGACAAGGATTGGATTTATAACGGTGTATTGTATGTGTCAACTTCACTGGACTAAGGGACACCCACAGACCTGGTAAAACATTTTTTTCTGGGTGTGTCTAAGGATATTGCCAGAAGACATTAGCATTTGAACAGGTAACCTAAGTAAGCATTGCCTTCACCAGTGAAAATGAGCATCATCCAATCTGTTAAGGGACCAAATAAAACAAAAAGGCAATAAAAAGGCAAATCTGCTCCTCCTTAAGCTGAAATTTTTGTCTTATCTTGCCCTCAGACATTGGTTCTCCTGGCTCTCAGGCCTTTGGCCTTGGACTTGGACTTGTTACCATCAACTTCCTGGTTCTCAGCCCTTCAGACTCAGACTATGACTTAGACCATTATCTCCTGAGGTTCTTAGGCCTTCCAGTTTGGACTGGAACTACACCACCAGCTTTCCTGGTCCTCTAGCTTACATATTTCTCAGTCTCCATAATCGTGTAAGCTAATCTCTCATAATAAATATATTTCTATATATCTAGGCATATCTTATTGGTTCTGTTTCTCTGGGGAACCCTGACTAATTCACCAGTCTACTTGGTCTTCCCTAAATCACTGCCACATATTTCCCCAACGCTGCTAAAATCTGTCTTTCAAAAGTCTTCATAATTGTCAATTATTATGGACTAAATTATGTTCCCCCAGAACTGATATTTTGAAGGCCTACCTCCCAAAGTGACTGTATTTGTAAATAGGGCCTTTAAAGAGGTAATTATGGTTAAATGAGGTCATAAGAGTGTGGTCCTAATATAGGAGAAAGAGACAACAAAAAGAAAGCACAAAGAAAAGGCCATGTAATAACACAGTGCAAAGGCTGCCATCTGCAAACCAAGTAAAGAGGCCTCAGGAGAAACCAACCCTGCCAGCACTTTGATCTTGGACTTCCAGCCTCCAGAACTGTGAGAAATAAATTTCTGTAGTTTAAGTCACCTGGCCTGTGGTATTCTGTTATGGCAGCTCTAGCACAGTAATATACCACCTCTGCCATGAATGGGCTCTCCCCTCTTTAAAGCAGTTTCTTCTGCACTGCCCTTATGGTACTTCTTTTTTTTAACTTTTTATCTTGAAATAATTTTAGACTTACAGAAAAGTTGCAGAAATAGTACAGAGAGTTCTCACATATCATTCACTCAGCTTTCCCTGCTGTTAACACCTTATATAAGCAAGAAAGTAACGTTGGTACAATACTATTAATTAAACAACAGACCTCATTCAAATTCACCAATTTTTCTCAAATGTTTGTATGTGTGTGTGTGTGCGTGTGTGCATGCATGCATGTATGTGTACGTGGTCCAGGGTAATACAAAGTTCCACATGGTGTTTAGTTGCCATGCTTTCTTAGACTCTTCCAATCTATAACATTTCCTCAATCTTCTCTTGTTTTTCATGACCTTTATACTTTAGGAAAGTACTAGAAAGTTATTTTGTAGACTATCTCTCAATTTGGATTTGTCTGATATTTTCCTATGATTCTGCTGAGGTTATGCATTCCTGACAAGAATACCACAGACATAAGGTTGTACCCTTCTTGGTGCATCTTCTCAAAGAACATGTGGTTCCAATATGAATTATTTTGGGTAATGTTAACATGGATATTTGGTTAAAATCTTGTCTGCCAGATTTCTTCACTGTACAGTTACTATTTCCCCTTTACAGTTAATAAATACCTTGAGAGAGTTTAAGATTATGCAAATGTTCTGTTTCTCATCATACTTTTGCCTATGAATTTTAACATCCGTTGATAGATCTTGCCAGCAAAAATTATTACTGCAGTGTTTATCCAAAGGTGATTATTCTATTTCTCTAATTTCTTGTACATCTATGCACTGCATTTCTTCTCTAAGTAAGAGTTGTCCTTTTTCCCCCATTTATTCATTTATTTGATTGTTTAAACCAGTATGGACTCATTGATATTTAATTTATTTTATGAGTATCATCTATCACTGTCATTATTTACTTTGTTGTTCAAATTATTTCAGCTCTGGCCTTTGATTCTGGAGCTCCTTGTGTTTAGGTCATAGTCTCTGTCTATCATCAAATAGAATAGCTGGGTAAGTCTCTCTCATATTTATCACTTGGACTGTCCTACTTCCTTCCCTCTTTACTTGTAATGACCCTTATAATTACATTGGACCCACACAGATATTCCAGAATAATCTCCCTATTTTAAGATCAGCTGATTAGCAATCTCAATTCCATCGGTAACTTTAACTCCCCCTCCCCATGGAACATAACATATTCACAAATTCTATAGATTAAAGCATGGATATCTTTGGGAGGCTACGATTCTGCCTACCACAGAATTTATACCTCTAATTCTAATCCAGCATCTCACAATTCATTCTAGTCTTCCTTCTTTTCCTTAATTGAAACTTCTTACCCTGACAATGAGAAACTCTCATTATCTGTATTTATTTATTTGTTCTAATCTCACAGTATACAGTCAAAATACTGCTTTGCAAAGTTATTTAGGTTAGTCCTTATCATCCCCATCTTCTTCATTGTGGTTGTTATTTTAACACAGTTAAGTTCACTTGTTACTGTTTGTATTCCCTCAACTTTATTGTGGACTTGAATTAATTATTGGCAGAAACAATATGAGAAATAATACTAAGATTCTAAAAGTTAGGTCTATATAAAAAAAATTCTAAAAGTTAGGACTATATAAAAAAAAATTACACAGAGAAGTGTCACTTCTTGAATGTATGTATTTTCTTATTGTTGGAAGCTTCGGATAGAATCCTAGAAGGACAATTATTGGTCAAAAGGTAAACGCACATGTACTGCCAAATTTCCCTTCAAAAGGATTGCACCAGTTAGTATTTCCCAGCAACAATATATGAGAATACTTGTTTCCCCACAGAGTTACCAGCTTAATGTACTCTCATGCGTTTTTAAAATTTTGCCCAATTTTCTAGGTTAAACATGATATCTCCATGTTGTTTTTATTACCACTTCTGTAGTTATAAATGAGTTCAAAATTTTTTTCATATAAGTGGGAAACATTTTTGTTATATTAATTTTTTAATTTATTTTTATTGAGACATAATTGATATATAACATTCTGTAAGTGTACAATGTATTGATTTGATACATTTATATATTGCAGTATGATTCCATGTACTCTTAGCTAATACCTCTTAGCTAATTGTACTCTTAGCTAATATCTCTAATCTACATCCCATAATTGTCATTTTTTTTGTGGTGGGAATATTTAAGATCTAGTCTTTTAGCAACTTTGAAGTTTATAATACAGTATTGTTGTCTATAATCACTATGCTCTGCATTACAGCTCTAGGACTTATCTACTAGATCCAAGTCTGTACCCTTAAACAAGATAGTCTCAATTCCTCTACCCCCCAGCTTCTGGTAACCAATGTTCTACTCTCTGTTTTTACAAGTTTGGCTTTTTCAGATCCCCCATATAAGTGATATCATAGAGTATTTGTCTTTCTCTGTCTAACTGATCTCACTTAGCATAATGCCCTCAAGGAAGACCATTTTTATATCTTGTTTTTTTGTGTATGAATTGTGTATTCATGTATGGTCTCCTCTTCCTAGCAGGTTTTGGTTCCTTTGTGCCTCAATGCTCTCTATATTGGGAATATTAGCCCTTTATTTATGGTACATCTGAATATTTTCTCCAGTTTGTCAGTTGTTTTAGGCTTTTGTTTATTGTATTTTTTTCCATGCCAGGAAGAGTCTTATGTAGTCAAATTTACCACTCTTTTCTTTTATTGTGAGTCAGTTAGAAAGCCTTTCCCTACTTTGAGGTAAAGAGGAATTCATCTATCTCATCGTTTCTCTAATACTGTGTTCTGTCATAAAGTTACTTGGTTTAGTCTCCACTATCACCACCAATAACTTTTTCTTTCTTCAAGATCTCTGAAGAAAACCTACTCCTTATATTATGATCCCTCAAATAATTAACCCATCACCTTCTTTATCTTCAATAAAATCATAAATAAAATAAAAATTAAGGGGCACCTGGGTGGCTCAGTGGGTTAAAGCCTCTGCCTTCAGCTCTGGTCACAATCTCAGGGTCCTGGGATCGAGTCCCACATCAGGCTCTCTGCTCAACAGGGAGCCTGATTCCCCCTCTCTCTCTGCCTGCCCCTCTGCCTACTTGTAATCTCTCTCTCTCTCTCTGTGTCAAATAAATAAATCTTTAAAATAAAATAAAATAAAATAAAATAAAATAAAAATTAAGAAAGCATATTAAATTGAAATGAATTTACATGCAGACATTAGCTATGTTCTAACAAATGCCATATTTCAAAAGTTAGGGGAGGTTTAAACAAATCAGTTACCAGTTTCTCCAAAATTAAGTAGATTTGTTTACAAAATAATGACTCTGGAAGGAAATGTAAAGATAATCTTACTTAGCCTCTTAATTTGCAAATAAGGTAACTAATACCCATGTAAGATAAGTGACTTCCCAATATTTTATGGCCAAAGAAAGAAGTATTAGCTCATTGGTCTATGAAGTCCAATCAAATTCTTGGTCTACTAAACTTTCCATCCTATCATCCCAAACTTTCTCAACTTTTCTTTTAATTAAGTAAAGCTGGTTTTCAAAACAATCTATACCCTATATAATCCAGACAGGACAGTTGATAAGAAATAAAAGATTTTTCTAAGAGGTTAAAAAATGCTGCCAGCATTTCAAATGCCTGGCTGTGGTTAGGTTACACTGTGAGCGAAGGAAACACCATGGATTTTGAGTCCAAAAAAGATTTTCTTCCAAATACACTCTTACTAGAAAGTCAGCTACGTCATGTGTGAAAGACAGGATTTCCTGCTAATAAATAAGGAACCAACTGCTCAAACACAGCTCAAGAAATATGTCCTGCAGAGGTTTCAAACTGGTGGACAACATGCCAAATACAGCTAATAGACTTGTTTTCTTTGAAGTGCTATTTTCCAGTACTGCACAACATTATTTTTACATCAAGAAATTACTTGTAAAAATATCCATTTTTACTGTTTCCTGAAAAATTAAAAGACCTGGCAGCTCTGAGCTTACATTTCCATGGGATATTAATTGGCCAGAGTTGAGAAGTGGCTGATTCTTTTGGACAGATTTCAGTTTACCACCATCTTTGCCACTTCCCAACCCAACCCACTTCATTCATTTATGTCCCACCTAGACTTTATAGGCAGTTGAGTTTGCTCAACTACTGAGATGGATTTTACTTGGATGCTAACAAGTAACAAGCTAATTTTGGACTAACATTAGTAAAACAGTAGTTATCATTTCTTGATCATTTTAGGTGCCAAGAATTTTTAAGTACCTATATACATCATTTAAATCTCACAAATGATCTGTGAGGGAGGTAAAGCGCTCCCATTTTACAAAAGAGAAAACTCCACAAAGTTAACTTGATTAAGAGTACGCTGCTACGAAGTGACTGCTACTTTGAGCAGAGATTCAAAGTTACTTAAAGACAGCAGATGGTGAAAACAGATGGAGTGACAATATAGAGGAGATCTGAGAAGTTTGTGCATGGAAAGGGTCATAAGAAAACAGAAAAAAAAAGGATAAGTAGAAAACTTAACAGAAGAGTAAAATAGTAAGCAAAAAGGAGAACAGAAGAATAGGAAAGGAAAGTTCTAAGAACACTCAGCAACAAAAGCAAAAGCTCTAGTAGTAAAATATTCAGATACAGAGCAGGAAGGTGAGACTAGAAAGGATGCTTAAGGACGCAGCAAGATCCAAGGAATGATGGAATGATAAGCCTTAGAGAATGGGACCACAGGCACCCTTAACCCACACATGCATTGGTTCCTTCACAATTTATTAATCATCCGTGATCTGCTTAGCAAATTTGTTTCTAACTTCATCCACCAGCAATTGTGGACTGTCTGAAATACTTTGGAATGCAGGTGAATGTCAGTTGGTCCTGTTTAGCTGTCCTATCTGCCTTAGCAAAATCTACTCTGTACCATCTAGTAGAGATATTGACTATCTTGGTGCTAAGCCATGCTTTTCAATCATTTCCTTGAACCTCTTCCTGTTTCTGACCCTCTCAATTCCAGTTTACAATTACCTTTCTTTGTCATTCTTATTCTTCCTTGTACCCTTTTGTATGCTACTAAATGTTTTCAGAAAGAAAAAGGGAAAGTAGGGAAGGAAGGAGTAAGGAAAGGAAGGAGAAGAGAAGGAAAGAAAGGGAAAAAAAGAAATAAAATTCCTGTTTGTAGCATTTGCAGATTCGCATAGTGCAAATATTGAATTACGGCCAATTTGAAGCTATATATGCAATGTCACTGAAAACCATCTTGAGAAGAGATGTGAAGCAAATCACCATTTCATAATATTTGCATCATACCATACACATAAAATAGATCTATCAAGCATATAAGTAATAGTAAAATGTAGTGAAATAAATAGGAAGAAATCAGTTTGGAGCAATTATTACTTCATTTTTAATATAGTATATTTAATTATAAGTTGATATCATTTAATATTTCATAGTGGCCGTGTTAACAACCAACTAACAAAATACCTAAAAATGTAAAAACTGGCTCAGCACGTGCCAGCTCTGGCACACACCACTGTTTGTATTTCAAACTTCTAGGGGACATGAGACACTTAAATGGGCAAGATATCCTCTTTCTATATTTTTTATAATTTAATTTTTGGCTCTGAGACCTTCTAAATAAAACACACTCTTCCTGTGTCCCCTGTACTTTCAGTTCTCTACTACAACATACTTCGTTTCTGAAACCAGATGTGTAGGTTTTCCGCACATGAAGCAATTCTGTGACACCAGCTACATGTCCTACAGCTTAACTCAAATCTGACACTATCCGGAGATGGTGCCAGATCCCACAGGTTAAAAGATCGGTCCCACAAGACTGTTCCACCCCTTCACATGGCACTTGCAAGTCCAGACTTGATACCTGTGCTTCTGACCAACTGACTATCAGAGGTTCCCACAACACCCTCCCCCCTGCCTGCTGCCAGGTTCTATTAATTTCCTAGACCAGCTCACAGAACTCAGGAAAACAATTTACTTACTAGATCACCAGTATATTATAAAAGGTTTTAACTCAGGAACAGCCCAGTAACAGATGCACAGGGCAAGGTAAGGGGGTAGTGTGGCGCTTCTGTGCTCTCTCCAGGGGTGCTGCCCTCCCAGCACCACCACCTGTTCACCATCCCAGAAGTTCTCCAAGCCCTGTCCTTTTGGGATTTTATGGAGGCTTCATTATGTAGGCATAACTGATTAAATCATTGGCTATTGGTGATTAATTCAACTTCCAGCCCTTTGCCCTCCACAGGGGTCAAAGAGTGGGACTAAAATCTCCAGCCCTCTAATCACATGGTTGGTTCCCCTAGCAACCAGTTCCCATCCTTAGAAGCTTTACAAAAGTTACCCAGCTCAAGTGTGGTTGAAAGTCAGTTGTTAGAAATAACAAGGTCTTCCTTTGACCTTCTTGCTCTGGAGCTGTTTCCAAAATGGAGGACAAAAGACCAAATAGTGTAACAAAGATGCCCTTATTGCTCTTATTGATAGGAAATTCCAAGAGTTTTAGGAGTTCTTTGTCAGAAACTGAGACAAAGACCAAAATGTGTATTTCTTATTATGAATCACAATATTTCAGACTGCCATGAAGAAGAATTTAATCTCGGGGCACCTGGGTGGCTCAGTCGTTGGGCATCTGCCTTCAGCTCAGGTCATGATCCCAGGGTCCTGGGATCGAGCCCTGCATCGGGCTCCCTGCTCAAGTGGGAGGCCTGCTTCTCCCTCTGCCTGCCACTCCCCCTGCTTGTGTTTCCTCTCTCACTGTGTCTCTCTCTGTCAAATAAATAAATGAAATCTTTAAAAAAAAAAAAAAAGAAGAAGAATTTAATCTCTGTCTTTTCTGGATACCACCTCTCCCATAGGCTGTGTCACACAATTCTGAGATCTTTCCAAGTATTGAGAGGAAGCCATGAGGTAAGCAGTTATCAGTGCAAATAGGTACCACTGAGAAGTCCGTTGTCCTGGCCCACATGACACCTGAATCCAGTGTCTCTCTACTATGTGATTTTTGGAAAGCTAAGGGCCAGATGTGTTTTTAGTAACTTACCCAAGATCACACCACTACTCAGGAACAGAATCTAAGCAGTGATCCAGGTCTTCTATCTCTAAATCTTAACAATGCACAGGGAGCTTTTTATGATTTGATTCCTGCCCACCTAGTACTTTCTATGGTGTTCTTCAACTCCCAGGCCAGCTGTCTTTTTCTCCTCCAGCATACCTGTCTTCATGTTTTTGGGCTTTTGTTTATGATGTTCTGACCACTTGAAGTCCTCTTCCTCGTCAGCTCCTTCTCATTCCAAACAAGAATGGATAAATTCCAACTCAGGATCCAAGACTTTATTGAGGAGTCTGCTCATTTGGATTCCAGGGCATGCCTCTGTTATAGTCCTTATCACATTTTACTATCTTTTTCTGTTTGAATTTCTCTCACCTATTGAACTGTGAGCTTCTTGAGAGGCAGATTCAGTGTTTTATTTATCATTAGCACAATGCCTAACATGCAACATATACTAGTAAATGACTGTTTATATTTAAAAGACCATAAAAATGGATGAGTCTCATCTAATAACTTTAAAAAAGGGTTATTCATTGTACAAAAAACCTATTGACTACAAATTAAACCAACAATCTAGTCAAAGAAGATGGCAGCTGGAGTTGCAGCAAATCACATGTATCACTGAAGTAAAACCCAAAGAAGTCCCCTGGGCAGATCATCTAAAAACTATCAGCCATGCTGCAGGGGAGAAGGACATTCTCTGTATCCTCCTTCCCAGCAGCTGTCACAGTGAATACACCCTGAGTGTTAATCAGAGCTACTGTTCTCTTTGCCCCACTGACAAAAATATACAAGTAGCAGCTACACACAGAAGAAGATTCTCTACTTTCATCACTAAGGAAACCACGTTTTGATGATTCTCAAGACAATTACAAGGAAGAACAAACCCAAGCCAGGATACTTGACTGAACCAAGTCAAAAAGGCTAGCTGTGGAATGACATGGGCAAAAAAGACAAAGATCAGTGGAAGAAAATTCTCAGTAGGTACAGACTATTTAAATGTACAATACTTTGCGTGACACCCAGTGTGATAATTGCTTCTTGCTGAAGACTTGAGTTAACACAAAAGAAATTAATGTGATCTATTCCCATTCTGTGGTCATTGCCAAATTAGTACAAAAATAATGGAAAACTTTCATAGGATATAAATCAAGAGAGATGGAAAGCATTTCTAACTTTTTAATACAAGCAAAGTCAAGGGCCACAACATTCAGCAGCAAGACCCTTGGATTGCCTAGATTCACAAAAAAATTGCATGTGGAAAAGAACCTTTCTTCTTTCCTGCCATGTGCAAAAACTTATTTGTAGTCTTCCCTTTAAGCATCCCTTTTCCCTTTTATAGGCTGAATTGCTTTACCCCAAAATTCATATACTGAAATCCTAACCCCCAGTACCTCAGAATGTGACCTTATTTTGGAGATAGGTAATCAGATTAAGCTGAGGTCATGAAAATGGTCCTCGATCCAATATGATTTGTCTTTATGAAAAGGGGAAATTTGGAGACATACACACACTGAAAGACTGTCTTGTGAAGAAGATAGAGGGTGAAGATTCCCATCTATAAGCCAACAAGAGAGGCTGCAACAGATTCTTCTGTCACAGCCCTCAGAAGCAACCAATGTTGCCAATACCTTGATTCAGACTGATGGCCTCCAGAACTATAAGACAATAAATTTCTGTTGCATAAGCCATTCTGCTTGTGGTCCTTTGTTATGGCAGCCCCAGGCAACTAATACACTCCCCCTAGACATTTTTCTTCAGATATCCTTCATCCCTGTTCTTCCAACATTTTCTAAGGTTAAAAAAAGTTACTTCACAGATGTGTATTACAAATCTTACAGTTTCATTTGCCTTTTTAAAAAACTCAGGACATAATCTTATCTTACAAAGTTAGATGTAATGTGGGGAAAACCTCTACAATTTTCAAACCCGTAATAATTGAGTTCTATAATCACCAAAAAAGAAGAGTACAGAAGAAAACCAATGCTGAGACTTCTCATAAAGCAAGTACAAAGGCAGAAGACAAAATTGGCTGTGCGCTATCATTAACTAAAGCTATCACAGTCCCTTTGTCATCTTAAATAGCTATTCCATGATCTTTTCACTGGAAATAATGAGTCAAACTTTTGATAAAAGAAAATATTTAATCTCCTTTTAGTCAAAAATCTCCCCTTTATCATCCCATTTAATATTCTAGAAGGATTTTCTTTCCTTTAAAAAAAAAAGTAAGTTTGACAATCTAAAGCCATTTATATTTTTAAGCCTACAAAAAAAGATTTTTGGAGAGTACCTGGTGAAGTACTAACTTGCCTCTGCAGCTCAAAATTTCAATTATTATAGAATTTCACTCAGAATAGCATTTCTACCTTTTAACCTTCATCTAAATAATGTTCATTTTTCTTTCAGTATGATA
This sequence comes from Potos flavus, assembly GCA_028534135.1. Classification (NCBI taxonomy): domain Eukaryota; kingdom Metazoa; phylum Chordata; class Mammalia; order Carnivora; family Procyonidae; genus Potos; species Potos flavus. The sequence continues at coordinate 137,939,352 of CM052883.1, forward strand.
GAGTTCAAGCCCTTGCAATATGCTGTAAAAGTTGTAGGAGATATACAATTGTACTTTTTTTCTTTGTTCCTGGATTTCAAACATCAGTCTATACTCCCAAAGTAAAACAAAACTTCATGTTTTCTGCAGAGACATGTTTCCCAAGAAGAAATCAGAAAGGATAGATTGCAGTTCTCTCAGAGAATAAGAATGCATCAGACAATCCTATTTCTTTTATTGTTTTTTACTTCTGAAACATAAGAAATAGATTTCCTAATTTTGGAAAGCTGATTCCTATAAAAGCATCCCTAAACTGCGAGAAAATTATCTTAGCAATGAGGAATGAAACTGTCTTTCCAAAAATATTTACGTGATTTGCAAAGGGATGGCTAAAACTCATCTTAATAGGCAGTTTATATTTGTTATAGGTGGAAGAGACTACAGAAAAGTGATTGAACGTGACAAGACTCAGATTTTAAAAACTGACTTCATTTGTCAACGAATAAAAAGAATTGTGCTCACTTGATTCATGGCATTTTTCCCTTATAAGAGGCAGTAAAATCCAAATGAAGTAAAAAGAGTAAAGTTGAAAAAGACGTAAGTTAGAAATGTGGCTGAAAGTAAATCAAGAGAGGGATGACCTTGGCTACTATTCAGTGACAGTTCTTTGTTGGTAAGCAACAGAAATGGACTCAGCCCAATTTGAGCAGAAAAGGAACTTGCAGGAAGAACCTGAGGGAGCTCAAAGAATAAACCAACCTGACAGGACAGGAGCCTGAATAGCTCTTATCTGGGTAACAAGAATGAGTGCGCAGTTTTGCCTGGGCACTACTACTGGGATGAATCCACTTCTCTGCTTGTCCTTTCATCTAGATGAAGTCTGGGGAAAGTGTCATTAGTCCATCTTGGTTACCCGCTTAGAAAAGTTAAGAGTCCTTTGACCAAGGTTGTTTACAAGGTGGGAGAGGTAACTCCTCCAAGGGAAATAGGAAAGTGCTTAAGAAGAGGAGAAATGAATGTTAGTTTGCATATATAAGTAAATAAATAAACAAACGTTTTATAATTATACTCCCCAAAAAGCCGTAAAATTACAAAAAGTAAAATCATTTTCAAAATGAAGGTGCTGACAAGTAGTTGAATTAAATATGAACTAAACATAGTTTAGGATTCTCATTATACATACTAGGATTGAAAAGGAGTATGTTTTTTAGACTTCAACAGCCAAACAAGACTCACAACTCCTAGAATAAAATAAATTATTTGCAAGTGCCTACATATACTTTTTCTGCATTTTAAACAACTTAAATGACTCCCCCCCCCTCCCTGGTTTCCTCAGTTTTGCATTCATATTATCTTTTACATACACAGTTCTTCTCAGTGAGATTTCACTAGTGGCATGAGTTTAATGGCATTTCTCAAATACAAATGGCCAATCCATGATACAATTTAAATTATTAAAAAGGGTTTTACGTTAGGCTACATGAATCCTTTGAAAATGTAGCCAAAATTTTAAGTTCTCATGCAAACAATAAGCCTTGTAATTACTGTTCAACAAATGTTATTTTTAATGTTGAAGTATCTTCCCAACAGTAAAACTTCATTTGTGCCATAAATGCCATTCAGTTTGGGTTTTGCTTTGCTTAAAAGAGATGTATAAGAATTATCTATGATGATATAGTTTATTGCCTGAAAACACCACACCTAGCAAGCTTTGTTTCTCTACCTAATAATTTGTTAAGTGCGCTCTTACCTAGAAACATCCTGATGAGTTTCTCACCACATAATAAAACATGGTGTTAAATTATCCTCATGACTTGTCAAGACCAAGAAACTGAAGAGACAGCTTGGAAAAGGAAACCACATCAAAATGGTTTTGTTTCCTGGAATAGGATTAAATCATTTAAAAAAATTTTTTTAATTCTTCAAATTTAGTTTTAATTAGACTTTTTTAAACCTAAGTTCATGGCAATAGAAGCATTCTCACTTATTTTATCTTAACAAAATGAAGTGAAATGCAAAAATGTCATGTTCATTCTCTATTTGAAATGAAGAATCTCTTCTATAGAGTAAAGGCTTTAGGCATAAAGTTCTTCATCTAATAGCAATATTTTGACTATCTTTATGCTAGAATCTTCATTTTGACAGTCTTACAGCTGTGAAAGTTTGCAGCTTCCTGAGCTAAACTCAAGAGGCTCTGAGTCTGTGCCAGCTGTCTTTCAATTTCACATCAACTCTCTTGATATTTTGTCAGTTTAAAGCTTTTGCAAAGTTTGCAAGGCCTGAATTCATTAGATAAGGGAAATGGGTCATCTAAATCTTAGCCAACCTCAACTGCCATAGAGATACACTATTGTAAATTTCCTTCAAGACCGAATTAGAAAATAGACCCCATGGGTCTTTGTCAGTTTTGGTATTTGATGATACCATTTTAACAGCAGCTGCTGAGGCTGTGTGTGACTCAATAAAAATCTCTGGTTTAAATTCTCTTTCCTTTATATTTTCTGTATAAAATTGGATGCTGACAGCTGCAATAATAAGGGCAAGAAGGTCATTTAAAGTTCAGTTTGCTAGGCACACCATAGGTAACAAATTAATCATAAAGGCACTTGAAAAAATTATGATGGTTATTAGAAGAAAAATCCATCTTGTTTTTAAAGAATTGTGCAACATTTTTAAACAGCTAAAAGAAAAAAAAACAGATTGGCAGGGATAGTTAAGGAAATTAGAACACAGAGTTTCAACTAACAAAAGCATTTGATGATTCCTCTGAGAGTGAAGAACAGCCTTATTATCACAGACAATCATATGTTATCTATATTTTGGTATAGTATGCATCTTAGATCTGCAGAGACTGAGCCCTTTTTACATCTTGGTATTAGATAGAAATAGTTAAGTGCATGTCTGTATTTTAAACTGAGGGGGAAAAAGCTACATAGTACATGAAATAGAAAAAAAAAATTTTTGGTAATATTTTGTAACACGTGAGTGAATGAGTGCTTTATGCCATGTCTATGTGGATTCCCTCTATGTACACCTGTTAAATTTTATTTTCTCCTATTAATCTGCCTCATGTCAATTTGACACTTAGTCCAGCTAAAAGGACCATTGAAAGGGACAGGAATTCCTGTTCCCCAACACGTACTAGAGCAGTCACAAGCTCTGTAACAGTGGTATCCCATAGCTCTTCCTATGATGATGGAAATGTTCTGTATATGCACTATCGAATATGGTAACAATGTGGCTATTGAGCATGAGAAATGTGACCGGTGCAACTGTGTTACTGAATTTTTAATTTAACTTAATTTAATCAGTTCAGATTTTAATAGCCATATGCCTGTGGTTAATGCTCCCATATTGGATAGCACAGCTCTATACCATTGACACTTTCACTAGACACACTTAGGGAGCATAAGAGAAAAATGGTTCTGAGTGAATAAAAGTTTGACATAGATACCAAAAAGGCCTGCTCCTTACTTCAATCTCTGGATCTTTATAATGATCTTATTTACCAAACTGTAATACATCAAAACTTCTCCTAAGGAGGAAGGACACCTGGGTGGCTCAGTTGGTTAAGCGTCCTATTCTTGGTTTCCACTCAGGCCATGATCTCAGGGTCCTGAGATCTGGCTCTGTTCCCAGTACCAGGAGTCTGTTTGAGACTCTTCCCCCTCCCTCCCTGCCCCTCTCCCTACCCTTCTGCCCCTCTGCCCCACTATTGCATGCCCTCTCTCTCTCTAAAAAATAAATAAATAAAATCTTAAAAAAAAAAAAAAACTTTTCCTAAGGAGGGTCCCCTGGGTGGTACAGTTGATTAAGCATGGGACTCTTGGTTTCTGCTCAGGTTGTGATCTCAGGGTGGTGAGATCAAGCCCCTCTTCAGGCTCCACCCTCAACATAGGCTCTGCTTCAGATTCTCTCTCCTTCTCCCTCTGTTCCTCCTACTCATGCTCTCTCTAAAATAAATAATTATATCTTTAAAAAAAAAAAAAAAAAAGCCTCCTAAGGAAATGAATAGTGGCTTTGGTAGCTACCATGAGCTACCATGATATGAACTACCATGATACCAATGATGAGCTACCCAGATACCGAAGTATGGTGAAGCTTATTGTCAGCTACTTGATAAGATGCAAAACACCAAGACCCTATAAGAACTGCCACTATTATGAGCTTCCCACGAAGGTGTCCATAAAGGAAATCATAACAGTAGGAGACTCTTATCAGCAGAATCTGTGCTTGAAAACCAAGAGTAGCTATTAAGGTTGGCATATGAAGATATGACTTCTTGGAAAACATCTTTATTTTCCATTGAATGTTACCCTTATAGAAAAATAAACTTTTTTACACCTTTGATATGTAACCCAACATACTCTGTTTCTAGAAATTAGCACCTCTTTGAGGGACCATTATTCTACCCAACACACATATCCCTAACAGAGTAGCCATGATGATGCTTTGGGTCCTCAGGTAACAATGTCAACTTGGACTCTATGTCTAAAAATTAACAATATGTTTAGATACTCCTCTTTCCAAAGTATATGGTGTCCAAATAAATTGTCATGGGTCTTTTTGGGTGAGGACTGGAGAAATCATTGCTCTTTATACATGCTGTCAATGTTGCAAGATCTTTCATCATGGAAAGTTGGCCTTCCCTCTGTCCAGTGAGTTCTAGATGTGAGAATTAGCTGAGGTCTGCAAACTGAGCAAGGGATTATGACATTTTGTTGGGGTGCCTGCTCTTAGCTTCATGATCATCAATACTTGATTTATTTTGGTTGTATACATTGTGAAATATCATTATTGATGACCCATCTATTTTGCCCCTGGGAATGCCATGCTCTATCTCTGTGGGTCAGACATGCCTGGCTTCTACTCTGACCTTCGGTCATTATAATAATTGTATCTGCCTTGTTTCTGAGAGTTAAGTATACCACCTGACTTCTTTTTCAGGATTCTTTCATCCTCTTTGTTATCAGTGATCCCAGATCTATAACAACATCTTCTTCACCAATCCTGACCTACAGAGGAGAGCCACCGCTGAGCTCAGCAATGCTGGTGCCACACTCATCATAACACGATGGTTAATGGGTTTTTTCTTCCAGCACATTAAAGATGTCACTCCACTGTATTCTGGTTTATGTAATTCCTACACAAGAAATATAGTTTATTATATTTGTCCTTCTCTATGTAATGTATCTTGTTTCCTGTGTGTATATGTGTTTGAGTGTGTGTTTTTGGTTTTTATCATGCTGATATTCTTTGGTTTTGGTGTCTCATTGAATCTTCGGTTTCTGTCATTAGTTTTGGAAAAGTATCAGCCATTATTTCTCCCAATTTTGTTGTCGTTGTTGTTTTATGTCCTCCCCACCCTCTTCTTGGATTTCACTTGTATGTATATTTGACCATTTGACATTGTCCTGTAGTTCTTGCTCTGTTCTGAGATAGTTTTTTTCCCCATTCTCTTTTATTTTTGTATATCAATTTTTGTAATTTCTATTGAGCTATCATCAAATTCACTGGCTCTTTTCTCAACTGTGTCAATCAAAATCATTCATCATCTCTGTAAATTTTTTTCATTTCTAACATTTACATTTGGTTTTGAGATCTTATAATTTCTATCTCTCTACTAGAATTACCCAACTGATCATGAATGCTCTCTACCTTTTACACTTGAGTCCTTAACATAGTGGTCCTAATTATTTTAATTTCCTGGTTAATCATTCCAACATCTGTGTTATATCTGAATAAACTTGTTGATTGCTTTATTTTCTGATAGTGGATTAACTCTTCTTACTTCTTTGTGTCCATTGTAATTTTTTGTTGTTGAAAGATGGAGGTAAGTGATTTTTATGCGAGGAAATGGGCATGCCTTTCTTTCTGCTAGGCCTTTATTATGTGAGGTTGAGTAAATTGGGCCAGAAGTTGAGCTGGGTTTTGCATTGTTGTTAGTGTATCATCCTCTTGTATTACTCTGTGTTTAGAGTAGAAGCTGGTTTACAGTAAAACCTGATTTAACTCAATTTCTGTTCCACCATCAGCTTTAGGATTTCCCTTTGGGTTATGCCTCAGAAAAACTCTCTCTCCAAGGTCCTTTCTCTCTCCCAGCAATAAAACACTGTTATTTGTTACTTACTGTTTGTAAGCTAGTGTCTGGTGGTGTCTGTCCTTGGTAAGCAAGTGTTTAAGTCCTATCGCCCCTTAAAGATGACAGATTTCCTAATTTCAGGTTAGTTTCTTACCCTGTAACTTCAGCTCTCCCCTGTCTTTAAGAAAAGTTGTGAACTTACAAATTGTCATTGTGTTGTTTTTGTTATGAGTGGAATTATGCTCTTTCTAGCTTCCTATATCCTAAGCAGAAGTTAGAATGCCCTTACACTTTGATAAAGAGAGTGCTATCTAGCCCTTACCACAGAACATAGTCAGCCGGTGGGTGGCCTGGCCTTATGTGACAAATCTATTCCCATATGCCCAAATTCTCTGAGCCTTTTGATTGCTTCCTCTGTTATTTGTCGTGGAAGTTCTTGCATTTTTACTTCTTGAAGTATGCACCTTTCCAAGCTTCCAGGATCCAACCTAGAAGGCTATTATTCTTGAGGCCTTGCCAGAACGTTAAATTCTGTCTTATTGATAAACTCTCCCTCACTCATCTTTATTTCCTTTGCTGTTTGAACTAGTACCCTTAGAACACACTCCCATATGTACTCTTCCAGTTCCAACTAGTATATGTTAACTAAGTCCTACAACTTCTCTAGTCCCCTTCCTTGCTTAGCAGACCTAGCACTTTCCCAGGCATTTTGTGTTGTAATTTGACCCTAGCTATTGCTCAGGAGGGACACAAGGATAAATGCATGGGGAGTGGGGAGGGGCTGGGGAGACGAGTGGAGAGGACATGCAGATGTCATTTTTGCAAGGAAGAATCCTCTCTACATTGTCTATAAACAAGTGCCTCTTTACATTGTCTAAAGCAAGACTTGGAAAAGAAGATAAAAGCCCAGGGTTCAGAGGAATGTAAGGATTTAAGATTTTCAAGTCTTTCAACCCAAATGTCTCTATCCCAGATCTCACTCCTTCCCAAATAGCATGCTGGATTTTGTAAAGCAGACCTGCCTGGGTTAAGAATTCAATCTTCTTTGGAATTCTGACACTCCTATAAGTAAGTCCTGGGTTTGATCCTCAGCCTTTTCCATATTCTGGCAGAACATCAGAGTGTATGACTCCAAGGAGGCCCTCTGGCTTTTGCCCTTACCTTAGCTTTCATTGTCCTTCCCAATGTATCAATCCACCCCAGCAACAGCCATCCAATTCAGTAGTCCTTAAATCACAATTTTGCCTGAGCCTCTCAAATGCTTACCTAGCATACCTGCCAGTGTATTTCCTTTTACCGGGATCACATCACCATCACTATTTATCACCAGTGAAAGTTACAACAATTATGCAGTCTCATGCCAGGCTCTATCAATCCTCCATCCACCATCAGTGATGATGAACTGCCTTGATCCTGAAGGGGAATCTGGGCAACACATCACAGCACGCACCTCAAAGGTGTTCCTACTGGTAGGTGATAAATAAGGAATTTGCAACATTGTAGATAAGCCCTCCCCCCAACATCTCATGTGAATTGAAGGGCTCTAAATATTCACATAATTTTTAAGCCTGATCAACAAGATTCATGACACTGTTTCTTTCCCGTGTTTTATATCCTAAACTTAAGTATGATGACACTTCCAGGAAGGTGGTATGAATATCCCATTCTCACCTCAGCTATCAAATAAAGAAGTAAAAGAAGATCTGTTATATACAGCTGGAGTTTTGAAGGGAGGACTACAAATTTCCAACACCATGAAGTCAGGATAGTGGCAGCAGTTGAAAATCAAGAGAAACCGCAGAAAAAATGAGCCTGTGATCAGAGATAGGTTCACCAGGAGATGTTTCTTTTATTAACAGTAGTGGAAGGTCTGGGGTTTAATTTCATGAAACAGCTAGGAGTTCTTTACAGTTCACAACACAAAACTCTAGCCTATAACTTTCTTATGCATGTTCTTTCTTTGTGATGGTACTTCAATAAGCTCAGATAGAAATGCATTATGAAATCCAACATTAGTAAATTTTACTCTTTTGGTACAATATAAAAAAATAAAATTAGTAGAGATAGTGGCTTGCATGTAATATAATTCTACCTTTAAAATTCTAAATAAAATAGCTAATAATTAGGCCTATAACAAATCATCTGAAATTTAATGTGAAAAATGTAAATATTGTTGGTATTTACACCAACACAGAAAATAACAAAGTCATTACTCATTTTCTTTTTTTTTTTTATTACTCATTTTCACAAGGGAACAAAATCTGCATGCAGTATTATTTTACTTCTTAAAACTATATTATGGCAGAGTTTGCTGAAGGTTGGACATTATTGGGTTATTCCAAATTGTCTCATTGCTAAAAATGTGTGATTTATTAAAAAGTTACTATGTACCAGAGATAATAGTAAGTGTTTTATGTACATCAACTCTTTAATTCTTATAAGAATACTTATAAGAGAATATGTATCAAAATCATTCTTATAAGAGCATGATTATTTTCATAATTTTAGCCAAGGCTTAGAGATTTCAAGTAATTTGTCCAAATTCACACTGTTGGTAACAGATTAAGAATTCTAGGATAAAAAAAAAAAAAAAGAAAATGATTCTAGAATGATCTGGTCCTCAAAATTCATGCCCCTATACACTATGTCACGGGGTGTTTTTAGAGTAAAACTACATGGGGGAAAAAAAAACCTACATGATTCTAAGCTCAAAATCTTCTCTGAAATGATTAGGTTTATGTTACCTAACATCTTTTTATCCTAAAGATGTAGTATCACTTTGACTGAAGCCTTAGCCTTGACTTCTTCCTGCCCATGTACGTACTTGGGATAGATTCCAAGTTGAACCAAAATATCACCCAGATATAGATAAGTTCCATTTTAAAAAGACAATGTATTTAATAGTAAGATTAGGAAAAGACACTGAACAGATTAGAAAGACCAAAACATTTCTAGCATCAGTTCTCTCAAAACCACAATTAAGGAAGGAAAAGGACCACACAAACACCCAGCCCATGTGGTTAACTTTATCTCTATCTAAACATTTCAGGAAGAAAGGCAAAACCAAGTCTCATCTTAAAACAAAAATGTCTTTTGTATGATGAAATAAGGTGTTAGAGTCTGGAATATTTTGGCTCTATTTCTCAAGAGGGCTGCCAAAATTTTAACCAAATACTATACAAGTGAACATAAGCAAAAGAAGATAGGAATGCATGATGCAATAGTTCTGGAACAGTGAGACAACTTGAAGAGACAAGTAAAAGTGATTATAGGTCAAATTGATTTAACCCTGGAATGAAAACTGTTAACTCCATCTCTACTACAGAATGTATACACGTGGAGCCAATGATCTTTATTTTTTAGTTTTTGTTTTGTTTTGTTTTCTATTGTTTAGAGAGAGAAGGATGGGGAGGGGCAGAGGGAAAGAGAATCTTAAGTGGGTTCCACGCCTAGCAAAGAGCCCAACTTGGGGCTCTGTCTCACGACCCGTGAGATTATGACCTGAGCTGAAACCAAGAGTCAGTTTCTCAACTGACTGAGCTACCTAGGCACCCCAGCATAACTTCCATTTCTGGTCATTCATCTGGCACCTAGTCTAGCCTAGTTCTTACCAAAAAAGTAAATACATAGATATGATAGTTTTCCTGCATAGACCAAATGACTCTTCCATCTCTATAAATGTTCTTCTGTGAAATTAAGCAGCACAGTATCTACTTCAGATTCTCTCTCCGTCTGCCCTTCCCATTTGTGCTCTCTCTCTCTCTCTCTCTCTCTCTCTCTCTTTCAAATACATAAATCTAAAAAACAGAAAGAAAGAAAGAAAAAGAAAGAGAAAAATGAGTTATGTGTATGTGGGAATAATATTTCCATACTCTCTCAATGTCAGAGTCTTTTAGACTTGATATCAGTATTTCTCTTCTAACTTTAGACTACTTCAGCCCAGCCTCATGAAATTTTTTTTGTAATTAATGAAATTCTACAGCCAAGAGCAACTGTTTCCTGGTAGTAAAAAGAGGAGCTAGAAAGGAAAGTGTGATTTGTGTACTTGTAGACATAGCCTTTCAACCTCCTGGCATTTCTTTTCCCTTCTCTAGTCATTTCTCCTGTCAAATAATCAAGTGAATAAACATTTCATTCAGTTCCAGTTTAACTCAAATTCTTATGTATTAAAAAAGATGGATTTAGATTTTGAAGTCCCCCTCACTGGTTTGGAAAAACAAACAGGGCATCCCTAGGAAATTTAGTAGCCAGCTATACTTTCCATAGTTGGGTAGATATTGATATAATCTGTTTGGTATTATCCAAATAAGAACCACAGGGCTGAGTAACCTACAAGATTTAATTAAAAGCATATTAGGTTCCACTAGGTTTTTTTCTCACATCACAGTTATAAGCCTTACGGAATGCAGAGAACGAGTAAGGTTTTGATTCAATTCTACATCACAGTCTCATGAGCTATTTTGAAAGATTTGGTTCAGACACAATGATACTAATCAAGGCATTCCATCTGTAATTTAACAAGAGTAAAAGAAACAGTTACCAGTTAGTTTTTGCCTGAAACAAAGCACATATAACCACTACTTATTATCTTTATTACGTGTATAGCATTGCAAGAACATAACTGACATCAACCTAGCATGTTAGCATATGAAAGACTTAATAGAATTGCTAAAATTCATTGACCACTGGAGAACTTTTGCCCACTATGTTCACCCACAGAATGATGTTCAATTCTGAACAAGTGTAATATTATACAATATTCACTTACCCATACTAGTTGAGGGCAGCAGAGATAGTAAAAAAGAGATTAAACAAAACCTAATAATTATAAGGTTAGTGTAAGAATTTTGTCCCTCGGATTTACTTTTCTTGAAACATTTTACTTGGTTCAGAAGGGACTTCTGCAGACATCAACTGGATTTCATCTGTGTTTTGAGCCATTCTTATAGCTTTCTATCACGAAAAAGAAAAAAAAAAAAACTTCTGTTTTATCCCCATGGGATTCATTAGTTCTTATTAATCCCTAATGTATTAGTTACTTTCCTAAAATGTTCCCAGTTCTGGGTTATGAAAAAAGTTGAGCGTCAACTTATAAACTAACTCTTAGGATATTAAACATTCAGGGCACCTGGATGGTACAGTCAGTTAAGCATCTGACTCTTGGTTTCAGCTCAGGTCATGAGCTCAGGGTGGTGAGATCAAGCCTCACATCAGGTTCCCCACTCAGCTGGAGTCACCTTGAGATTCTCTCTCTCCCTCTCCCTCTGCCCCTCCCCCTGCTCTCACTTGCTCTCTCTCCCTCTCTCTCGAAAAGTAAATAAAATAAATAAAATCTTAAAAAAAAAAAAAATTCTTAAGTCAGTTTATTCGAACTTGGAAATAACATCTCCAGAGAAACAGTCTTATACATGGTAGTCACATCCCAGGTCAGTTTATACAACTCACAGTGTAATAAAATTTACCTCACCATCCTGCCACCATGCACGGTGCTGTTTCAATAGTGTTAAGTGAATGAAACAAGGAGACCATTAGAGTGGAGTGCCTTCAATGCCTCAGTAGTCTATGTCAGCAAAACAAAACCTCAGCCTGAATTGCTTCAAGGATAAGAAATCAAAACCTCAGGACAACCAATCACAAAAAGCCAACTAGACTTTCCCAAATAAGGCAACCACTTAAATTATAGCCAATCAAATAATTTCCTTGCTTCACTTCTAATCTTCTCTATAAAAGTCTTTCCCCAGCTCCTGGCAGTGGAGTACCCGCCTAACCACTTCCAGTTTGGCTGCCCTATTCTAATTGATTTTTGCTCAAAGAAGCCCTTAAAAAATTAAGATGCCTCAGTTTATCTTTTAACTCTAGTAAGCACATCCACCCACTCATGTAGGGATAGAAATACAGTTGTCTCAGTTTTACACTGAGAACAGCAGATGTGCTGGCTCTGCTCACAGGAGCTCAGAATAGGGAGCAAAGGATATTCAGGAGCGGGAAGGGCTGGCTGCTGTCCTGGAAGCTGCCCCCTGGAGGAGAGAGACAGCCTCACACCAAGCGCTTCAACAGCTGCTTCTCCCTGCCTCACATAAGGCAGGCTCTCCACAGAGCAGCCCAAAAGACCCTTTACAGAGCACACCAGATCTTGTTGCTTCTCATCTCAGGGTTCTCCAA
>CM052883.1:137952074-137999674 GCA_028534135.1 Potos flavus
GAAGGAAGGAAGGAAGGAAGGAAGGAAGGAAGGAAGGAAAGGAAGGAAGGAAGGAGAGAGAGAGAAAGGAAGGAAGAGAGAGAAAGGAAGGAAGAGAGAGAGAGAGGAAGGAAGGAAGGGGAAAGAAAGAGGGAGAAAGAAAGAGAAGGAAGGAAGAGAAAAAGAAAGAGAAAAGAAAGAAAGAAAAGAAAAAAGAAAAGAAAAGGAAGGAAGGAGGAAAGGAAGGAAGATGGAAGGGAGGGAGGGAGGGAGGAAGGAAGGAAGCCAGGAAAGAAGAAAGGAAGGAAAAATGGAGCAGAGCACCTGGGTGGCTTAGTCGTTATGCATCCAGCTCTTGGTTTTAGCTCATGTCATGATGTCAGGGTCCTGGAATCAAGCCCTGTGTAGGGCTCTGCACTCAGCAGGGCATCTGTTTGAGGATTCTCTCTCTCCCTCTGCCCCTACCCCGACCCACACACACACACTGTCTAAATAAATAAATAAATAAATAAATAAATAAATAAATAAATAAAATCTTTAAAAAAGACACACAACAGTATTTTTTAAAAAATTTTTTGAGTATGAAAAAAATTTTTGAGTATGGTAGACACATAATGTTAAATTAGTTTCAGGTGTACAAAATAGTTATTCAACAAGCGTGTAAATTATGCTATGTTCACCACAAGTGTAGCTACCATCTGTCATCATACACGGCTATTACAATGCCTATATTCCTTATACTGTGTCTTTTATTCTCATGACTTAGTCATTCCACAACTGGAAGCCTGTGTCTCCCACTCCCCTTCACTCATTTTGCCCATCCTCCCACCTCCAACCTGGGCAACGATCAATTTGTTTCCTGTATTTATAGGTCTGATTCTGCTTTTTGTTTGTTTATTCACTTTTTTTTTAGATTTCCACATACAAATGAAATCATATGGCATTTGTCTTTCTCAGTCTGACAAATTTCACTTAGTGTAATACTCTCTAGGTCCATCCATGTTGTCCCAAATGGCACTATCTCACCTCTTTTCATGGCTGCATAATATTTCTTTATATACATATACCTTCCTTATCCATTCATCTATCAATGGGTTCTTAGGTTGTTTCCATATCTTGGCTATTGTAAATAATGCTGCAATAAACATAGAGGTGCATATATCTTTTTGAATTAGTATTTTCATTTTCTTTGGGTAAATACCTAGTAAAAACTCAGTAGTATTAGGTTCCCCTTCAGAATCATGGCTCGAGGGATTCTGCAGACCTACTCCTCAGAAAAACAATCATAACTGTTAAAATTACCAAAAAAAAGTCTCTGGAAAGAACATTTATTCAAGGAAAATCTACTGAAATTCAGTAAAAACAGCAAGAATCTGTGGCATTTAAACTACATCCCACTCCCCACTCCCCCTCGCCCCTTCCCAGCTCAGCATGGCAGAATTCCCACTCTAAGTGGGTGCAGCCAAGAATACATTAATCCCTCTCCCTCTGGCTCACAGTCAAGGGCTATGATATCTCCCCAGAAGGAGCAAGCCACTATTTCTCTTCCTTCCCCCCAGATCCATGTTGCAGAGGCTAAATTCAGGTGCACACAGCTGGAAGACCAGGGTCCCCTTTCTCCACCCAGCCCCTTTGTAGAGTATAGGCTCTACCCCAGGCATGGCACTCCATGCTGAAACAATACTGAGAAACTGGTTGCCTCACACATTGCTGGTGCCCACTTTGGAAGCATGTGTCAGTTTCTTACAAAACTAAACATGTTTTTACCATGCAACCCAAAGATTGCCCTCTGGGGCATTTATCAGAAAGAAAAATTTACGTTCACACAAAAACTTGCACATGAATGTTTGCAGTAGCTTTATTCACAATAGACAACACTGGAAACCACCCAACTGTCTTTCTATAGGCAAGTGGTTAAACTGTGGTACGGCATAATAGAGGATACTACTCAGCAATGAAAAGGAGTTGATACACTAAACAACTTGGATCTTGAAAAAATTAAACTGAGTAAAAAAAAAAGTCCATCTCAAAAGATCACATACTGTATGATCCCATTACTAAACATTCTTGACATGACAAAATGATGCAATGGAGAATAGATGCATGATTGCCAAGGGTTGAGGGTGCATGGCAGTGGCTATTAAAAGGTAGCACGAGGATCCTTGTGATGAAACTGTTCTGTGTATTGACCATGGTTGTGGTCCCATGAATGTACACATGTAATAAAATTGCATAGGATGAAATACACACACACACACACACACACATACACGTGTGCATGTGAGACTGGTGAAATCTGAATAAAATCAATGGCTTCCATCAATGTTGGTTTCCTGTTTGTGCTATTATACTATGGGGAGAAACCAGGTGAGGGATATATGAGATTTCTCTGTATTATTTCTTATGACTGCACAGGAATCTACAATTATCTCAAAGTAAACGAAGTTTTAAATGTCACACAAAGTTGAATGATCAGATGAATTTTAGATAAGCTTAGTTGAGATAATCACATCATCATCACTACTAAATCATTTGAACCAGAGAATTTCATTTATTTCCCCTTATTTTGGCTCTTTATGACACGAAAGACAGAAAAAAAGTTGTCTTCGATGATTACTACCTCCAACTGTGGTCCCCTGGTAGCTAACAGGTTAAGAAATGTTCTTTTGTTAATCACAGGTTTGCCACAGAAGGGATTTGGCACCAGGCAAAGTGCACGGTCCGTGGTGTCATGAGTGAGGAATCAAATCCTAGCTTTTTTCCTGCGAGATCTGTGACATTGAATAAGTTCCTTACTCTCTCTCAAAGTCAGGGCTGTAAATGGTAGAAGAAGAACTGCTTACAGAATTTTGTGAAAATTAAATGTGACTTTAAAAAGTAAACAAATGGCCTTATTAAAGGGTTAAACAATTACTGCCATCAAATAGAAATAAAGCCATGATGGTACTTCACAGCTCCCCTAATTAAGTCCCTGAATCATACAGAAGAGAGATCTGAGGCCAAGTAGAGTGACAGTTGGAGAGTAGGCAGAGAGTGGCGTAACAGGTAAAGAGCAAGGGTAGTTGTATTTCCAAGGCACTGCACTTTGGAAGACCAGTCCCATGTTTTATAATAGATATTAAGTATGTGAAGGAAATCACCTCTTTTTCTCCTACGTTTTAATCTCCCGCTGTACCCAGGTGATACTAGGACACATAGCACAGTTGTTTCATAAATGAGAGACTCAGTTACAAAAACAAACAAACAAAAAGCAAACAAACAAAAAAAGACCTACTTAGCAAGCTCTAACAATATACATTTATCTCATATAGAACTTTTTGTCATATTATTAGTCCCAATGTGAAAACCAGGACAGCTTTCTTCCCTCTCCATGTCAACAGAAAAAGAGCAAAGTTCAGTATTTGTAGATATCAGTTGCTAATTTTTTTATGTCACTATAAAGTTAAGTACCTCACCCAATTTTATTTCATTAAAACCCAAATTGTGTCAGCGTAGTCATTGTCTTTACCTTTAGAAAATGAGATTTTTGGTCTTTTCCCTTTATGGAAACTGAGCAGATGTTAAAATTGACAGGTTTGGGGAAAGGGGGAAATATCTGGACAATGACATTCTCATTTTATTTCTGTAAAGTCATTCTCAGTAAAAAAAACTTTACCTAAAACTAATACGATATTATATGTTAATTATAGAGCAACAACAGCAACAAAAAATCACCACAACTATAAAGCTATGTTTGATGACTGATTGGTGGGCCTTCTCCAGTCTTAAAAAGGAAAGTGTTACCTAAGCAATGCTTCATGTTAAGATCCACTGTTTTTTAGAAAAGTGATGGAAGTAAAGCAAAATGAAGGTCAGTCAAAAGTAAATCACAGAGGGACTGACTTAATCAGTGTTGAGGGTGGGTCTTCAACCTGTGGCTAGAAGATCCTTGGGAGGAGAAGAAGGTAGAAGTTCTCATAGGAAATCTGTGAAATCATAAATTCAGCTAAGGTTGTGTGTGTGTCTCACACATGCTATTTCCAAGTGCACAAAAACTGTTGAAATTAATAAGACCAAGTTAATTTTTATACATCAACATAGGAATTGAGGATTCATCTATTTAAAAAAAAAACTTCGGGATTTTGTTTTATAGTACTGTTTTAGTTCTCCATGTCTACCTTACAGCTTTTTGTATTGCTTTATAGACCTGAATTTTCAAGTTCTTACCTGAACCAATAAGAAGTATATTTAAGAAGATGCCTTTTTCTGAGCTCCTGGAGCTTGAATATATTCACCTTCATTTATGCATGTTCTGAAAACCTTATATAACTTTATGTGTCTTATTCTTTAACAAGTTTCTTTTGCAAGCCGGACCTGCTGAAACAATAATTTTAACCTCCCTAAGGGTTTCCCCACCATAATATCAGCTTTCCTGGATTGACTATATCACCGTAATTCCCCAGGGCTTTGTAATAATAAAACCTTCTACATGTACAGCACTTTCTATTTTTCAAAGCACATTAACCCATATAATTTTATCCTGTGACTCTTTATAGATGGTATTTTTTTTTCTCCCTGCTTAAAAGTGAGGGTGAAACTGGAAGAGAGACTGCCTGTGTTCTCAGGGTTGGAACCCCAACAAAACGCAGGCGTCCTTCTGCCTCTCGGGCTCAGCCCCTATCCTAACTGGAACTCTGCACTCAGAACCACACACCCTGCCTCCCACACGCACAGCCTCTCAGTAAGCAGTCTCAGTTCAGTGATTCCCGGGGGGGACAGTCAACTTCAGGTGAAATGTTGTGTCTCAGGAGACCATGTGCTCCAGCTCCTGGAGGTGTTCAAATATAAACCAAATAGCCAATTAAAGTGGATTCAATCAAATGGAGGGTTTGACAACAAGACTTTGAAGGTCATTTCTAACTGGAATTCTGTGATTAGAACAAAATGCTTTCTTCAGTCTAAACTCCCAACTTTCTTGGGGCGCCTGAGTGGCTCAGTCAGTTGAGCAGGCGACTCTCGATTTCTGCTCAGCTCATGATCTCAGAGTTGTGAGATCAAGCCCAGCGTCAGGCTCAATGCTCAGTGCAGTCTGCTTGTCCTTCTCCCTGCCCTCACCCCTCCATACTCACTCTCTAAAATAAATAAATGAATAGAATCTTTAAAAAAAATAATAAACTACAACTTTCTTTTAATAAATTACTTTCTCGTTTTTCTTCTTCCTTACAGACTATGATTATTAAAAAGAAAAAAATGCTAACAGAACTATGTAAAGACATTATGGCATATTAATTTTTGCCTCATTTTTTGAGTCAATATTCTACTACTACATCAATAAATGTGTAATTGTTTTTCCTGCTGCCAGGATTTCCTCTCTGTAATCCATCCTCTGTATCAGTCCTGTCTAACCGAACTTCCTGTAATTATAGAAATGTGCCTTATCTGTGCTGTCCAATACAGTACCCATAGGTAGTAATTAAGCTACTAAGCACATGAACTGTGATTATAGAACCAAGTAACTCAATTTTTAATTTTAATTAATTTTAATTTAAATGGCCACATGTGGCCAGTGACTACCATATTTCACAACACAGCCTATATGACTATCAAAATAATAGTCCTAAAAACAACTCTGCTCCCCAAACACATAAATTTGTCCCAAACCATAGGATGTACAACACCAAGAATGAAACTTATTATAAATTATAGATATTGGGCAATAATGATGTGTCAATATAGGTTCACCAATTGTAACAAATGTGTTACTGAGTGGAGGATATTGATCTGGGGGAAGGTTATGTGAGTGTGGGAGCAGGGGGGTTCTATGGGAAGTCCCTGTACATTCTGCTCAATTTTGTCATGAACCTAAAACTGCTCTAAAAAAATAGCCTATTTAAAAAAAAAAAAGTCTGCTGGATCCCATTTGTCCATATCAATGTTTCTCAAACTTCCCTATCAAAAGACTACTAACAATAGAGGCTAGAGAGAGCTATTCCTAAAAAGTTTGGGGGTTTTAACTTAAAACTAGACAAGTTGGAAATTAATTTGGAATGTTTTCTTATCTTTAAAATATGTATGAATGTTGTTATCCTCTACATGATACAACCAAATTTCTACTAATACATAGAGGTTTAAATTTTCTTGCCATCAGGTAAAACAAGGAAAGTTTCCTACCTTCCTCATTGATTAATGGGTGAGAAGCTATTGCATGAATACATCGCTAATGAAATTACTAACAATTTGGGAAAATCCTGTTGCAGGAAAGGCTGTTGCTGCTGTACATATCAGATTTGACACCCAATAAGTTTTTCTTCTGGGTATGAGTGTCATAATATTTTGAGAACTGAGATTTACAAAAGTATGTGGATACAAGTGGCAACATTTTTGTTTTTTTAATTCCTTCATGAGCTGTGTCAGAATAATCATTACCAGAATGTTGCCAAAAGTGGTGGTGGGTAAAAAATAATTTTAGGTCCTTGTTGATGAATATTTTTATAACCATACCAGTTTGCTAAGGAGTGAAATCTCTGGTGTCTGTATGGCCAAGAATACAATGTTTTTCACTCTTGAAGGTGAAATTGTTCAGTCATTTTTCTACCGGATAAAAATGGCAGATGGTATTCTTTATTTTATCATAAATATTGTAATTTTCATCACATAAAAATATATGCTAAATATTTAAACTCGCTTTGAAAATCACTCTTTTTTCAGTAAAATAAATAATATACTTGCAACATGAAAAAATTAATATACTTTATACACAGAAGAGTAAAATAAGGTAGTCTTAATTTCTATAAGAATTACAAATTGAATGACAAATTGAATTATGAGACCCAATTCCACTGATGGAAGGAGAGAGAGGCTGTATTTAAATTTGCCAGGTAAAGATGACAGACATACTGTTGCTTAAAACAGTCTCTTTCAAGTAAATATCAGTCAATTGAAAGTATACCTTTCTCTGAGGGCTTTTCTTCCCTCTTCCTCCTTTCCCAAAGATAGCATCCACTTTCAAAGGAAGCCTTTCAATGCTTCATCTCATTGAGGTAGGGGCCCTCAGTTTATTTAACCTCAAAGGGACCATCCAGCAAGTCTTCATTTGCATGGGGACTATGCTTTTCATTACATTGCTTCTAACTATGATGGCTCTATTTAGCTACAAGACTTCTTGTAATTTTTTTTCCTTCAAAATGTGTACTTTTTAAAATATCATTATAACAGTAATGGCTACAAGAGACACCATATTTTAGACATTTGCATCTCCTCAATCACAAGCTCCAAATTTTAAATAAACATCTAAGTATACATCTCTCTCTTAATATCGCATTTCACTTGGTTTCTCTGTGCCTTTTTCTAGTTGTGGTCGGAGCGGTGCTCTCATCTTTGCTGCCCTCACCGGTGCCTCAGGGACAAAACAGGCCTCCTTGATATCAGGTGGTTCTTAACTTTCCGCATTACCATAAACATTGCCAGTGATTTCAAGCATCCTGTTTTTGAGCACTGATCCATCTTCCTACTTGTTTTTATACTTTTAAATTGTTACGCATTTAAAATGTAAATTAACTGACAGGAAGAAAAAATCATCTAAAATTTCCCCACAATTTCAATACTTCTGTTATCAGAGAACACACCACAGGAAGTGGAGCTGAGCATAGCCAGTAACTGTGTACTTATAAATGAATATTTCTTCAGTCGCAATTGTAGAAGAATGTTGATTTGTGAAACATGTTTGTGTATGCGTGTAACAAAAATTTAAGAAAAATTATAATATTGATTCCAAAAGCTAAACATGTTTCTCAGAAAGACTCATTCTGGATGAGCCTCCTGGGACTCATGGGGGACACTCATGTCTTCCAGCCAGCCTGTCTCATAGGCCAGAACCAGATATGTAGACCTGTGCCGTTAGCATATGTGGAGGACCCTGTGGTGCTGTCCCCAGGGCTCCCAGGCCAGGGAGAGCTTTTCAGCTGTCAGCTCCTTCACGGTCAGCCCCAGCTGCAGAGAGCCCCCTCGCCTAGGTCAAACCCTTCCCAGGGAGATCCAT
This sequence comes from Potos flavus, assembly GCA_028534135.1. Taxonomy (NCBI): domain Eukaryota; kingdom Metazoa; phylum Chordata; class Mammalia; order Carnivora; family Procyonidae; genus Potos; species Potos flavus. The sequence continues at coordinate 137,960,071 of CM052883.1, forward strand.
ATCAGGTGATGGATCGATCTATGTAGGCCTGGTCATTTCACTCCAATGTGGGACATCACCAACAGAGCATTTGGGCTCCAGGTCTCTCCACAGGATCTTCAGAGTTCATCATAGGGCTGCTTTGCAGCTTGACTTCCCCTCAGCTCAATCCTGCACCCTCTCCTTCCACAGGGAACATGTGCACACTAACCTGGGTCTCAGGGTCTGCTTCCTTGAGAACTCAGTCTGTAGCAGCATAATCTTATCTCCCTAAAATATCAGAGTCCTGTTTCTTACAGTGCTGATGCCACCGTCACACAAAATCACTCAATTTTCCAGGCACTCACTATACACAAAATATTATATCATCTAGCCCAGTGGTTGTCAATGGCTCAGAGAGATTTTTTTTTTTTTTTTAATATTGGTTTCCAGACTGATTAACTCCAGAATGGGCAGGGGAGGGGGGGGTGGCTAGGAATTTGTATTTCTTGAAAAGCTCTCCAAGGGATTCTAAAATGCAGCCAGGGTTGAGAACATTTTAGGCTTCCAGGAAAATACAGAAAATATATACAATTACAATCCACCAAGGTGGAAGGAAAGGATTCTGCTCCATATGTTTGCCCTTACAGAGGATAAAACATGTTCCCACTACCCAGTCTGCCAGCCAGGCTACGCACACCCATCACTTTGCTTCTGCTCATGTTCCAGCAGGTGAACTATTTTTGCTCCCAGTGAGGCCACTTTCTCTATCTGTGCAATAAAACCCATCTTCTCAAGGACTTCTCTCTAGAATGGCCCCTCCTGCTTCTGCATCGTTTTTTTCCCCTTTCTCTGCTGCAGTATTCCCACCAACATATAAACCTGTGAAAATATCTCCATTCTTTACTAAAAAAAGAAAACTCAACCCTACTTCTTTCCTAGCTACTTCCAGCCTTCTAGCTACTGCCCCATTTCTCTGCTTCTTCTTCGGGAAACATCTTCAAAGAGCTGGTTGTATGTGCTTTCTCCATTTCTTCACCTTCCGTTTTCTCCTGAACCTACCTTAGTCAGGTTTTTATCCCTACCCTCCATCAAAGCTACTCTTGTCAAGGTTACAGTGACATCCACATTGCCAAGCTCAGTGGTTAATTCTCAGTCTTCATATTACTAAACCTGCCAGGTGCCTCTGACCCAGGCCATCATTCCCTTCTCACACCACTGTCTTCACTTGGAGTCCTGGGTAGCTCACCCTTTTGAGATTCTCTTCCTACCCTCATAGTCCTCCTTCTTAGTCTTCTTTGCTGATCCTTTTTCAGCCTCTACATATTACTTTACCAAAGGGCTCATCTCTCCTCTTGGCTCTCTGCATTTGCTCATTAGGGAATTATCCTAATTTTATGGCTTTAAATACCATCTATGTGCTTGAGATTTCCAAGTGTAAATTCCCATTGCAGATTATTCCCCCAAATTCCAAGCTTATTTCGTCCCAAATACCTTTTCCAATCTCCACTAGAAAATCTAATTGTTATGTCACACATCATGTCCAAAACCTAATATATTTCCTTCCCAAACTACTTCTCCAATCTTCTCAATCTCAGTAAACAGCAACTCCAACCTAGTTGTTTTTGCGAAAATTTCAAAATCATTCTTAATCATTCTCTTTTGATTCCATCCCACAAGCCTGTTAGCTCTACCTTTAAATATATCCAGAAAAGACCACTTCCCATTACTACACTGCTGCCACTCTGACGAAGCAACACTCATGTCTCAAACTAAATCCCCATGTCCTTAGGGATTTATGAGCATGCTCTTCTTGCCCCAGGCTACCTGTCCAAGTCCATCTCTTTCAGATCTCCACCACTAATACCTATCTCATAGAATGAAAGTTATCATTGTACCTTGTAATGTGAATCTTTCCTATTAGACTACAAGCATTCAGAGTGCCATGACTAAACACAAATTTAAGTTTTCAATAAATGGTAGGTGGATGACTAATGAATGAATGATTCAACAATATTACAATATTGACTATATTGGATAAAGAGATATATTAATCTGCTTGACAGAAAACTCAAGAGGTTATTATTAGCTACATTCACTGTGTATGCCAACTGAAAAGAATTTCACACTTGCTTTGATATATTCATTTTTCTTCTTGACTCAGTCAATAGAATTAATTGTCTTCCTTCTTGTTCAGAGGCTGATTAATTTAAACAAAAGGGCATGTGTGGTGACCCTCACAGCACACGGACTGAGTTAGTTGACTATAATAACCCAGTATGTATAAAGGAAGCCTATTGAAACAAAGCAAAAGCTAACGAAGCCAGCAAAATCAGTCCTAAAAGTTTAGAAGGCCCTCAATAATCTATATATTTTTAAATTATATCAGAATCATTTATAAAGAGATTAGGTAGGGGTGCCTGCCTGGTTTAGTCAGTAAAGCATGTTACTCTTGATCTCAAGATTGTAAGTTCCAGCCCTACCTTAGGTGTAGAGATTACTTAAAAATAAAAATCTTTAGGGGTGCCTGGGTGGTTCAGTCAGTTGGCCATCTGACTTGATTTTGGATTGGGTCATGAACTCAGTATGGGGGGATGGAGCCCCATGTTGGATTCCACACTCAGCATGGAGCCTGCTTGTCCCTCTCTCTCCAATTCTGTCCTTCCTCTCTCTCTCAATCTTTCTCTCTCTCTCAAAATGAATGAATAAAATCTTTAAAAAAATTAAAAAATTAAAAGTAATATCTTTTTAAAAATGAAGAAAGAAAGATTAGGTAGCTATTGCCTATTCCTAGATAACTTAAATTGGCAGAATATAATCTTTTTAAAGTTTTGACTATTTTTATTTTTAAATTAGGTGTACTTGTTATTAGTTCAGAGAAGCTTACACCTGGTCCGAAATTAAAATTAGTGTGCATTTCCCTAATGAGAGTGACTTCATGATTTGCATTCACATTAATTCTCAACAGCCTTGCTTAAAATTGTTTTGAATTAGAGTTTCATAATTAGGATTTAACATTTAAATCATATTCAGGAGACTGTGCATATGGTTAAACAGACTGCCAGAATAAATTATAAACTAACAAAATAGTAATCTATTACTTTAAGACATTTTGTAAGTCATACCGTAGTTATCCTTTTACATATTTTTACAAAATATTCTTAGGTTTCTTAACCACAGTTCACCCACCTCTTTTGATTCGTGACACTTGCTTACAGTGATATCACCTTCACATGCCACCCGAGGGCATCAAACCTTAGTGGTGTCCTATGGGCCGATGACATGAGGGGGAAATTTAATAAAATACCTAATGTGTTTGCTTATGCTCTTAGTAACCTGAGCTCTTTTCTCTTTTCTCTCAATAATAGCTTAACTTCCAATAATGCTTTTTTCAGCTTATAATATTACCTACCTAACATTCTATTTAGAAATTGGAGGAAAAAAAAAAACAAAAGATCAGGTGTTCTCATATTTTCTTTTGAAATTTAAGTGTCATTTTATTGGTTATTTTGTCTTCTAACCTTTCCATTTTCCAGTCTTCTCCAGCTTTATCCTATTCTAGCTTGATCATCTTGCGTCTAGCTAGTTTTCACAACCTCAGCACTACTGACATCTTGGGCCAGATAATTCTTTGTTGTTGGGAACCTGTTTTGTGCATGCGGGATGTTTAGCAGCATCCCTGGCCTCTACCCACCAGATGAAGGTACAACTCCTCCCACCCTCACACGGATTGTAAGCAAAAATATTTTCAGACGTTATGAAACATTTCCTGGGGAGGTAGAAGGAGGGACAAATTGCCACAGTTGAGAACCACTGCTCTATGATAACTGAAGCTAAAGATCTTTCAAAAAAAAAAAAAAACAGCAACCAAGAATCATGGGGATTCAAATTCGTACCATCTTAATCCACAATGTGGTCTTTCCCCTAAAATGAGAAAGTTTACACTAGTGGGGCATGGATAGAGCCCAGTTAAGCTACAGTGTGTTCCTGGAGATCATGAATGTAATGAAATGTGATCGTTAATTTTATTTGTCAACTCAAGTTATGTTTTGGATGAGTTTAACATCTAAGTCAATAAATTTTTATTAAATCAGCTTGCCCTTCATAATGTGGATGGGCCTCATCCAATCAGTTAAAAACTTAAATAGAACAAAAAGTCTAGCTTCCTCAAGCAAGAGCAATGTAGAAGATTGTATTGTTGGTTGTCCAGCAGACTGCCTTGGAACTGAAACTGTGCCATGGACTCTCCTGGGTCTCCAGTCTGCCAGCCCACACTGAAGATTTTGGATTTGCCAGCCTCCATAACTATATGAACTAATTCCTTATAATCAACCATCTATATATTTTTCCTCAGGAGAACTCTAATACATGACGTAATTGAAATAGCAATAGTTCTGCTTTTCTTCTCCTCTGCACACACACACTCTTTTCCTTGAAAATAATTAGCAATGTGTATTTTTTAACTTCTGAATGTTGCCAAAGAATCAAAAGGGAAGATTGAAGGAAGTAAGACCTAGAGTTTCTTTTACAACAGAAGAATTATAAAGAAAGTAAAAGATGTGAGAAGGTGGGCGGGGGAGGGGGGTGGAGCAAGACCTGGGAGGCCCGTGGAAAGAAGCAGAGCTAGCACTAAGAGTCTGGAGAAATCTCTGGCAGGATGGCCAATGCTTGAGAGCCAATCCACAGTCCAGAGGAGACCCTTTGAAGGAGCACCTCACATCACCTGAATGGAGAACCACATTAACTGCAGTCTTGTGACTAAAATGTGTCTATGACCAGCTGCTCACATGTTGCCCATGACTTGTGCTCTGAGGCTTCTCAGAGGCCCATTCAAACTGCCTGATGTAAAAGCAACCTCTCTTTTCCAAAGGCCCAGAGCACCTAACAGCCTCTTTCCAAAACAGAGGTTTGGGCTCCTCAACAATCAGAAATAGGGAAGGGAAAATCGCTGTTTTGGTGAAATTATGAACTCATGCTGTGCTTCCTCATGCTGAGAATGATATCCAGTGATAAAGAAAGTTCACAAGATAAGAAGCATAGGTCTTAAGATGAGTAGAGCAGAAAATGCTGCAAAGCCCAATGTAATACAGAGAGAAGTAAAATTGTCTTTAGTGCAGCATTCTAAGTTTTGAAAAATCAAACTCCCCTATAACTGCTTTGTTTTAAATCACGGCTCTTCTGAGTAGGTGCTTTAAAAAAAAAATTGAATTCTACTTACATGCAGACAGTATATGTATGTCATGATACCTATAGGTTATTGGCTTATTTGTAAAAATGAAATGATTTCTAATAATACATCCTATGAAAACAGCTAGACATAATTCACCAATTTTGAAGCATGAGTTTGGAATAACCCGACAAAATATAGGTTAATCTACCTTATAACCCAAAAATTCCATTCATAGCTATGTACCCAAGAAAAGTAAGTACAGATATCCACCAAAAAAAAAAAAAAAAAAAAAAAACAGGTACAAGAAGGTTCATGGTAGCTTTATTCATAATAGCTCAAATTGGGAACAACCCAAGTAACCATCATGGGAGACCATGCATAAATATATGCATAAAGTAGAATACTCTACAGTACTATAAAAAAAGAATGAATTATTAATATCACAACAACATGAATGAATATCAAAAACGTGCTAAGCTAAAGTAGCCAGACATTAAAGCCACATTCTGTATGATTCCATTTACCTGAATTTCAGCGGGAACACCTAAACAGTGGTGATAGAAGTCAGGATAGCGGATGACTCTGACTAGGGAAGGTCATAAAGGATGCAGGGACACCCACTGAAGTGATGGAAATATCCTATCTCTCCATCCTAGGTAGAGGTCTGTAGGTGTCAACATATGAAAACTTAAATCAAGCTATACAGTTAATAGAACATTTTATTGAACATATGTTATATCTCAACTTTTTAAACATTCTAAAGGGAGAACTGTATACAAAATTCACCGTGAGGAACCTCAGGAGGAATTACTAAAAAATAAGGGAATTCAGACTTAGTCTAGAACATCTGAAACTGAGGTATCTGCTGATTTAAAGAGTCATGTGCTGGGGCTGGCTCAGTCAGAAGAGCATGCGACTCTTGATCTCGGGGTCGTGAATATGAGCCCCATGTTGGGTGTAGAGATTACTGAAATAAATAAACCTTAAGAAAAAAGAGTCATGTGTTAGGTGTTCAGATGCTATAATCAGAAAAAAAATGATGATTCAAATATAAAGGCCAAAAGGAAAATCATACAGTGGCTATTTGAAACAACAAACACTGTTTTGCCGTCCAGCTGCCTCTCACATGGTGTATTCATTTTCTGTTGTGACCATAACTAGTTACCAAAAAATCAGTGACTTGACTCTCAGTTTCTGTGGGTAAGAATGCAAGGTTATCTCAGCTGGTTTCTCTGCTCCCAATTTTACCAGACCAAAAAAGTGTCTGCCAGCTGGACTCTTTTCCTGGACGCTCTGGGAAGACTTTATTGCCCTGCCCATTCAGATTTCAGATTATTGGCAGAATCCAGTTCCTCACGGTTGTAGGTCCCTATTTCTTGGCTTGCTGTCTACTTAGAGACCACCCTCCCATGTTAGAGGCCCACCTTTGTTCCTTGCTGACGACCCTTGCATGTCAGAGCCAGAAATGACATGTCAAATCCTTCTCATGCTTCCAATGCTTCTGACCGCTGTTTCACTCTTCTGACTCCAGCTAGAGAAAGTTCTCTGCGTTTAAGGGCTCATGTGATTAGATTGGGCAGACACGAGTAATGCAGGAGCATCTCCCTGGCCTGTGTACATTTGCACAGACTCTTTTGCCATGTGACATAGCACCTCAATAGGTTCCAGGAGTTAAGATGTGGGTTCTTCAGGTGTATTATTCTCCCTACTACACATGGACAGCTCTGTCTGGTGCTTGTGACTGTGTGGTAGCAGGCATTTATTGATTTATCAGTGCTTAATGGTCATCTTGAACAAGAAAAAAGGAGAATAACTAATACATCTGCAGCCTGATCATGTTTAAATGATGGCTTCTTCACTGGAAGCTGTTAGAGTATTCTTTGAATTATAATACCACTGCATTTGGCTATATTACTTTACCAATTCTAGTCCTAGTTTGACCTCGAAGAAACGTGTTCCTAAAGAATTACTGCTTTCCACAAACTTAAATAATTCTCTCTTATTGAAGACTCAGGTTCTGGGCAAAGATAAACCTTTAAGGTGAAGGATGACTTGTGCTTCGATAGCCATACTCTCTCACCCTCCCCACTATGGACCGGCCTGGAGAAGAAAAGCAAAGAGAAAAGAAAAGTGGCTTGCTTTAACACAATGATATATAGGAAGGCAATATATGAATCCTGGACAAAGCGGCACCCCGGTCCACCTCAGTTGTGGTCTGGATACATATTGCCTTGACCACATTGCCTTTCCCGTTTGGTAATGTCCTTTAATATCTTTGCAGAGCATTTCGCAGTTTGCAAATCTTTTGTGACACATATACTGTCATTGAGCCTCCAAATAATCCTGTTAGGTAAACCAGACAAGCATTATTACTCCATATTTTGTATGTGATCACTGAGGCTCAGTGACCAAAGTGACTCCATGTTTCATTTTAAGATTGCATTCATTCATTTGTCAGAGAGAGAGCGAGTACACAAGGGGGAGGGAGAGCTGCAGGGGGAGCTGCAGGCAGAGGGAGAGGGAGAAGCAGATTCCCCTGCTGAGCAAGGAGCCCTACGGGACTCGATCCCAGGACCCCTGGATCATGACCTGAGCCAAAGGCATCCCTGAAGTGACTCCATGTTAACAGAGCTGGTGAGTAGCAGATGAGACTGTATTTAGCAATCGTACCATCACTGTGGCAATTGCAGCTGCACCCTTCGCCAGAGCTCTCTAGTCCTTAATCTCTGCCTCTTTATCAAAGTCCAGCCCCTGTGCCTCATTCACAATAAAGTGTGAGTGATTGAATCTTCCCAGGAGTGTCTGCACTTTAATATCAGTTGAAGCAAAATTCAAAGGACGAAATCTCAGGCATTAGCAATTAAGTCAGGGAGAAATGGGTTGTAAAGAAAGGAGGCATAGGAGGCAGAAGGTCTTCCCAACACTCCGATAATGACATTTGGAAGGTTCTTCCAAAGACACCAAAAGGTCAGACTCAATGCCAGACTCTCACGAAAGTTAAACATCAAGTTAGAGCTGCTTCAGACACATCTCAATTCATTCCAAAAATGAAGTCAACACATAAACAAGGGAAGGTGGGAAGTTTAAAAAGAATTAGAGCAAGGAACTTAAGAGGACAGAATAAAGGGCCAAGTGCCAAGAGACGAAAATGATTTAGATAACTACAATTCTCAAGTTGATATGTTAAATCAGATGTATAACATTTGGTCAAGAATTGGAGAAACTGAAAATATGGTCTTCTCTCCCAAATGACTGAGTAACAGCAATTTTTATGCTTTTTTCTTTCTTGTTCATTAGAATAAATTGCCCTGTCCTGAACTCAGTAGGACCTGGAAAGCCCCTATTAAGGAAATGTAATCATCTCTGAGACCACAGTATACACTGAATATAGCATGCAAGTTCCTGCCTATGTCTTTCTTTTCCCTACAGCATTTTCCCACTTATTTTTTGTCCTCCTGTTATCTCTTGACCTGTTTTATGCTATCAGCTTTTCAAATGTCTTTTAATAACATATAGAAAATTATGCACTCTACGTTTCCCTTTGTGAAACCTCAGGCCACCAGAAAAGATTAAAGTAACTTAGTCTGATAAAATTAGTTATTGCAGTGCTTGCAGCAGTGCTGGAGTCTTACTTGATTTCTTGTTTAAAACCAGAAAGTAACATCTGTTTTGTGTCATTATAAAGGTGAAAGGGACCTTGGCAAGTTATCTAGTTTGTTACATGAGTCCAGGAGATACTACATTAAAGCCATCAAACAACAGTACCTACCCTTCTTCTTAATTATTTATATATTTTCAATCTTCAGTGAAGATATCTTCATAGAATATTTGTTCTCTTGACAAATGAAAAAATTATAATGGTGATTATGGTTAACATACATGGGTAGGTATCTAATCACAAAATATGAGTTTTTACTTCTCCTCAGGTATACAGAGATGTCCTGTTTCATATGTTAAGCATATCTAACCAAAAAATTACAGTTCTGTACTTATCTCTTTAAGAGGAAATACTAGATATGGGGAATTGAGAGTAACCCTCCCTTAAAAAAATAGGAACTATACCAAGTGCAGAAAGAACTGATCAGCATCTATGGTCACACCCAATGACCACATAGGAAGAAGGATCAAGATAATAGGTTAATCGGAATTCTCAAGAGAAGTGCTACCTCAGTAGACTCACTCCTCTCTCGAAGCAGATGAAACCTCTGCATGACCCCATTAATGAGGCCAGGATGATAATAAGGTTGAATGATGTGAGACAGGACACTAAGGTGAGACATCCTTCTAGTAAACATCACTGGACTAGGAGAGGAATAAGGGTATGGTAGAGGACAAGTTGTGGGTGAGGAAAGGGAGGAAACAAAGCAAGAATTTTATCTCTTTATTTTGTATAAACCAGAGTCCCTATTATGTCCTTGAGTCTTAAACAGACTCTCAAGCTGGAGCTCTCTAGCAGGAATAAAGTGAAAGTAGGGCATTGTCTCCTACCTGTTATTGAGGACAACAGCTGATTACATGGGGGAATATTGGATAGAATGTGATTCAGAGCTAGTGATTTGACACTTCATAGAAGTGTATCTCTTGGTTTAAGATTAATGGCAGGGCTCAAGTAGGAGCCACATTTTATCACAAAACCCATATGAGAATTATTATTCACCTCTTCATCATAACAAGAGAACCTAAATATTTCAGCTTCTTTTTATTTATAATTGAGAATATGCTAGTCTAGAAACAGGACTGTAGTTAAAGGTTACTGATACTGTCCCCCTTTGCAATAAAAAACAAAACAAAACAAAACCAAGTTACTGGTACTGACACTTCTACAACCCTACTTAAATTATCCAGTTGTTTTTTTATAAATTTTTTTAAAAAATATTTTATTTATTTCTTTGACAGAGAGAAACACAGCTAGAGAGGGAACACAAGCAGGGGGAGAGGGAGAGGGAGAAGCAGGCTCCCCGCTGAGCCCCGATGCGGGGCTTGATCCCAGGACCCCGGGAACATGACCTGAGCGGAAGACAGACGCTTAACGACTAAGCCACCCAGGCGCCCCTCCAGTTGTTTTTTTAGATATTGTTAAATAATCACATGCTAGATGTTTTCAAACAATAGGTAGGCAACTAATGGCTGTGGTTTAAAATGCAATTAATATTCCAACTCCAAGATTCCTCTGGTCCTTGCAATTCCTATTGCAAATCTATTGTTCGTGAAATCTCATCAGTGATGACAGAATAGAAGTGACTTTATTTCTTTTTTTTTAGAAATGACTTTATAATTCATTAAGTATCATATGAAAAATGCATCAATTATTTTATTATTGACATAATAAACAGTGGCCTATTGGTCTCAGAGCTCTGCTCTAGGGTCCCCACCTCCACTTCCTCTCATCTGGTAGGAAGAAAATTACCAAATAACTCCATCACCTGCCACAGAGGGGCAAGGATTATATATTGTAGAAGCACAAACAAAGAGCAGATTACTTTTGGATTTAGAAATGGTCAGAAGTACTTTTATTCTATGTTTGTTTTGGCCAAAGGAGACAGTGGAATAAAAAAAAATCATCTTTTTTTTTTAAAAAAAAAAAGCCTGTTCTGAATGTGTATAGATAATAAAACCAAGAACTTAGTTTAAATAAATTTTAAGTTTGATTATCTCTGGAGAAAGCTAAGTACACTTTCAGAACCATCGTTTCTCTTCTGTGCCAGTCATGCTTTCTGTCCTCCCATAATTATCCAAATATGTTTCATGATTTTGACAACACAAAGGTTGATGCTCTAGTTGGCTGATAAAACAGTATGAGAGCAGGAGAGTCCGTGGTTTTTGACAATGAATGGAAACACATCCCAGGAATCTGCCAATTACTATTGAGCAGAACCAAGTTTTAGTCTTACTTGAAAGGTCATCTCAACATGATGTGTTAGAAGGCAAGTCTTTTGTTTAGGTTTTTGGGCTTATAGATTCTGTTTGCATATTTTTCTTTATCATCAAAGGGAAGCGATTAACAACATAAGGCATGAATCAACGAAGAGTACTTTTAGGTCTCCTTGGTCCCACAATTCCTCTTTCATTAAAGTGGATTCCTTGCATAAAGCAAACTAACATACCTAACTTTCCTTTTTCAAAGGAGGGGTTTCTGTTATTCTACTTCCACAACTCTATAAATCATGTTCTTTCAAACTACACTTTCTAGGCTCACAATACACAGAGATTTGAAAGGCTTCGCACTACCTGCTGATATTCTCACTGTGCCTCTTTTCTTTTTTTTTTTTAAGATTTTATTTATTTATTTTGGGGTGGGGAGAGAGGTGTGCGAGCAGAGGGAAGGGCAGAGGGGGAGGGAGAGAGAGAGAGAATTCCAAGCAGACTCCACTGAGCGTGGAGTTTGATCTCACGACTCTAAGATCACAACCTAAACCAAAACCAAGAGTCACTTAACCAACTGAGCCACCCAGGTGCCCCTCACTGTGCCCCCTTTCTATCTTCAAATTTACACTCCTGACCTATGATAATTGTGCATCCACACAAAGATACACATTCTTGCACATGCTCATGAAGGACAAACACAAACGTGGTAGATAACCAAAAACAAAAGCAGAATTTCCAACATATCTTTTCATCAATTATCTATTTTTGTTCATATTTCTATCAAGAGAATTGCTGTTTTATTTTAATAAAGCCTGCTGCTAATTCACTAAATCTGACTTATGCAAAAACAATTTATTAGAAATACTTGCAATAGTTTATATAATTGATGGGATGCTGAACACTCAGATCCAACGGAGCTCCAGGAGTCAGCAGGGCACCCTCTCTTGAATGAATTTGTTCAAACCAATTACAGTCTTCTCTGTAGTCTACTCAAGTTTCCCATTTATTGAACAAAACATCTAATTAGTTTAACTAGAATCATATCCTCACCTCATTCCCATTTTCCAAAACAGAAAGAGACTATTCCTAAGAAATTCACCAGTACCAAAAGATGGAATGGATGTGAAGCAGCCAAAATCAAGGGCTAGCCACCCTAGTCCAGCCCTTTAGCTTCCCAGTAACCTCGTGTCTGCTTCTTTACATTATAGATCCAAATGTCCCCATCCAACAGTATCTCACTGTGGCATGTAAAACTGACTGGGAACTCAACATGTCCCCAAAGAAAGAAAACTCAAAGTGGGTCAGTTTCTGGTGAAGTTTCCAGGGAGACTTTCCTTGTGCCCCACCCCCACCCCCACCAAACCTGAATCTAATTATATGTAGGTTTCAAGTACTGCCAACTACTTACTTTGTTTTTTCTTAAGAGAGTTTGAAGTAGAATTTTCTCTCTTACAAAAGGAAATACTAACTGCCTACCCCTTGGCTTGGGGAACAGAGAGTAACTTAAAAGTTCCACAGATCGTACACCACAGAGAAAGAATTACAGTGTTGGCACTAAAATATGGTGAAATGAATACTAGGAAGTAAAAAAAATCAACCAATGCTCAGTATATCCCCTTCTCAAATATGCTTTCAACTGTCTTAGTATGATATAATTTACATACCATATTATTCATCAATTTTATGTTTATAGTTCAGTGAATTCTAATAAGTGTATATGGTTGTGCAGCCATCCCTGCAGTCCAGTGTTACAAAATTTTTGTCATCCCAAAATGTTTCCCTGTGCCCATTTGCAATCTATCCTGACTCCAATCTCAATCCCTACACAACTACTGACCTACTTTTTTAAACTATAATTTTGTCTTTTCTGGAAATTTCATGTAAATGGAATCTTATGCAGTTCTTGCATCTGGCTTCTTTCATTTTCATAATGTTTTTGAGGTTCATTCCTGGTGCTGCATCTGTCAGTGGTTCATCCTTTTTTATTGCTCAGTTGCTGAGAGGAACTCAGCAAAATGGCAACATAACATTTTGTTTAGAGTTGAGTAGCTGATGGACATTTATATTTTTTCCCATGTTTGTTTCAGTATTACGAATAATACAGCTCTGAACATTTACAGACAAGATTTTCTGCACATATGTTGTCATTTCTCTTGGGTAGATTCTAGGAAAGTATATCTTTAACTTGTTAAGAAATTGCCACATTGCTTTCCAAAGTAGCTATAGCATTTTATATTCCTACCAGCACCGTTATGGAAGTTCAAGTTCCTCCACATCCTTGACAACACTGGTATTATGTCTTTTATTATCATCATTCTAATTGGTGCACAATGCTATCTCACTCTGTTTAAATTTGTGTTTCTCAATGACTATATTTGCCATTTGTATACCTTCTTTAGTGAGGTGTCTACTCAAAACCATTTTTCAATTGAGTCATTTGTTTCTTTATTCTCGTATTATAGGAGTTTGATATATATTCTAGATGCAAGCTTTTTTTATCATGTATGTTATTTGCAAATATTTTCTATCAGTCTGCTTATCTTTTCATTTTTATGATGGAGTCTTTTGAAAAGTAAAAGACCTTGATTTTGTTGAGGTCCAATTTATCTTTTTTTTCCTTAATAATAGATAATACTTTTAGTATCATGTATAAGAAATCTTTGGCGAATCCAAAGTTAAAAAGATTTCTTCCTATGCTTTTTCATAGTTTCAATCTTCACATTTAAGTCTATGATCCTTCGGGGGTTAACTATTTTTGTTAATGGTGAGAAGAGAAAGTCTAAGTTTATTTTGTTTTGTATGAATATCCAGTTCTGGCATTATTTTTTTTTTAAGTTTATGCTTTCTTGGGGCTCCCTGGGTAGCTTAGTCAGTTAAGTGTCCAACTCTTGATCTCAGCTCAAGTCTTCATCTCACGGTTGTGTTGGGCTCCATGCCCAGTGGAGCCCACTTAAATAAATGAATAAATAAATAAATAATAAAATAAAAGGTTATGCTCCCTCAAAAAAAGAAAAGAAAGAAAGAGAGAGAGAGAGAGAGAGAGAAAGAAAGAAGAAGAAAGAAAGAAAGAAAGAAAGAAAGAAAGAAAGAAAGAAAGAAAGAAAAGAAAAGAAAAGAAAAGAAAAGAAAAGAAAAGAAAAGAAAAGAAAAGAAAAGAAAAGAAAAGAAAAAAGAAAAGAAAAGAAGAAAAGAAAAGAAAAAAGAATTATGCTTTCTCCATTGAATTACCATGGCATCTTTGTGGAAAATCAATTGATCATAAATGTATGGGTTTATTTCTGGACTACATTCTGTTCCATTGTTGAAGTTTATCCTTATGTCTTCATTACTTTAGCTTTCTACTTAGTTTTTTTCTTAAGATTTATTTATTAATTTTTAGAAAGAGAAAGAGCACAAGTTGGCAGGGGGAGCAGTGGGAGAGAATCTCAAACAGACTCCCAGCTGAGCACAAAGCCAGATAAGGGGGTTGATCCCCCAACCCTGAGAACATGACCTGAGCTGAATTCAAGAGTTGGATCCTTAACTGTCTGAGCCACCCAGGTGCCCTTCCAGTTAGTTTTTAAACTGGCTAGTCTAAATTTTCCAGATTTGTTCTTTTTCAAATATGTTTTAGCTGGTCTATATCCTTTACATTTTCATATGTTTTAGGAAAAATTTGTCCATTTTTACCAAAAAAAAAAAAAAAAAAGCTTGGAATTTAGTAGGGATTGTGTTGTATCTATAGGTCAGTTTGAGAAAAGCTGTCCCCTTAACAATAGGGAGGCTTCCAACCCTTGAACATAATATTACCCTCTGTTACTTAAATCTTCTTTAATTTCTATCAGCTATGTTGTGTACTTCTCAGTATACAAATCTTATACTTCTTTTGTTAAGTTTAGAAGTACTTTATTCTTTTTGATGGTATCGTGAGTAGAATTGTGTTTTTTTAACTTTTATTTAAATTCCAATTAGTTAACATGCAGTGTAATATTAGTTTCAGGTGTACAAAGTAGAATTGGTTTTTATCCATTTTTTATTGTTGCTAGTAAATAGAAACAAATTTGATTTTTGTATATTAATTTTATATCTTCTATACATCTTATAGCTTGGGACTGGTAGACTTCAGTTTACTCTTCTGGAAAATGAGGATATTACATTTTTTAAATGATCTTATTTATTTATTTGTCAGAGAGAGAGCACAAGCAGGGGAAGCAGCAAGCAGAGGGAGAAGCAGGCTCCCCGCTGAGCTGGAAGCCCTATGTGGTACTTGATCCCAGGACCCTGGGATCATGACCTGAGCCAAAAGCAGTTGCTTACCAACTGAGGTACCCAGGTGTCCCAGGGATATTGCATTTTAAAATTATTTTTAGCTAAAATATCCTAAGACCTTTGTTTTAGAACCAATAAAAACAAAGGAGCAGTATAAAAAGAAGTCATCATCCCAATAGACTATAAAGGTTAAATACAGAAGTAGGCTTTAGAAGATTCTAACAAGTATATCTATATACCATTCATGAAAGGAAAGGAAGGTGGCATCACTATTGGTTCAGAGCACAATCTGACCATTTTAAGGTCGATATCGTGCTCACAGATGCCATATTCTTCTAGATGATACTGTTTGGTTATTTGTTTCTACCCCTTGAGCTAATGGTTTAAGTTCTTCCAGAGAAATGGTATAATAGTAAAGTTCATCGTTCTATATATCCATATCAATCAGATAAAAGCTGTTGCACTCCCTCTCACAGTTTCATTCATTTTGGAATGGATTTTTTAACACTATCAACATATCTCATACCTTAACTGTTATGCCTCACACAGACATCTGAAAAATGAGCTGATAATGAAACAGAATATGAAAACGATTTATATTCTGGGATGCCTTCCTCAATAACTAACACATTGGGAAAATCTGAGCTAGAGTAAGAATTTTTGTGGATAATGAAATAGCGCATGCCCAAATTTATTTTACTGCCAACAAACTTAATTATTTCCAAGGCAGAATATCAGTATATTGGTGCTACAGTTTAAATAGAATTGTGTCATCCAAGAATCATAAATAATGTAACTGTTTACTTGAATGCATGTGCTTGTGCCCTGTGTTTAAGTAAATACAAACAGGTTGTCTTTTAAGACCTATAGCTCTAAGAAAATGAAAAATATCAAGGATGCCTGAATGTTTTCTGTGTGTGTGTGTGTGTGTGTGTGTGTGTGTGCGCGCGCGCGCACACACGTTGTGAAGGGAGAGGAGTTTTACTGAGCTACTTCCAAGACCTCTGAACATCATTTTAAATAACTTTCTTTGCATAGGGGTAATAGGGACTATGAAGAAGAGTTTTTCATCGAGGGTAACCAGGAAACAAGGATGGGTGAATGAAGAGAGCATGATTTCTTCTGCTGCTCAGCACAGTCCCTCGACCTGAGCTATTTTTATGGTCTCTAAAGGCAGAGGCCTACAGAGGGATCTACAGCAGACACCTTGATGCCAGAATGCCCTACAGAAAAAAACAAGACTCCAACAGACACAGCAATGCCTGGCAGCTCCCCTGAAAAGCAGATTTGTTTGTGAGCCATGCGACACATCTCTGAAGACTTCTAAAAACCATAGGGGAAAGGGATTTTTCAAGGGATCTAAGTGCTGGATCCATCAGTGGGCATACTGAGCTAGCAAAACCTAACCCCTAATGTCAATTTCACTCTATTTTCCATTATAAACTGGTAAAGTCTGGGGAAATTTGGATTTATATGTAACCATGAGTCCCCTTTCCCCAAGCCAGTTCTGATTTCTTTACTGCTTGTGTCCCGACTGCCCTCTAAAATTTTCAAAATAATCTAGATAATCAGTAGTCTAAACACTCCTATGCCTCTATGCCAACAACCAAAAATATAAGGAAATAAACAATTTCCCTATCCTTGCCAGTCCTTTTGTCCTATTGCTTCCTGCTAAAATTAATGGTCGGGAATATTAATGTTGATATTTGTTTTTTATCTGTAAGTTTATTTACATTTATTTCTACCTAAATATACCCAAATATACACATACACATTTCTCAATTTTGCACCTCACTTAAAGGGACTAGACACAAAAGAATAAAACGTATAAATCAGAACTTCTGAGCAGCCAAAGGTCATGAAAAAGAGTATGGAAATTCAAACTATGCCAACACAGCTTACTTGATCCCCATTAAGCATGGTGACCTATGATGACGGGTTTTATCCATCTGTTCATAAGCCAGGGGATATTTTTGCAGATAATAGCTTTCCTGAAGACGGTGCCACCCAGAATATTTCAGACGGTGCCATTTGGTGATTTCCACATTTGTTTCAACTTGAACTCCTCAACCCTATTCTCATTGGGGGTGATGGTAGCACACTTGACACCAGCATTGTACTTCTTTATAGCTTCTGCAGCATCCTTGGTGACCCGGTCATTGGTGGCATTGTGATTTTCTATGCCTAAATCATAGCTGTGCAAGTCCAGATCCAGGTAGGGAAAAATAAATTTTTCTTTAATCAACTCTCTAATGATTCATGTCATTTCCTCTCCTTGAATCTCTACCACATAACTGCCACAGATTCTTTGGAACATTTTTTGACTTCAGGAAACCTTTACAACTTCTAATCACCCCAGCTCCTTTCAATCTTGCAGACACAATTGAGAGCAGGTTATTTCCTGCAGGGGAAGGTACATAAGGGAAGAGCGGGGAACACCACAGCCACCCACACACTAAAGCTCACAAGCGTCTACACTGGCAATACCAACTGGGCCCCAGCTCTTTTGGCTTCTGACACCACCTCTGCACCAACCCAGGAGCCAGGGGGTTGGGAATGTGTTGGGAGGGGCAGAATGCTGATAAAACCTTCAGCATGGTGCTAGGTGACTTAACACATTGTCTCCTTTTTGTTCAAAACAGATCTTTGAGTAGGTACTCTTCTTATCCTTATGTCACAAATGAGGAAACTAAGTTTTCAAGCAATTAAGTAACTTGCCCAGGGGTCACATGGCAAGTAAGTGGTGAACCAAGAAGTGAAGAGAATAGCAATGAGTTTTTCCCTAACCCACTCCTGTGTTAATTGCTGGCAGACTAAAGCAGATTTCTCACCAAAAGTCTTGACTCCCTTAGGTGCTCAAGTTTCTTCAAGAGAAGAAAGGTGTACAGCTATAGTCCTTGGTTTCCTTTTGCACCCACTGAAACTAATAACAGCCACTCAAGGGGATTTTTGCTGGCTTAGTCAATAGAGCTTGTGACTCTTGATCTCAGGGTTGTAGGTATGAGCCCCACTTGGGTGTAGCCATTACTTAAAAATAAAATCTTAGAAAAAAAAAAAAAGCCACTCAAGCAATAAGCAACAGCCGATTCCACCTACCACTCTATTTCCTGCCAAATGTCCAATGTATCGATGCCAGAGTTCCATGCCAATTAATGCCAAAAACCTTACATTAAAAAAATATAGGGATGCCTGGCTGGCTCAGTCAGTAGAGTATGTGACTCAATCTCAGGGTCGTGAGTTCAGCCGCATGTTGGGTATAGAGATTATTTTTTTTAAGATTTTATTTATTTATTTTAGAGAGAGTACCAGCAGGGGGAGCGGCAGGCAGAGGGAGCGGGAGAAGCAGACTCCCCGCTGAGCAGGGAGCCCAATGCAAGGCTGATCCCAGGACCTTGGGATCATGACCTGATCTGAAGGCAGATGCTTAACTAACTGAGCCATCCAGGTGCCCCAGGTATAGAGATTACTTTTAAAAAAATAAATAACAGGGCACCTAGCTGGCTCAGTCGATAGAGCATGCAACTCTTGATCTCAGGGTGGTGAGTCTGAGGGCCATGTTAGGTGTAGAGTTTACTTTATTTTATTTTATTTTTTTAAAAGATTTTATTTATTTATCTGACAGAGAGAGAGATTACAAGTAGGCAGAGAGGCAGGCAGAGAGAGAGAGGGGGAAGCAGGCTCCCTGTTGAGCAGAGAGCCTGATGTGGGCTCGATCCCAGGATCCTGAGATCATGACCTGAGCCTAAGGCAGAGGCTTTAACCCACTGAGCCACCCAGGTGCCCCTAGAGTTTACTTTAAAAAAATAATAACAATAATGTCCATTAGGTATTCAAACAAAGTTTAAGACAAAAAAGAGAAAAGAATGTGCTTGGATGGCTCAGTTGATTAAGCATCTGACTCTTGATTTCGGCTTGGGTAGTGATCTCGTTGTCATGGAATCAAGCCCCGTGTCAAGCTCTGTGGTCAGCATGGAGTCTGCTGGAGATACTCTCTCTGCCCCTCCCCCACTTGCATTCTCTCCCTCTCTAAATAAATAAATAAATAAACAAATAAATAAATAAATATCTTTTTTTTAAAAAAACAAGAGTAGAGAGGTACCCTTCTTCACAGAATAGCATTGGCACTTTGAGGTGTCCCACTGAGGACACAGAGGAAATTGTGGCCGTGTGTTTTTCAGGAAAGGATGCCCCACCTAAGTATTACACAGTAAGGGGAACTTCAAAAGAAGAAAATGGCAGCGACTACATGGTGACTGAAGACTTGTTTCCCTCTCAATCCCAGCTGCTCCCCCCCACCACACACGCACATACACACACACACACACACACACTCACACACAGGGGTCCTGTAATTTTGTATGTCACAGTGTACATTCAGTATAGCACAGAAATGTTGGCCTTGGCTCTGCCCTGTCACTTGGAGTAAGTTAATTAACTCTCTTTGGGCCTCATCTTCCTACACTCTTAAAAGAAGAAATTGGACCAGATAATATTTTTTTAAACTTTAACAACTCTAACCGTCTTAATGTTCAAAGAACTAGCCAGTTCACTCTTTGCCAGGGGAATTGTAACATATCTTTTAAAAGAACTCTGATTCAGTCTAAAGCACATTTCATTCTCTGAACGATCTAAATTAATGTTTAAGATATTCCTTTTTGTTTTCTTTGTGTTTTCTTTTTTTTTTTTTTTTTAAAGAAAGCGCTTCTTGCCCTTCAACCAAAAGAAAACTCTGTCCTAATCCGTTAGCTGGCCCTCTTCAAGGCACAATGCCTCCCTAACTTCTAACCTTGGCCTGGCACTTTCTTTTTCTTTTCCTATTGTAAAAGCTCTCTGAAGTCTTGTTTGCAGAGTAATGAAGAAAACATTGCTGTCTGCAAGACTGCTTGTCACCTCTGAATATACTCCATCAACATGCTGCCACTTCATCTTGTTTAGACTCATCGACTGCTTTGTGGAAGGACACCGATGTCCACATCTATCTCCTTGAGACAGACAGAGGAACGAATCCTTTTTCCTGTCTCAAAAAGAGCTGACAAGCTTTTAGTAGTGTTTATCTTCACTGAAGGGTGATAACCTTGAAAATGAAAGTTAAAAAAGACTGATACAATTAGGTACATGGTCTTCTCCATTCTGTATCACAATTGGTTTTCTTGTATAGTTTACCATGTGGAAGCTTTTTATTGTCTATATTGATTTTTTTAAAACTAAATGCAAAGTTACATTTTATTTATAAACTACAAGCACATCAGTTTGTGACTCTTTTGCAAAAACGTAATTCCTCTTTTAGGCCTAAAATGGGTTGCAAATATAATCCTTTTAATTTTTCTTTAATGTAAACTCTACACCCAACGTGGGGCTTGAACTCACGACCCTGGGATCGAGTTGCATGCTCTACCAACTGAGCCAGCCAGGAGCCCCCAAAATATAATCCTTTTTAATATTTTCCATCCCATCTACACTCTTCCCATATTACCCAGGCCTTTTTTTCTCTTCTTTTGCATTTCTGGACCTCATATTATGTCATATTTACAGTCTTTTTTCTTTTTTTTTTTTTCATATTTACAGTCTTGGAATTTCTCTAAAATAACGTTTCTGAACTTGGGTAAAATCTTAGAATTCTAATTATTTGCATTGTGTCAAGTCGAGGACAATAATAGGTGCATTTGATAATTGATTAACAACTTTCT
Source organism: Potos flavus (assembly GCA_028534135.1). Classification (NCBI taxonomy): domain Eukaryota; kingdom Metazoa; phylum Chordata; class Mammalia; order Carnivora; family Procyonidae; genus Potos; species Potos flavus. The sequence continues at coordinate 137,980,999 of CM052883.1, forward strand.
ACACAGATTGAATGTTTTTGTCCCCTCGAAATCCATATGTTGCAATCCTCATCCCCAGTGTGATGGTAGTAGAAGGTGGGGCCTTCTGCTAGGTAGGTGATTAAACCAAGGGTCAGAATGGAGAAGACCACCTACTTAATAGTATCAGTGTTTTTTAACTTTTTTTTTTTAAGATTTTATTTATTTGACAGAGAGATCACAAGTTGGCAGAGAGGCAGGCAGAGAGAGAGGGGGAAGCGGGCTCGCCGCTGAGCAGAGAGCCCGATGCAGGGCTCCATCCCAGGACCCTGAGATCATGACCTGAGCTGAAGGCAGAGGGTTTAACTCACTGAGCCACCCAGGCGCCCCAGTCTTTTTTAACTTTCGTTTTCAAGGTTATCACCCTCAGTGAAGATAAACACTACTAAAAGTTCGTCAGCTCTTTTTGAAACCACAAAGCACTCATGAACAAGATTGGTGCCTTCATAAAAGAGACCCCCGAGAATTCTCTCCCTACTTCCACCATGTAAGGACAGTGAGATATAGACAACGACCACTGTCTATGAACCGGGAACCAGGCTCTCACCAGACACCAAAACTGCTCGTGCCTTGATCTTGAACTTACCAGCCACCAGAACTAAGAGAAATAAATGTCTGTTGTTTGTAAGGCACTCAGTCCATGGTTTTTCGGTCATAGGACATGTGGGTATTAGGGTCTCCTTGCGACCTAGACTGTGCCCACTACTGGCGTTCAAACAGCAAGGATATGTCTGGCAAGCTGGTAGCTTGGCACTCCAGATGCCTGTTTCCATGAAGGACTCCCACTGGCTTAGGGCAAAGCTCAGGCTAACAGAGGAGGAATAGAGCACAAAGCTGGGTCGTCAGAGAAGGGCAGCGTTGCTGAGTCCAGCGTCATGTCTGTTGCTCTGTTTTGTCTCAGGGCTCGCTCCCCAAGGTTTCCGGTTCTGAGGTCCAGGGGGAGAAGATCCCACAAACAAAAACGAAGTGTAACTCAAACAGAAGAATGGCGTTGTTTCCCACCATGCTGCAGAGCAAGATGCGGCTGTGGCCTCTGGGGACTCCAGACTCCGCGACGGTGGAGCACAGCGGTTCTTGGTGAGTGACCAACGGCAGAGTGCTGAGGGGGGCAGCATCCAGCAGGCAGAAACTGCTGACAAGTGCATGGGACTCCTTCCCGGGGCTCTCGAAGACCCACTGAAGGGTCATTTTGGAGGGACCGGGAGTCCCACGTAAGCAGGAGGGGAATCCGCTATGGCAGCCCCGCTACCGCGCTCCCCTCTCTGCTACTGCTACCTGCGATTCTTGCAGGCCTGTGTCCATGAGCGAGCTTCACCAGGCCAGGATCCGTGGGATACTAGCCAGCAGGGGCCGGGGAGGCCAGGTTCACACTGGCTCTCCCATCGCTCTGCAGCTGGTCGGTGCCGCCAGGGCTCCCAGCACCGGTGGAGTCAGCATCCGCCCACAGCTAAATGTTGTTGCTTGTTCTCGGTGGGAGCCAAGTATGGATGAAATACCTTTGTAGGCCTAATCTGGCCTGCAGGCCCCAAATGAGCCACCCCTGCTCTAGCTCTAAATTATTTCACAGGGATACAAGAATGTCCAAAAGTTACACTACCTGGTTTTGGCTCAGAACTTGGTGTTACACCTTAAATGTGTTATCCTAATAAGATACATGTCATCGCATGTTCTGTTTCATACCATTTATACAGAGCTAATGATCTTCTACATGGAGGTCTTTCTTTGGTATGAAACTTTTTTATCTTTACATCTCCCACCTCCACAAAATAACTATCAAGTGTAATAGATCTGCCAGGCAGTAGCTTTAAACAATGTAAATTATGACTTTCCCTAAAACAGCACAGTCGAAAACACAAAAAATACGAAGATTTCCTAATAAGGTTTTAAGATGCTTAGAACTGTGGCACAGGGCTAGACATAGAGTAACATCTCAGTAAGTATTTTTTGAGTTGAATTTTGATGAATGAAATGAAATATCTGTTTGTTGTCTTGTTAGGAGCAAAGCAGTGTTGTCATACACTTGAAGAAGCTTGAGAGAAGCTTCTTTGAAGAAGTTATAGATTCAAATCCTACCTTCTTTGCAAAGTGTTCTTAAGGAAAAAGGAGGGACACCTGGGTGGCTCAGGCGGTTAAGCATCCAACTCTTGATTTTCACTCAAGTCATGATTTCAGGGTTTTGATACTGAGCCCAATGTCTGGCTCCACAGTGTAAGATTTTCTCTCTCCCTCTCCCACTGCCCTACCCTGCCTCCATCTTAAAAAAAAAAAAAGAACAAGGAAAAATAAGATAAAAACAGAGAGGGAGGCAAACCGTAAGTGACTCTTAAATATAGAGAACAAACTGAGGGTTGCCGGAGGGGCGGTGGTTGGAGGGATGGGCTAAATAGGTGATGGGTATTAAGGAGCACACTTGCTGGGATGAGCTCTGGGTGTTCTATGTGCGTGATGAATGGATGGATTCTGCTCCTGAAACCAGTGCTGCGCTGTATGTTAACTAACTTAAATTTAAATAATAAGTAAATCAAGGAACAACAGGCCCAAAATGGAGTCACTTTTGTTAAGCTCCACCAAGACTTAATACCTAATGGAACTGTAGGTTCAGCCTCTACCAAGTGTGGAATTTTAAACCAATCAGTCTGGAATTTCCTGATCAACACTAGCAAGGTAATCTGCAAGACCCTGCCCTTCCCCATAAGGGAAGGTGACCTTGACTTAAAACAGTCCTTTTATTTCTTCTGCTAATAACCTCCTCGCCCCACCTCCTCCTGCGTATAAAAGCCTTCCATTTTGTACAACTCCTCTGGAGTACCCTTCTATTTGTTAGATGGGATGCTGTCTGACTCATGAATCATGGATAAAGCCAATTAGATTTCTAAATTTACTCGGTTGAATTTTTGTTCGTTAACAGTATATAACCTTGGGAAAAAATCATAAAACAGAGATAATAAACTATCTCTCAGGGATGTTGTAATGAAAGTTAGATAAGTATGTAAATCATCTAACACGTTTGGTTCAATGGAAGCTAACTATTTTTTTTAAGTCATAAAGAATAGCTTTATGGCTATATGCAATGAGGATTAAAAGGTCAGCATCTGTCACTTTTCTAAGCTCTTATCTAAAAGCAGATAATGGCTACTGTCAGGGGTTTCTGTAAGAGGTTGCTCCTGTTTGGAAACTGAATGTCAGTCGCAGTGTAAAAATGAAAGTTCTTGAACGTTCCTGAGGCTCGGATGCTGATGATAACTCACAGAAATATCAACGCCCTATTTTACTATCCAAGAAAATCCGTAGGGGTCCCTTGTTTCAATATGGCGCACAACATTTGGCCCAGAACAACAGGGAGGACAGCAGCAGTGAGATTATCCCCATATTCCGGACTCAAGTTTGGCCCACTGGATAAGTCATACTTCTCTCCACCTTCAGCAACCCATTGTGGAGACAGTTCTGGACTGATGTAGGGTCTAAAATCATAGGATCTATCATGAGTGGCCCCCCTTCCTAGCTATGAGGCCTGAGACAAAGTATTGGAGCACACTAAACCTCAGTTTCCTCGTCTGTGAAATGAAAACGATTCTTGTTCTTCCTACCCTATTAAGTTATTGATTGTTACAGTCATTGCTCTGCCCTAGCTTCACGTATATTGTTTGAACTTAATGAGTAGTTCCTCAGCTTGTGTCAGGTATTGATTTGTGTTACCTCATGTAATCCTTATATAGATCTAATGAGATAACTGCGATTCCCATTTTATAGATGAGAAAACTGAAACTCTGAGAGGTTAATTAACTTACACACCTGGTTAATGGCAGAGAGGGACTCCCAGCTTCAAAGCCCATGTGTCAAGCTTTTATTCTAAGCTACCTCTTGGAAACTGAAGTAGCATTGGGATGCCCAGCACTCAATCAGTAGGCATATATTAAGGACCAGCTCCTGCCTCAAGGAGTTTATCTCCAAAACCATAGTTTAGAGATGTGCAGGGTCAAATTAGCATTTGCATCCACCCCAAAAGTGTTAATTGAACCCTGGGTCTCCAGCCACTGGGGTAATTTCCTGACAGGATATGATACCACAAGAGACCCACTAGCAGCCTGAGTCATCCACATTCAGGTGGGGCTAGAGATAGTTAATCTGTCTCACCAAACACTGCAACTTCTTCTCTGGTTTGTTAGCACCTCCCTCTCTCCATTTCCATTAAAGTAGCATTAAAGAAAAAATACCCCTTATTTACTTAATTTCCTTTAGTCAGAAGGAAGATTGCATTTTGCTGGTCTCATAGAGACAAACCTAATGCTGCACTGCAAAGAGTAAAACATTATTAAAGTACAAAAATGAGGGGCACCTGGGTGGCTCAGTAGTTAAGTGTCTGCCTTTGGCTCAGGTCTCATGATCCCGGGGTCCTGGGATTGCCCTTTGTTGGGCTCCCTGCTCAGTAGGAGGCCTGCTTCTCCCTCTCCCACTCCCCCTGCTTGTGTTCCCTCTCTCCCTGTGTCTCTCTCTGTCAAATAAGTAAATAAAATCTTTTAAAAAAGTACAAAAATGATAATAAATCTTTATTGGGCTTTCTTACTGATATGCGCTGTACCACTGTATTAACTGCTTGCACAGTTAGAGTCTAGATTTCAAAACTCCATAGTAGTCGTCTAATGCCATTTTACATGAAAAGATTAGACTGGAAGTCAGGGATCCTCGATCCCAGTTCTGTGCCCTTCTTTAACTTGCTAGTTTTAATTCCCTGCCTGAAGGAGAAGAATCTTGTCCTTCTTTCTTCCTCTCTGCCAAATTTCTATTGATTGGTTGGTGATGAGCTGGTAAAAGCTTGATGAGAATGCCATCTAGGCCTTCAGTGTCAAGATCAAGGAAGCTTATAAAGAGATGCCTTTCATCTTTTCCTAAAGTCAGTGCCTCAGGTAATCACTTCTTGTCCAGAGGCAATGAGTCCCCCAGATGAGATGCCGTGACTCAGGGAACTCTGGCCCCAACTTTGTCAGCTCATTAAGGATACGGTCTACCACAAAGTGACTTTTGAACACACTAAGTAGGAAGAATCAAATGGTTTCTACAGTGACAGGGTCAGCTGGATCAGAGCCTGAGCCTTGAAATAAATCAGATATTGAAGAAGTAAACAACAAAAGGAGCTGAAGACAGATTGGATACAGACGTGGTGCTTTTATCTGTTAGCCAGCAAGCCGCCAACTTTCTTTTTTGCAAACAGACAGACATGGTGTTTCTGCCGTGCCGTCTTATCACATTGTGGGTTACTTGCCCACTGCACTTGCTGGTCTGTGAGCTCTTGGAAGACAAGGACTCTGTTATGCATATTTTTATTTCATAGTTTGCAGCACACTGCCTTTTATATAGTGGGCGTTTGATGTATGAAGAAATAAAGGAAGAAAGGAACAAAAACTCTATGGCCTATATCCTGAAGAAATTTATAATGAAAACTTTTGCTCTTCTCCCAGACTATTTAAAACCTCAATAGACAAAAATGAACAATTATTTTATAAAAGAAATGGGGAGAATGGGGAATAAGAGCAATGAATATAAAAAAAGGAATAAACATTTGTTTAGAGGCTACCTCGTGTCAAACACTGTAGTAGGGAATTTGCATATGTCATCTCATCTAATCCTCACAATCACACCATGAGTTAGATACTCCTATTGTCCTTCTTTTAAAAATAGAGAAACTGGGGCTCAGGAAGACTAAGTAATTTGTTCAAAGTCATGCAGCTGGTGACAGAGCTAGAATTCAAACCACTAACTGCAAAGCCCATATTTTTTTCATTTGATCAGACTGGTAACCATAGGCAAAAATAGCAGTCTACAGCCATAATGAACAGCATTCTAGCAACAAACATTTCCATCATTCTAGCACCACTAACACTATTCCCTCTTCTCCCACTGACATACTTTTTTTTTGTAATTTAGAACTAATTTGAAACTTCTGCTTCCAGCAAAGATGGAATAATAGTGAACTAATTTATTCTCCTGGCTAAAAAAACGAACGAACGAAAGAAAGAAAGAAAGACCAAAATATATAAAAATATTAAACTACAGTTTTCAAAATATTGAGCATCAGGCAATGAAGTATAGTGATCCCTGAGTGATGGGAAACAAATGATGTAAGTTTTACCACTGCCCTGACTTACTACTTTGAGAGAATTTCCAAGCCACGGCACAAAGAGAGGGTATCCAGGCACAACCCAGTGATGACCTGAGTTGAAAAGATAGAGCTTACAGTCCAAGGAGAATCAAGGCAGGTAGGGTTTACAGCCAGTGTGCACAGAGGAGAGAGCTACACAAAGAGATTTGCAGAGGGCCCCTAGAGAATTTAGGAGGGTACTGTTCAGTGCAGACATGTGAAGAAATTATTCCTGGACAGGAAGGAGCCACGTAAGGGGATTAAAGAGAAGTATTCAGCAATCCCACAAGACCAAGACTAGCGTATATTTCCAACCAGACTGGATAAACCTCATAATCTGTGAGGTTTTGGGTAGATTACTCATTGGGTAGCCTTTCCTCAGTAGTGGGGAATAATTATACCTAAACACTATACTGATCTCATAAACAAATCTTAAAAACAAGGCCCAAAAGGATCAAACCATTTTCAAGTAACTTAACTGGATTCTAGAATAAAGCTCAAGAATACTTACAGGAATACAATGATATACAATACCAACACAGTAACATTCACAATGTCCACCACCCAGTTATCCAGAGAAGCAAGCAAGCAAAACAGTAGGAAAGCACAATCATTTATAATAAGTAGAGGGGCACCTGGGTGGCTCAGTGGGTTAAGCCTTTGCCTTCAGCTCAGGTCATGATCTCAGGGTCCTGGGATCGAGCCCCACATCAGGCTCTCTGCTCAGCGGGGAGTCTGCTTCCCCCACCTCTGCGTCTGCTCTCTGCCTACTTGTGATCTCTCTCTCTCTCTCTGTCAAATAAATAAATAAAATCTTAAAAAAAAATCTTTAAAAAAAAAAACTATAATAAGTAGAAAATTAACCAATTGACACCAACCCAGAACTGTCACAGATGCTAGAATTAACAGACAAAGACAATGAAATTATTATTATTACTATGTTCTAGGTGTTGAAAAAGTTAAGTAGAAATATGGAAGATACAAAAAAGAATCAAATCAAACTTTTAGAGATAAAAACTATGCTATCTGAGATTTTTAAAACATACCCTGAATGATGTTAAGAGTAGATTAGACATTGAAGAAAAAACATATTATTGAACTTGAAGACATAACAAAACTATCCAAAAGGTAACAAAGAAATTTTTTGAAAAGATTTTTAAAAAATGAAAATAGAATCAGTGAGCTATGGGACAACTTCAAGAAGACTAATATACATATTACTGGAGTTCCTGAAATAAGGGTATGTGAAAAAGTATGATGGGAAATAATGACTGAAATTTTTCAAATTTGATGAAACAATAACCCCCACAGATGCAAAAAAACTCAACAAAATTCAAGCATAAGAAACCTGTAGAAAACTGTACCAAAGCACATCAAAATCAAATTGCTCAAAAGGGGGAGCCTGGGTGGCTCAGTCGTTGGGCGTCTGCCTTCGGCTCAGGTCATGATCCCAGGGTCCTGGGATCGAGCCCCACAACCGGCTCCCTGCTCTGTGGGAAGCCTGCTTCTCCAACTCTCCCACTCCCCCTGCTTGTGTTCCCTTTCTCACTGTGTCTCTCTCTGTCAAATAAATAAATAAAATCTTTAAAAAAAAAAATTGCTCAAAAGAAGTGATGAAGAGAAAAATCTTAAAAAAAGAGAGGAAAAAAAGATACATTATATACAGAAAAGCAAAATAAAGATGACACCAGATTTCTCTTCAGGAATAATACAATGTAGAATATATAAATATATAAGCAATGTTGTTGTTTTTTTTAATACTGAAAGAAAAAAGCTCTCAATCTAGAATTTTACACTCAGTGGGAATATCTTTCATAAACGAGGACCAAATAAAGACTTTTTCAGACATACAAAGCTGAAAGAATTTATCACCAGCAAATCTACACTACAGCAAATTTCTTTTTTTTTTTTAAAGATTTTATTTATTTATTTGACAGAGAGAAACATAGAGAGAGAGGGAACACAAACAGGGCGAGTAAGAGAGGGAGAAGCAGGCTCCCCGCAGAGCAGGGAGCCCGATGTGGGGCTCCATGCGGGGCTTGATCCCAGGACCCCGGGATCATGACCTGAGCCAAAGGCAGACACCCAACGACTGAGCCACCCAGGCACCCTACACTACAGCAAATGTTAAAGGAAGTCTTTCCTGCAGAAGGAAAATGACACCAGCTAGAAATACAGATATGTACAAATTAATGAAGAGGGCCAAAAGTATATTTACATGAGTAAATATATAAGGCATTTTTCTTATGATTTATATCTCTTAAAAGATAGTTGCTTGCTCAAACAATAGTAACAATGTGTTGTGGGGTTTATAACACACAAAAAATTGAAACACATGAAACTAGTAACAAAGGCTAGCAGAAAAGAAAGGACACTATTGTAAAATTCTTAAACTATACTTGACTTAGTGTAATATCACTTGAAGTTAAACTATAATAAGCTAAAGAAATATAAGCCCAACAAACCCTATAGCAAACACTAAAATAACAAAACAAGTTGTAGCTAATACAGCAAAAAAGAAAATAAAAAGGTATCATAGAACTTGCCCTCCCATGTTCAAACCAGCATTATTCACAATAGCCAAAAGATGGAAACAACCCACCTGTTACCAACAGTTGAATGGATAAATAAATTGTGGTAGATACATACTGTAGAATATTATTCAGCCTTAAAAAGGGATAAAATTCTGATACATGCTATAATATGGATGAACCTTGAAAATATTACACGAAGCAAGATGATCCAGAAACAAAAAGGTAAATACTGTATGATTCCACCTATATGAGATACCAAGAATAGGCAACTTGTAGAGACAGAAAAGTAGAATAGACTTTACCAGGGGCTGTGGTGAGAAGGGCATGGGAAGTTACTGCTTAAATGGTACAGAGTTTTTGTTAGAGATGATGAAAAAGTTCTGGAAATGGATAATGATGATGGTTGCACAACATTGTGCATATATCTAATGCCACTGCATTGTACACTTAAAAATGGTTTTAAAAATGGGGCTCTTGGCTGGTACAGTCAGTAGAGCATGTGACTTTTGATCTCAGGGTCATGAATTAGAACCCATGTTGGGAGTAGAGATTACTTTTTAAAAAAATGGCTAAAATGGTAAGATTTATGTTATGTATATTTTACCACCATGAAAAATATATGAAAAAATGGTATAAAAATTCCACTAAAAGGCATTCATTTAGATCCCATGGATTTTGCCTTACTTATGGTTTTAATCCTCCTCAGTTACTCTTTGAAATGGTTTATCTTTCGATTTACAGAAATAACTTTTCCTTCCTTTTTTAAAAAGATTTTATTTATTTATTTGAGAGAGAGAGAGTTGGAGGAGGAGCAGAGGGAGAGGGACAAGCAAAATCTGTGCTGAGTGCAGAGCCCAATGTGGGGCTCAATCCCAGGACCCCATAACCATGACCTGAGCCAAAATCAAGAGTCAGATGCTCAGCAAACTGAGCTACCCAGGGACCCGTAATTTTTTCCTTCTAATATCACATTCTGTGATGTTTATTCATCTACATCACAGCAAGGGACAATGTGCTCCTTTGACCATCTTCCATGCTAAACTCCGCCAAGGCCAGGAATTGGACTCCTGGATCATAAATCTTAAAGCTCCACCCTTTCAGAATAGGTACCTTTCCTGTCCCCTTAAGGTCTTGGTTTCTCAAAAACAGTATATTGCTCCTTGAAGATCAAAATCAAAGTCCACTGTCCCTCCTCCTGCAGATCCATCCACCAGGAGTCAGGCAGATGCTCCTGTACCATCTTCCAAATCAAATATTTACAATGCTACCTCCTTATCCAAACAATAGTGTCACTGGACCTCCTCTTAAGTCCTCAGAGTGGTTAACCTTAGTGTTTCCAGAGAACTTGTTACCCACACCTCACAAAAGAGCTTATTCAGTGATTTAGAATTCAGTTCCCTTCTTAAAAGAGGCTGAAGTGATTTTTTGACACTCTCTTGACAAAGAAGAACACACATACACACACACACACACACACACACACACTGATATAGTGCACAGGTTACCAAAACCAAACCAAAATTAATAATAGTAACAACAATAACAAAAATAGAAGCAACAGTAATAGCTAACATAAACCGAATGTTTACTATGTTCTCGGCATCATGCAAAACACTTTATTTGTATTGTCCCACTTACTTCTCCTTATCATAATTCTATGGGTAAGTAATTATTCTTATGGTCATTTTATATGAAAAACTTAAGCCCAAAGGGCACAAAGCTGAAAATGTTAGGATCGAATCCCTGAATTATAAATTACTGTATAATAATTTACCTCAAATAATTCAACTCAGCTGCTAATTAATGTATTTTATTCCAGAAGCAAGATAGTAGCAGTTGTTTACCCTCCTGTAATAACTGTAAGTATGCCTATTTATTTCAATGAATATTTATAGAGTGATTGCCATGTGCCAGGCACTGCGCTAGACACTAAGGATACAAAGGTTAGGCTTGGTCCTTGCCAAAGAGCTCATAACCTGATGGGAGAGATATTTTTAAGGCAATAAAAAAAAAAAAAAGAAAAAGCAGTAAGGTCAAAAAGTGTGTCACAGGAATATAGGGTAGTACAGAGAAGGAAATGATTCATATCCTGAAAGTTTTTGATCTCAAAAAAAAAATAGCACTAAGTTATACATTAGCTGGAAGAACAGAAGAGTGAGAATAAATGTAATAAGAGTGCGAGCAAATGTCAAGTGTGAGGAAAAGTGCGTAAAACTGAATCTTGATGTTTTTTTATATAGGTTTCTAGATTTGATTTAAAGCATGCAAATGGTGGTAATAAATGAGTCAATAAATGACTACCGTAACTTTACTTTTCCAAAGAGTTTTTAACTTGTGAGCTTTATTCACTTACATTTTTTCTTTACACTTGGAAAAGTCTTACTATTGAACCAATGTACTCAAACCTGGAAGTACTTAATCCTCAGCAGCTACCCAAATTGCAGGCAGACTAGCCAAGTTGAATGTTCAGTCTCTATTAATAATAATACCAATCGGTTCATTAAAATTTCTCTAAGTTTTAGTGAGGAAAGATTTGTATGCATCTTTCTTTTCCAGTTCTGCTGGTTTTCCTCCTTAGGGTGAATAGTCTGTAAAATCAACAATGAAGAGAGAACTACGCCCCTTAAGACAAAGGATGAATTATTATAATTCAGATCACAAACTATATATATATATATACATATATATATATATATATATATTTTTTTTTTTTTTTTTAAGAGAGAGAGTGTGAGAGTTGGGAGGGGCAGCGGGAGAGGGAGAGAGAGAGAATATTAAACAGACTCCTTACCAGCACAGATCCTGACACCAGGCTCAATCTCATGACCCTGAGATCATGACCTAAGCCAAAATCAAGAGTTGGATGCTTAACTGACTGAACCACCCAGGCACCCCAGAAACCATGCTTTTTTAATTCTGTAGAAGGAAATTCTTTAAAAATATTTATTTATTTATTTATTTATTTAAGAGAGAGAGCAGAGGGAGAGAGAATCTTTAAGCAGACTCTGAGCTAAGTGTGAAGCCCAATGCAGGACTCAATCCCACAACCTTGAGATCATGACCTGAGCAGAAACCAAGGGTCCAGTGCTTAACTGACTACACCACTCAGGCACCCCAGCATAAGGAAATTCTAAATGGGCCAGAGTATCAAGAAAGTCGATTAAATAAAGCAATCCTAATTTACCATATTTGATGCTTTTTAAAAAAGTAATTAGTAATACTTGTTGCCACCAGGTACTTTTAAAAAGCAATATTGTTGTTATGTATTTATGTAGTCAGTCATTCTTTCATTTACTCATTTTTTCAATAACTTTTTATTAGGGCCAATTTTGTGCCAAATGTTCTAAGTGCTGAGGCTATGGCATGGAACAAAATGATGGTTCTGACCATAGAACTTATATTCTTGTAAGAGAGATCAATAATAGCCAAATTATAAAGTAAATATGTAATGTCATATGGTGGTAAGCACCAAGAAAAAAAAGTAATGCATGACAAGGAGCATAGAGGGAGCTGGGAACTCACAATACAATATCAGATACAGATACAGATATAATATATCAGATACAGATATAACATCACATGAATAAAAACGTGAAGGAAGTAACAGAGCAATTCATGTAGATATTCCACAAGAAGGAACAGCCAGTGCAAAGGCTCTGAGGTAGGAGTATATCTGGCCCACTGACAGAAGCAGAGAAAAGCCAATATGGCAGGAGGGAAGGAAGTGACTGAAAGAGTAGTAAGACAAAAGTTGTAAGAAGGAGAGGAGGCTGGGAGACAAACACAGAGTGCCTTGTGGGCTATTGTAAGAACATTGACTTTTATTCTAAGTGAGATAGAAGTCATTAAAGAGTCCTGAAGGAATGACCAGTCAGAAGAACCACGAGAGTGGTTTTCCTCTAAAGTGAAGAAAGTGAGATGCTTGAAGAAAGAGGGAGAGATCAATTGTATCCAGTCATCAAGTAAGTTGAGGACTGAGAATTACCATTGGATTAGACAAGCAGGGGCTCAGTAGTGACGCTGACAAGAACTTTGTGAATGGCATGGTAAGAGCAAAAATCTGGAGCAAGTTCAAGCATGAAAGGGAAGAATAAGAATCAGAGACATTTTCAAAGAGGTACGCTATAAAAGAGATAAGACAATATCAAAAGAGAGATACAGGGTCAAGAGAGGTTTTTGGATTTTTTTATAAGCAGGAGAAATTATAACTGGTTGGCATGTTTCATTCATTACAAATCACAAATTAGAACTCTTTAGTAGGGCGCCTGGGTGGCTCAGTTGGTTAAGCGACTGCCTTCGGCTCAGGTCATGATCCCGGAGTCCCAGGATCGAGTCCCACATCAGGCTCCCAGCTCCACGGGAAGTCTGCTTCTCCCTCTGACCTTCTCCCCTCTCATGCTCTCTCTCACTCTCTCTCTCTCTCTCAAATAAATAAATAAAATCTTTAAAAAAAAAAAATAGAACTCTTTAGTAACAACATAGATTGAGATGAATTTGTCTGTGTTTTCAGAATTCTTTTGATGTACTGATGTGACTCATTCATCTCTTAGTATTTTATTGGCTTACAGATTTTGTACTTCATAACATAAGAGACATATATTCTATTGGTCTTTTCTAAACCTTTTAATATGTTGTCTGCTCTGGAATCATCAACTAAGACTTGAAAATTAGAGATTTGCTCTGTGTGTATGTGTGTGTACGTGTGGGAGAAAGAGACAGACAGAGACAGAGACAGAGTTGGAAAGCAAACTGTGTATTACTTAAAATTCGATGTTTGTAATCCATTTTGGCCAATCTTCTAAAAAAAGAAGTTGATCAAGCAGGAGAATCGTTCACCCAGAAAATTAAATTAAAGTTTCCTTTTGCATGCAATAATTTATTCCCCTTAATCTCCTTAATCTTTCCAAATTAACACCCTCCAAAATTAAATTTACTTTAGACATGCATAATTTCTAAGATTTGATCCTAGTCATTTCCCATGCAGATTTTTCAAAGAAATCAATGAAATCTGTGTTAATGGATCAGTTGCATGACCAGACCATCCTAAAAGACTAATGAGTTTTCAACTGAATAGAATTAATTTATGTTTAGAGAAATATATTGAGCAATGTGAATCTTACATGTGCTTTTTTCTTTCATATATATAAATTATATGTGGAATAAAAACAGTGCCTATGTAGATTTTGTTTAGCTTGGTGTTTGGCACTTTTTTGCTGGTCTGAGATGTATTTGCACTGTTGTTCAGAGGCTACGGTTTTAAGAAAAGCCATTGTAAATTTTCTCTTTAGAAGTCATGATTTATATGCAATTTTTACCCATTGCCATTCTTAAATTTTTTTGTCTTTTTATTAAAAAAAAGTGTTAGGATGAGTAAATAGAAGAAATCTATTTTTATTCATTATTATAGGGTGAGAGAGAATTAGAACAAGCCCTCTCATCTTTCTTTTGCAAGAATTAGAGAAGCATTTCATGACCTTTGTCTTGTTTCATTTTCATTTCTCATTATCAATGAAATAGACATTGAGATACAGATGAGTGCTTAACTACATTTAGAAGATAATGGTGATGATGGTGATTACGGTCATAGTAAATATGCAACTGGACTTTCTCTCACATAACTGGGTTAAAGGTGGTATTTTCCTGAAAAATATAGAAAGTAAGAATTTGTCCTATACACCTAACTCTGAAATTCTGTGTCTTCATCCAGTGTCATAAAGTATCTGTGAGGCATTCTGTATGGCCCAGAAAAGCTACTCACAGGCCATTCTTGCCCAGTGCAGGGCTAGAAGGAGAATAAAACTTAAAAAGGAAAGTTCAGTTAATTTTTCTTCTATACTGTGTCACACAAACAGCTAGTTAGGTTTCAGAATGTAAATGTTTTTTGACCTAAAACTCATCCCTATCTTCTATTCTTAAAGATCATTAGAATAAAATAATCACTCAATAGATCTTGTTGGATGAACACTGTTAATACTACATTCATATTGGTGTTATGATATATAGATAAACTATTTCTAGAAATAGGCTATTTTTTGTGTATATGTAGGCTATTATTTACATATATAAGTTTTTACCTCTAAATATAGGTTAGTATATATAGCTAAATACGGGGAAAGAGATTTTGAGTTTAAAAATGAGGGACCAAGGTTTGTAGATTCAGTTTCAACCCCAGCATATATTGTGACCTTGAGCAAATCAGTTAACCTCCTGGTGACTTAATTTATACATCTACAGAAGAGTAAATTACCACCTACATTATTTACAGAGAGAATGAAGATTTACTTAACATAGTAATTAGTAGGACTCTATTATTTTGGTAAAATTCTAGCTCAGCTGGAAATCTTCACAGATTTAATTTATGGCAAATCTTAATGCAGAAATAACTACTAATGTATTTTTTTTAAAGGAACTATCCAACTGTAAAATTGGCAAAATGTTTCCCTTGGGCTAGACAAATGAGTTTACTTTGCTGAAGCAAATCAGCTCATTGGATCAGACTACAGGACTAGAGAGTTCAAAGTCATAAGAGTAGCTCCCATATTGCTCAGATACTTTCACAAACAAACTGAGCCATGACTTCATTTGCATCTCTGATCACATCTTCATCCATTGCTCTATAGTAAGTGGCATAGGTCACCAAGGAATCAGTCCTAAGAATGTAGATACCTCAGTAATATCTCTATCCCCACTACTGAAATAAGTAATGCAATACCCAAATCTTGCTGATTGTCCATAAGATCACTTTTGTTTCATTACTAAAAAGTAGGCCTCAAGAACATAGAAGTTTTTGGGATGCCTGGCTGGCTCAGTTGGTAAAGCACGTGACTCTTGATCCTGGGGTAATGAATTCAAGCCCCATGGTGAGCATAGAGTTTACCTTAAAAAAATAGCCTACAAGAACATAGAGGTTTTTGTCTGTTTTCTGTCATATGTCTGGCTCCTAGAACAATGCCTGGTACAAAACAAACAATAAGTATCTGTCAAATGAATGAATTACTCTCACTCAGAAATTTGGAACTCTCTTCCCAGCCATTTTCGAAGAAACTATAGGACTATCCAGAAGACAATTTTAAAAACCTTTATTATTATTATTATTATGTTATGTCTTGTGGTCAAATTGACATATACATTGAACATATTTAGAAATAAACAACTGAAGAACATCTTTCCTCTGCCTTCATCTCTATTCATCATTACACCTACTAACTGGTTGTCACTTGAAACAGTTTGCCCAAAGCCTTCCAAATTTATACCTGTCGGCCTAACATAATTACTAATAATATCCTCTTTTATGCCTAACAAGTCCTGCTTGGGACCAAAATATATATGCTTAACTCTAACTACTGAACTAACTATATACCAGAACATAAGAACCCATCCCATTACAAATTGACTCTAAGTAAAGCTAAAAAAAAATCTGGAAGAAATCTTTTAAACATCTAATAATGAAGACCAAAATGAACTGTAGTATAGTAAAAAGAATATTAAATTGGAAGTTAACAAACCTGAAATATAGTCTAAACTGTGCTCCCTCACTAGCTGGGTGACTTTGGAAAAAAATGTTTAAATGGGCCTTACTTTACTCCCTAAAGAAAGCCATTGACTTAAACTAGAAAATCCTAAGGGCACTTCTGGCTCTACTATTTTATAATTCTTCAGTTTTTTTGGTGTTCTTTCTCCTTTATTTTAATTATTTGTTAGAATGTGAATTTTGGCTCATTGATTTAATTTCCCAATGATTAAATGACTTTTGAGATCCCTTCCATCCAACCCTAAAAATGTAATTGACTTGAAAGTATAGGTCTGCCATAGTCTATAGTAAGGTAGTGAAAATCGTGACTAGAGGTAATATGAAGGAAATGACTGAACAGTAATGCGTAAGTATAGAGGACTTTTGAGGAGGAAGATAAATCTGAGTAGGACACTGCGGTATTGGGGCACCTAGAAAAATGTTTAGGTTCTCTAAGAGCCAGTAGCAAGGAGAAGAGAGGGAGTCAAAAGTCAAGAGAAGGAAGGGTCCCTGGCTGGCTCAGGTGGTAAAGCATCTGACTCCTGATCTTGGGATTGTAGTTTGAGCCCCACGTTGGGTTTAGAGATTACTTAAAAAAAACAACAAAAAAAAAAACCAAAACAAAAACAAACAAAAAAACAGTTAAGAGAAGGATCATAAAGGGAAATTTCCAGAATTTCTTTAGATATTGTTTACCCCATCATCTTTACCTGGAGGCCAAACCAGTCATTCATTAAAGACATATATATACTATGGGTTAGCTCCCTTTCCATTTTTGCATTGTATCCCACCCATTGATGACTGCGGTGATTTTTTTTTAAGTTTGTTTGTTTAAGTAATCTCTATGCCCAATATGGGGCAGGAACTCACAATCCCAAGATCAAGAGTCACATGTTCTTCTGACTGAGCCAGCCAGGTGCCCGATTGTGGAGATTTTAAAATATGTCCACAAATTTTTAAATTCTCCTTCCTTGAAGAGGTGAGACTTATTCTTCCTCTTTTTTTTTTTTTAATTCTTCCTCTTTTGAGTGTGGGCTGGACTTGATGACTAGCCTCTAATAAATAGATCATGATAGAAGTGATGGGGTATAACTACCAAGACCAGATCATAAAGGCACTGTGATTTCCTCCTTGATCTCTCTGAATAACTCTTGGAGGGAACCAGCTGCCATCTTCTAAAGATACTCAAGGAACTCCCTGCAGAGTTGCATGTGGCCTCCTGCCAACAGCTATAGGAATGGAGGCCTCCTGCTGACAGCCATGTGATGAGCCATCCTGGAAATAGATCCTCCAGGCCAAGTTAAGCCTTCAGATGACTGCAGGTCCCACCAACATCCTGACTCAACCTCATGAGAGACCTCTAGCTAGAATCACCCAACTAATACGTTTCTGAATTCCTGACCCACAGAAACTTGAAATGACAAATATTTATTGTTTTAAGCTGCTAAGTTTTGGGGTAATTGGTTGCAAAGCAATATATAACTAAAACAGTAATCCATTGAACTAAGAAAGTGAACACCCTCAGGAGAAGTGGGATGGGTTTGGGGGGGAATGATTGATATCAGATGCTAAGTATGAGAAAAGAGTCTAATTAAACTATCTACATGGGAGAGGAATCTGTCCTCTAAGACTGAGATTCTGGTGGACACTGAGGGCTTTTTTTTTCTTTTTTAAACATAATGCCACTAACCTTCTCTACGGGAAGTCTTTCCAAGTGAATCGACATGATGTCTAGGTTTTGCATTAAAATATTTTAGGAAAAAAAGCAACCTGGGAGTAGGGGATAGATGAAGCAAGATACTAAAATACTGATAATGGTTGAAGCTGAACAATTAATACACAGGTGTTCATTATTCAATCTTCTCAACTTTTGTGTATGTTCAAGAATTTCTACAATAAAATGTTTTAAAATCTAAAAAATATATCATTACACTCTTGACTCTAATGCTTTATAGCAAATAGCAAATATACATTTCAGAATTATTTTAATTAAACTCAATGTGTTTCAAATACAATTTCAGGACCTTAAACAGTAAAAATAAATAAGCATGCTTTTTAGCCTCGTGTAGCTGCATAGGTGAAGTAGTGGAGCATTTGCAACACAGAGCCTCAGGATTCCTAGGCCTTGTTCACTTCTTTACTACCCTCAACAACACCACCCTCGAAGCAGTGGAAAGGTGTGTATGCTGAGCCTATCTGAGGGAATCTGAGGAGGTGCTCTGGGTCGAATTATGTCCCCCAGGAAGAGATACTCAAGTCTGAACCCTTGAATCTGGAAATACAGTCTTTTAGATATAATCAAGTTAAAATTAGGTCATACTAGATTAGGGTATCCTTTTGATGGGGAAAAACTGTACTTTAAGCTGGCTGACCAAACTGGCAAGGGAACTCCAGTCCTTGTCTCAGAGCCCTTCCGGTTCTTCTCTCCTACCCTGTTCCTCTCGCGCGCCAGAATGCCAAGTATGCGCGAGGAGGAGG
>CM052883.1:138000174-138042209 GCA_028534135.1 Potos flavus
TAAATTACCCTCCCTGCTTGTGCTCAGGGCTCAGATCTTTGGAGAAGGATCTCCTCTGAGTCCACCGGTGAATAAATCTCTCTCCCTTCTTAGTCTCTGAGTGCCGCTTGGTTTTTCCGCCAGGATCCAGCCCGGGTTCTGCTACACTTTTTAAAAGAGGAAAAATTAGACACACAGAGAAGGCCACGATGATGGAAGCAGATATTGGAGTGATATAGCTACAAGCAGAGGAATGCCAGGGATTCTAAGCAACCACCAGGAGATAGGAGAGAAACAGGTTCTCCCTCAAGGAAGAGGGTTCCTCAGAGGAACCTTCAAAAGGGTTCCTCTGAGCCTTCAGAAGGAGCCAACCCTGCTGACATCTTGATTTCAGACTCCTTGCCTCCAGAAATGTGAGAGAACAAATTTTTGTTGTTTAATTCATTGAGTTTGTGGTACCTTGTTCCGGCAGCCCTAAGAAACATAAGCTGGAAACATCAAAGCAATTTTCTGCTCTCTTGGATTCCCTTCCCACAAACAAGCCTGGAAATACGGCTTGGCAGTGTGAAAAGAGGGAAATTTTTACTGTCGATAAACCCTCACAGGACAAAGTCCACATCACCACCCCAGGCCCCTTACCCCCACCCTTCTCAGGCCATTCTTACTGCCTTCACCTATTTCTCTGACAGCAGGATGTGGTTTGCCCCAACTTCCCCTCTTCTTGGAACCAGTGCCTAAATACATACTTGTTTTGAAGGGTTTTACTATTGCTATTGCACAGAAATAGGGCTTCTACATGATTAAAAAGTATCACAGAATCATAGAAATCTCCAAAATATAGAAATAGTGATATATGCAGTTTTCATTAAGATGTCACTGAAGTTTGGCCTGTCATTGTCACATGGTAATGGCTCGTCAAGGATGACTATTATTATTTCCAGAATTACTTCATGAGCCACTTGTGAATGTAGAGCCTGTATCAGGCCACCGACCACAGAAAGATAAGAAGATACCATCTTCTTCAGAGATTATACTTCAGAAGGGACAAAAATACCTAAGTAAATAAGAGCAATAGTTGTTAAGATTTAAAGGTATATGTGTAGGGGCTCCTGGGTGGCTTGGTTGGTTAAGCATCTGACTCTTTGTTTCTGCTCAGATCATGATCTCGGGGTCATGAGATCGAGCCCCGCATCAAGCTCCACACTCAGCATGGAGTCTGCTTGAGATTTTCTCTCCCTCTCCCTCTGCTCCTTCCCCACCCTCTAACCCCCAGTCATGTGCACGCTCTCTTTCTCTCTCTCAAGAAAAAAAAAAAAAAAGGTTTATGACAGAATAGATATAGCATAGGCTCTGGAGCCAGAATGCCAGGGCTTGAGTCATACCTCCATCCATAGCTCACTAGGTGGCCTTGAGCAAATTAACTTAACTTTTCTGTTTCTGTTCCTGCAAACGTGAAATGTTAGAAAAATTAACTGAGTTATTTCATGTAAAGTGCTTAGAAGAGAGCCTGACCCATAGTAAATATTCGGTAATATTAAAAGAGAGGAAAGGGAAACACAAGAAAAAGAGAGCATGAGAGAGCAGACCAAGGAAAGAGAGCTAAGGAAAAGCAGCACATAAGCAATGGACAAAAAAAAGGAGGCTCCAAGAAAGGCTGGGAAGGAGCTGGCAGACATAATGACAAACAACAGTGTTCAAAAGTTGAATCTTCAGAGAATTCAAAAGATGCAAATGGATGAAGAGTCCAGAGGTTTGTCACTTGGGCCAACTGGAAGCTCTCAGATGGTTCACTGAAGCCACAGAAGCAGGGAGAGCAGGCTAGGTGGCGAGCAGACAGCCCTTTTCATTAGCTCTTTGCTGTTTCAGCCTCCTCTGCTCATACTAAGTGCATGTAATTGTCCTTGACATGAAGGTGCAACATGAAGATTTAGCATTTTCTTCCAATGTAGTCAACACTATTAGTTGGTCATACCTATCAGCTTGGGGAAAGCATTGTAAATAGATAGTACAAATTTTTTAAAATGTCTCTTCGTATCACCTTCCCCAATTTTACCCAGGTCACTCAATATCACCTGCCTTTTCCCAAAAATAGAACTAGAGATGATGCCAGAGAGGTAGATAGCAGGGCACTAAATAAATGCCACATATGGGGGTATCTGGGCAGCTCAGTCAGTTAGGCATCTGCCTTCGGCTCAGTTATGATCTTAGAGTCCTGGAATTTAGCCCCCATGTTGGGCTCCCTGCTCAGCAGAGGGAATTTGCTTCTCTCTCGCCCTCTGCCCCTCCTCCCTGCTCGTGATCTCTCTCTCTCTCAAATAATAAATAAAATGTTAAAAAAGAAAAAAAAAGAAGAAAGAAAGAAAGAAAGAAAGAAAGAAAGAAAGAAAGAAAGAAAGAAAGAAAGAAAGAAAGAAAGAAAGAAAGAAAGAAAAAGAAAGAAAGAAAGAAAGAAAGGAAAGGAAAATGCCACGAAGGAAAATGTAAGGAGGTAGAATAAGAATTAAATAAGAATTTGTCTCAAGAAACACTCCAGTCAGTAGTAGAGGTAGAAGGTCAATTTGGTTTTCACATGTTGGTTAGGATGTGTGCTGAAAATGCTGATTGTCAGGCCCTGCCTTCAGAGAGGCCCAGGAATCTGAATTTTAACACTTCCTTCATGTGATTCTGATGCAAGTGGTCTGAGTATCTGACTTTTCAGAATAATTGATCTGGATGGTGGAGATGAATTGGGAGTTGATATTCTTTTGTTACTGAGTCAGAGCTGTCACAAAAGCAGGCCAACATATTTTGTACTATTTGGTCTCCACTGTAAGAATTTCTCTAGAGAAGCAGTTGTCAAGCTTTAGGGATTGTTAAATACAGGTTATTGGGCTTCACACCCAGAGCTTCTGACAGAGTAGGTCTGGGGCAATGTCCAAGAATTAGTCATTCTAACAAGCTCCCAGGTGATTGAATTTTGCTGATGCGGGAACCACATGCCTAGTACTACTGCTTTTCAACTTCGTAAAATGATAATACTTTGCTATCCTGTGTCAAAAACATGAAGCAAATCAAGCTCGTTATATTTTTTTAAAAAAAAGGAATAAAAAATGCAATTATGGGGAGGTCGGGGGATGGGGTAGCGGCGTGATGGACACTGAGGAGGGCACGTGATGTAATGAGCACTGGTTATCATATAAGACTGATGAATCACTGACCTCTACCTCTGAAACTAATGATACGTTATATGTTAATTTATTGAATTTAAAGTAAAAAATTAAAAATTAAAAAAATGAAACTATGGTGGCATGTCAAGCTTATATGCTAAAGGAGGAAATAATTTCACACATTCATTATATTACATGGTCTCAAGGCCATCCCAGGTGGATCGGGGTAGAAACGAGCAATATTTTGTTCCTTCGATTATATCACAGTGGTTTTGCACACACATCCCAAAACTTCCCTGGGAAGTTGTAAGTGACATATGTAAAGGTACTGGATTCAGCTCTTATCAAAAAACTGTTTTCCATTTGAGCATACTTCAAGTGAGAAATAGTTTGAGGATTATTTCTTCTTCCTAACTCTGGGATGTTGTGTAAGAATCCCAAGTAAAGATTAAGTTAATAATAAAGACTAACTTACTATGCTTGTAAACAACTTATTTTCTAACTATGATTCATACTTACATACTTGCGTAGTATGTGTCCAATATGATGGTACATGCTGTCGTTCTTTTTAGCAACTAGTTTTAAATTTCTTTAAAATGAGAAACCTGAAATAGTTTTTGTATGATACATTTACTGTAACAAACTAAAGTGCAAATTTCCTCCAAATTGCCTATCTTTTCTAAATGTATAGTTGGACATTTGTACATAATTGTATATTCGTAAGTTCTTTTCCATAAATATATGTTATGTGCTGACTTTCATGTAAGAAAAGTTATCATTTGAAATAATACCTGATAGGCTTTCATATTTTTGGAAGAGTATTACTTAAAATCTACATGTTCAATCTGAAATTGTTAATTATTGGGATGCCTAGGTAGCTCAGTCGGTTGAGCGTCTGCCTTTGGCTCAGGTCATGATCCCAGCTAGGGTCCTAGGATTGAGCCCCCCATCTGGCTCCCTGCTTTGTGGGGAGCCTGCTTCTCCCTCTGCTGCTCCCCCTGCTTGTGCTGTCTTGCTCTGTCAAATAAATAAATAAAATCGTTAAAAAAATAAATAAAGTAAAATAAAATTGTTAATTATGGGAGGCGCCGAGTGACTCAGGTGGTTAAGCATCGAATTCTTGGTTTTGGCTCAGGTCATGATCTCGGGGTTGTGAGATCAAGCCCTACATAGGGCTTTGCTCTGGGTGTGGTGCCTGCTTAAGATTTTCTCTCTCTGTCTCCCTCAGCCCCTCCCCCTCAAATAAATAATAAATAAAATTGCTAATTATGAAAAGAATAGATATTTTATGAGAGAGAGAACATATACAGTCTCAATGCATTTATAATAATAAGAAATGAAAACCTGTGACCATCAATTACATAGTCACAGTCGCAGGTATATTTTAGGTGAATGTGAGGCAAACAGATTTTTTTTAACAAAATCACAGGTGATGAAATTGGAAAATAAATACCATCCTATCCCTACACTCTCACCCTGGCTTGGAGAATAAGAAAGGTTTGGCCTCACAGATGTGTTAGATGCAAACCGGGTGGTTCTGATCAAATCACTCTGGGATGGCAGTGAGATTTCTAGAGCACTGTGGGGGCTCAGGGTGCTCCTATGGAGGAAATATGAGCCAGAATGTGAGCTGCCTCGTAACAACAGCTTTTCAAGTTGCCTTCTTCTAAGCTTCAGTAGAAGAAAAGAAAGATCCTTTTTTTCTTTGAAAACAATCTATTTTTAACATTAAGGTAATATGTAAATATGGTTTAAAAAAGCTTAAGATAAAAGGGGAAATGGTTTCCCCCTCTCATAATACACTGAGTTTCTCTCCTCCAAATTAACCACAGCTAATCACTGCTTCGTGTGTGTGTGTGTGTGTGTGTGTGTGTGTGTGTGTGTGTGTGTCCCAGCTTATATACATTTATTTTTTCTTATTTGGACAAGTGCAGTCATACCATACATATTGTTTTACATCTTGTTGAAAAACATATCTTGGAGATCTTTCCATAGCTGCAGATACAAATTTTCCTCATTCTTCTTTTTTTTAGTTCTATAATATACCACTGAATGTGTGCACACTAAGTTATACAATCATCCTCCTATTAACAAACATTTAGTTGGTCTTCAATTTTTGTTTTTTATAAGCAATGCTCGATGCAAGTATATCCATAGGGTCAATTTTTAGTTGTAGAATTACTGGGTCAAAAGGGATATGAATTTGCAATTTTGGTAGATACTGCTAAATTGCCTTCTTAAAAGGTTGTACCTCTGTTCCCATTAACAGAGAACAAAAGAGCCTCAGTAGACTGGTTCTTTGCTTAATTGTTGCTTCCAGGCACAGTAAGAAGAAAGGGGCCTATTGCAAACACTGGCAGGAACCCACCTACCCCCTATAGAGTTCTCCACTTATTAGTGCGCCAGGGAATTCATTCAATTCTGGTGAGGGCACTCAAAGGCATCTCTCTAATTTTACTCGTCAGTGTATCATATAAATATGTATTTAGCATATTTATCAAAGGATACCCACCATATGCTGGTTTCCCTAGAGCTTGCTAATAATCTGGAATTTTTGCATCTGTCCTACATTTCATTTTGTCCTTGGGAAATATATAGTTCCAGCATCTGGATGGTAATAATAAATAATAATAGCTCCCTTATATGGGACTTTTGCTCCAGGAATGCAGAACACATTATGCACATTATCTCATTAATCATAAAAACATCCCTTTAAGGAAGACATTTTCATCTATATTTTAAAATTACGTAGAGCTTGAGCAACAGAGTGTAAGGATTTCCCTTCTGGGTTTTCATGAACTAATGGGTTTTATGTATTCTGGCCTCCTGATTTGAGTTCAGCAAAGTTCATGACAGAGGCTCTCTGAGTTCTCTTCATTAAGGAAAGTCTCAATGCTTTTATAAAACTATAACAAGAAAATGGAACAGAGGTCTCCAGATAAGGCAGAGAAGGTTACGAACTACTTTTCTCAAAAGATTTTGCCTCTTTCCATTAAACAATTGCAAAAAGAACAGAAGCTGGGCCGCAGGTGGAGAAGAAACCATATGGTAGATTAAAGTTTGTAACTGCCTACCAGGGGATTCTCCTGGTGGTGATGGAAATGAGACAACTGCATCTGTAAAGCTTTCTGAAACACTCTCAAGCTATGATCAAATTGGAATGGAGGGAGATGAACTAAAAGTTATGTTTGACTTGATAGACAAGAATGAGTTTGGGAGTAAGTCTCTTAGATTGGCCAGTTGATATTGCCACGGGAGGCCTGATGCCAACATTGGCAGATCAATGTCTGACAATAATACCAAGTGGTTCATTCAGTGCCTACCATCACTGTGAAATCTAGAGCTCCTTGCACGGAGTTCTTGGTCTGACTTGGGAAGATTATCTACAGAAGCTCCTTGTGGGCAAGTAGAAACAGAAGCATGACTCTGGCATTTCCTTCAGGCTCATGGGATTGTCAGCTGCAAGTATACAACGGATTTTTCTTTCAGTACATTTCTATTCTTCTCTCATAAAAGTTAAGATTCTGTGGATAATGTCTTACACAAGAAGGCAGAAATACCTTTCAAGCTGGGATCTCACTCAGGGATCCTCTTCCTACTGTTCTGAGGTCTTAACAAAGGCTATCATTGTCTCTTCCTGTTGCAATTTATAGCAGAATTTTTTTTGGCCTCAGAGGAGGAAATGCAGTATGGTGAATAGAAAAAATAATACAAAATTCCATAAATAAAAATCCCCTCTCTTGCCTTATAACTTCCACCAAGAATGACTTGTGAGCCAGTAGCAGAGATCAAAGGCAGAGCACAGACTTTTCCAGAAACAAGTGCTGGGGCAGAATTTTTTAGCATTTCAGATACCAAAATAGATAGAAGGAATTCAGAAAAATAATGTGCAAAATACTGTGGGCTGTAGTTAGCAGAACTGATTTGCTTTCTATAGCAGCAAAACTAGATGTGACTAACTCCATGCTAAGAACAGTGGAGCTTAGCTGGGTGGCTCATATTTATGTTAATTTTGGTGCAAGAAAAGGTTTTTCGTTGTTTTTATTGTTTCAGACCACTCAAAAACGCCAATACTTTAAGTAGGTGTACTCAAATATATGGTTTGACCAAAAAGCTTCTTGTGATAACATTCATTTGGGATCTGACCCTTGAAAGATTTCATAAATGTGAAGCATTTAGTTTACACAAACACACAATCACATACCAAACTGTCTTTGGTAAGAAGAGACAAGGTCAGCTCCAAAGGGTTCCTGTCTCCTGTAGGGTTTGCCATTAGAGAATGAAGGCAAATTGCCAGTGCCTGTGTACATGAATTTTCTTTGTCCTCTTTTGTTTTGGTTGTGGGGCCTATCCTTGTGATTTTATAAGATGCCTGCTGTGTTCTTGAGACAATAAAATGTGCTAAGCATGCTTCCCTTCAGCTTGTCCTCACCCACGGGAAATATCTGTGGTGATAAATTGCTGGACTCCTAACTGCTCTTCTCTCCACTCCTTAGGTAGTTTGGTGTTAATCACAACAAAGTTATTCTTTCAAGTGAAAATGCTGGCAGGTCCCTTCAGGTTTTATTGGGCCCTAGAGATACTTGGCCTAATCTGAATCTGAAGGTTAACTTCCAAAATATAATTCAATGTATCCGATTTTTTTTTAAAGCCATCGATACTGCCAAAAATATAGGTAACCTTTTTAAGATCCTTTCAGGCAGTTTCAGTGGTTTGCGAGAACATTCAGTGCAGGAATCTTTGTATTCTCCAAAACTGGAAGACCTCTTCTGGAACTACACAACAACATAATTTTAGAGCTGGAAGGGATCTCCAACTCATCTAATCCAAGCCTGTCATTTTATGGGTAAAAAACTGTCATGATATGATTTTTTTTTCAAGATACATCACTTTTTTGGATAAAGTAAGATAAGCATATGGTTCAAATGCCAAAGGCACAAAATATTGGGCAGTGGAAAATAAATATTTCCCAGTTACCCAGTTAGCATCCCTGGAGGGAACCACTGCTACCAGCTTCTTATGATTTTTCCAGAGATATTTAATGCATGCTATGGTATCCTTTCAGCAAGATCTCTAGACCTGGCAAGGCCAGAAAGGTCATAAATTAATCACAATTTGATAATTATCATGAAGGAGTAGTGAATCTTCTAATTCCAGTATCTATCAGCTCTGTCACTTACTATCATGGACAAGTTAATTAATCTTTCTTCCTCATTTTCTCCATTCACGTGGTAGAACTGATGATTCCTGCTGGGCAGGACTGTCAGGATTTAGTGAAGTAATGTACCAAAGTTTCAGACCCACCCTCTTGATTCAGACTCTGGGAAAATATAATCTTTTTTTCCTATCTATTTTCATTTCAAATGCAGAAGACAAAGTCTTACCAAGGTAGGAATGAAGACATCTATAGAATACATATAGTAAGAAAGTATATATCATGTTGTCTGTTTTCATGGCTCTCTATCACTTACTTTTCCCAGCCTTGGAGAAGTTGACTGGCCTCTTCCTTCCTCATTTCACTAGGAGATGTCTTTAATCTTCTCCAAGACCACTTTACACAAGCTAAAAATCAGATGCCTCCTTGAAATGCGCTACTTTCAAAGATTGTATGCAGAAAAAATTATTGAAAAAGTAAGAGAGGTGGGGATGATGCAGCTGGTATGTACCATGCACTTTGCTAAGTGACACAGAACCAGGCAAAACACAATGGAGAAAATGGTGCTAAGGACAGCTCTCCTTAAGGATTGGTGAAATTCAAGGGACTGCTGGGTCTTCTGAGACCTAGAAAATCATTAGTCTCCCTCAAATTTAAGATTTCAATTATCAGTGAATAAAAAATACAACCAAACAATTTAAAGAATTATGGGTATGTATTGTTCATGTTGCTGAGAAATCAAAAAATTAGGCAGGCTTTAAAAAAACCAATGGCTGGGGCACCTGGGTGGCTCAGTGGGTTAGAGCCTCTGCCTTCAGCTCGGGTCGTGGTCTCAGGGTCCTGGGATCAAGCCCCACATCGGGCTTTCTGCTCAGCGGGGAGCCTGCTTCCCTCTCTTCCCTCTACCTCCCCCTCTGCCTACTTGTGATCGCTCTCTGTCAAATAAATAAATAAAATCTTTTAAAAAATAATTAATTAATTAATTAATTAATTTAATTAAATAAACCAATGGCTTTAAGGGCACCTGGTTGGCTCAGTTGGTAGGGCATGTAACTCTTGATCTCGGGGTCATGAGTTTGAGCCCCATGTTGGGTACAGAGGTTACTTAAAATGAAAAAAGAAAAGTAAGTAAAAAACCAATGGCTCTAAAATATAAACAAAAACCTACTTTTTTTTTCATTGCTGTACTCTGTCTTCCATGATGTTGTTTTCACCTAAAACTTGTGTCTTCTAGTGGTCCCAAGGAGGTAGTCAGAAACACCCAGAGCTTCCTAGTTCTTATATACAAAAGCAGAGAGTACTTTTGGATTAACTCCCCTGGGTTAGAGAGCAGTTTTCTTTCCCCAAACTTCTGCCTCAACCTCATTGTCCCTACTTGGGGACATGTCTTAAGGCAATCTGCAATTAGCCCTGGAGCTGGGCGATTCAACCCAAACCATGCTGAGAAACATGATGTTTACTTAGAAAGTAGAAAGAGGCCAGAATGGTGAGGAGGGACCTCACAAATATCAACTAGAGCTCTTGTTACTCTCTCCCTCTGCATGTCTATTCTATGTTGCTCTCTTGGGCTGGCTCCACATACAAGATTTTCACTTTGAGTTGCCTCATAAATTTGATTTACACATGGCTGAGGTTCGCCATAGGACAACTCTCAAGCCAAATACCTGTGACTGCAAATCCAATTCCCATCATCCACCTGTGATTTTTGTGCTTTGGTTCAAAAGTCTCAGATATAATTGGCTTGGCCTAACCCATAGATTGACTTGCATAGCGGGTCTCCACACGATGGTCCTCATCTCCTAGATCCAGAGGAGTAGGGTCATCTGATATAATCATGGATGACTAGGCCCATCTGTTCAGCAGGGTTTGTGGGTGGTAACAGATTCTTTTAGAAGGGAATGTGGGCAGAAAGGCAATTATATACTTTTCTAACCAGAAAAATCCCAGGGGTGAAAAGGATAGGAAAAAAATGGCCCCAAATGTAAAGATAAAAGAAAAGCTTGGTTCAAAATTAGGCTGTGTGACTGACCATAGATGTTTGCTTTACTCATATTTTAGCTTTATAATCTCTGGAATTTGCTTTTAAAAACACCAAAATACTACTTCAAGGAGAAATATTACAGAAGAAAACAATCTTTGATCATAATCTAGAAGCTAAAAAGATATTTATACTTATTATATTCCAGGTGTTGGAAAGTGTCAACGCATCACTAAATTTGATGCTTTTTTTGCAGTCTATTACTTCCTCAAAATGACTTTAAAATGGACAGGGCTTACAGAATACCTCAGTAGAACTTCTCCCAACAGTGCATTTTCCTCCTAAGTAAATTACCCATTTGTACCTCCGGATTTCCAAAAAGGTTTTAGAGGTCCCCATCCCATCCCCAGCCTAACTCTCATGTATTCACTGAAAAAGGGGGAGTTTTTAAGTTCTCAGCAGTACCTGTGTCTCTAAGGAAAGAAGTGTGTGGGCATCAACCAGAGTAGTGCAACCAAAATTCTGCTGAACAAGGGGAACAGAGCTGAAATGAAAGGAATGAGACGTGTTTTGCTTTACTCGCTAATAATGCGGTCAGGCTCACTTTGACCCAAATGACCACCTAACTGATTATTATTTTAAATGTGAAAGAAGTAGAAAAAGGACTCTTTTAACTCCCTTTTAATTCCTTGTACCCCAACCTGGAACAATTGGGCTGAGGGCACCAAACCCCCCCCGCTCTACACCCCAGGCATGGAAATTACACCAAAGTTTATCTTAATGATGCCAATACTTGAATTCAGAACCTTTTGCCTAGACTAGTCCAGATATCAAAAAATAATAAAATGAAGTTGAACAAAAGAAAAATATGAGAAACAGAGAGACAACACTTTTCAAAAAATGTTATTTGGCCTGTAGCTAATTCTGATTTTAGTTTAAAAACAAAAGAAAGCCCAATGATGGTTAAAACTAAATAACAGTTAAAAGAAAGAAGGGAAGATTTTAGACATAAAGGCAGAACTTTTTTTTAATCAACATTTCATACAGCAGCTCCTGTGAGGCCTTCCCATTTCTCAATAGCTTTGATTTGTGGAAATAATGGTTATGCAATTTCCACACATTGTGCTCCAATCACAGCATGTAGGCAACAATAAAAAGAAAACAACTAGATGCACTTGAACCTGGAGATTTTGATAAGCTTTTCTTTTCATTTCACAAGGGTTTTTAACTTGATATTTTTCTGAGGCAGCTGAGATAGTCCTATTGAGACTTAATCGGATATACGTGAATATGGGGAAGTGTCTCATTTTCTTAAATGTATCTATGGCAGCAGCACTGGTTAATCTAGTTGTGAAAAATTAACCAAAAAGAAACTATTGGACTATGAGAATTCCACAGTTGACAGATTGTTGGTCTTTCGTTTAAAAAAAAAAAGAAAGAAAAGAAAAAAACCTATGCCATCTGTTTACAAAAGATGAGAAATGTTGGAGAAAATTATTTCCCTTAGGGCATAATGCTACAGCCATTTAGAGAGAGGTCTCTGGCATTTTCTGTGAGGCTTTGGTACAAGGAATAAGACAGCATCAGGTCTGCACAGTCACTGACTGAGAAAAACAAAGATGATTTCCTCTGATCCTTATTTTAGTTTTACTCTTTGAACTTCCAGCAGTTTATTTATTATTGTTGTTGTTATTTTTAATTGGGTACAGATTGTTTTAGGAATCATCTTGGTTCCTTTTTTGAAGTTGGTGTTGTTTTTTTTTTTTTTTTTTGAGACTGGTTTCTAAAGTGCTCCACCTCCACCACCTGTCACTCTACGGGGGGCTACGACTTGAGGACACTCACCAGTTCTGAGCTCAGCTGCGGACTGGATGGTGAAGGGCAGCGGCAGAAGGAGGTGGAGGTACAGATTTGGAGGTAGGTGGCAATGCAGTCTTTCAAAATAAAAATCCCCACGCTGCAGCTCTCTGGTGAATTTTCATGCACTCCATGTACCCAGAGAAATAAAACTAATCTATTCAATGTAATTCTCTCAGAAGGGTTTTCTCCTTACGTATAAAACTTGGGAAATTCACCTCCTCACCCCATCATTTCTATGTGATTAATCATATGTTAGTCACCTGTCACTAGATGGCATCATGTAGTGTTTCTTAACAGCAGTTAACTAAGTTGGCAAAATTACAGCGTGGGCCATTTTTTCCGTATTTTCATCTTTGCTATGGATCTAGAGAATCTAAATTGGATACTGACTGTTTCATCTTTATTTGCTTTATGGGTTTGGTTTTGTAAAATGTGTATATTCTTTGAGATTCTTCTCAGTGTGTCTTGCTAGGATGGGACTTCGATGATTCTGAGTCGTAAATCAATAATAAATTAGTTCTTCCTCTAAATTTTCTTCCAAGTCACACACACAAATATTTACTTAGAGAGACTTTGCAGAAATAAAATAAAGCTCAACACATCCAGGATCTTTACCTAGACATGCAGGCAGAACAAAATATATGTATGAAATCTTGTTTTATCTAAGCATGGCCAGTTGCCAGTTGAAATCTACTCATGGATAAGCCAGGCTGATGAAATAATATAAAAACAATCCATTGATGCTTTCAGAAACCTGTGAAATTTATAAAGAAATATAACAACAATAAACAAGGAAAACTGCCACAAATAGATTAAGAGTTAATGGTTACAGTCTTATACTTTCCCAGATGTGACAGGTAATGATGACCACTTTTCCCCCAGTTTTATTGAGAAATAATTGTCAATGACCAGTTTTATTTGTTGTATTCCGATCAACCTTATGTTACTGAAGAATGGAATCTAACTTCTATGCTGTCAGTAAAACAAGACAAATCTTTCTAAATTTTAATTATGACTTGATGACCTGAAAATTTGTAAATAATAACAGATGATAAAATGGCTATTTGGAGACTAACAAGATAGATGACAGATCAGATGATAAAATGATTATTTGGAGACTAACGAGATAGATGACAGATCAGATGATAGATAGCATCTAATCTAGTACTTGATATTCTAAATAATTGTCTAAATTCCATAATATTAATTTTCTATTCTCATTTACATATTTACTATCTGGAAAGACAGTTCAGTTTTCAATTTGTCTTTTTATTTTATTGTATTCATTCATTCAACAAATATTAGCCGAATACCTATGTTGGATTAGATATTAGAGATGCAAAAATAAATAGGACACTAAATTTGCCCTCAAAAAGTTTTTAGTTCTTTGTATTATTAAGCATCCACATAGTAAGTTTCAGAATCAATCACTGGGGGTAGGGGGTGGAAAGAGAGAAGGAGAGCGAGAGTGAGAAAGAAAAAGAGAAAATGCAGAGTCTTAGATGAGACAAGGAGGTACACAGTTACTGTCACAGCTCTGTTAGTAGACCCCAGAGCTCCCTCATTGTATGTGTAAATGAAATAATTTTATATAACAGTGTTTTGTAAACTGTAAAATACTTTTTAAGTGTACAGCTTTTTAAAACTTTCGAATTTCTTCCTGTAAGAACCCCACAGTTTTCAAATAGAACTTTGATCCTGTAATCAAGTCTTACTTCCTTTTAATTTACCCTCTATTTCAAAATTCCAACTACATAAATAAACCCCATTAAACTTCCAACTCACCTTGTAAAACAGAAATACCATGGTCTTGGAGAGTGAAGAAGTAGGAAGCTAATAGCTTTGTGATCATATTACACTCTGAAACATTAAGACCCTGGGATGATCACTTTCCTATCTTCTACTCTGCTAATTCTTGCTGTTTCCCTTGGTTTCTGCAGATGAGAAATGGACTCTCAAGCACATTCTGTTACAATAACACATGTGGAATAAAGAGACCTCTAGAAAGTTTCATTCTGGTCCTATAACTTTCCTCTTTTACACTCTGCTGGTAGGAAAAAAAAATAAAGACCTAGTTGATGACTGGATTAGGAGATTCAGTACAATACCACCTATCCTTAGATTTACTCGATAATTTTTCAAAATGATTCTCACTTTTCATTATGGCCAGTCATTTCATATTCTTTAATAGAGAAGTCAGAAAACTTCTTTTTCCACAGATTGTTTGCAGTAATCAATATGTAAGGAACTCCAAACTCAAATATATTTAAGACCACGATGAAGAACACACAAAATGGTGTCCTTTGTCAAGTCCTTAACTGGATCTGGATGTGTAGAGAGGTGTTTTATCTTAATTTCCTGGTCTATTATCTGACGATTTTGTCTCTTATTTTGTTACTGTAGTAAGTTGCATTTTTGGTATGATGACTTCTAACTAGGCATTTAGGGTGAAAATATTCCCTAAATATATCAGTATATCCTTGTTTGAAATAGTCTTATTTTATTAGGAAAAGAGAAAAAGTTATTTGGATTCCTTCTAGCTATAGAAAATTATGCCTATCCTTATTTTGAATGATTAGTTTTGTTCTAGAATATTCATTTGTCATCAAACATGGGCTGGGAGAAAACTTGAAAGGTTGGAAATGAAAGGTTAGAGACCTAGGTATCTATTTACCATATTATTTGTTTTCTAGCTTCTCCCTCATTTTTTAGATTTATGACATTTTTTTCTTTCTTTAAAATATTACCTCAAGCCAACAAGTGTCTTAAGAATGACTTATTAGTATTTGTGCACAAGAAACCTGGAAAGTGGAATTCTATATCATCAGTTCCAGAGACCATAGCATGTAAGTCTTTTGCCATCAGTATATTTAGGTAAAAAGATGGTTTTTAACATAAAAGCGTATGCACCTACATTTAGCCATGGACAAAATGTCCCCGGAAAGAAGCAGAGATTTTTTTAAAAATTATTTTGGGAAAGTGTGCTGAAGCTTTTCTCTAAAAATAAAATGGCATTTCATCAGTACTGGTCATTTTTTAGCCACATATGACAAATGATTACAGATGCTCATAAAAATCTAAAAGGAACCGAATGTTGTTCTCTTCTGACATGGCAAAATGTCTTTTCTTTAACTTCATTTTAAAACAAAAACAAACTTTAACACTCTGATTAAAGAGACTACAGGAAGCCATATGGTCCCACCCAGAGTTCCTGCATTCAAAATGTCCTCATGGGGAAGAAGGTTGAAGGTGTTTTTAAGAACAGAACTTTCATGTTTCTGCCTCTAAACAATGGCACTTCCTGTTTTGACCTCCAACCATGCTAGGCTATCAAAAAGTAAGATGATAGACTTCTCCTATTGACACGGTGAAGAACATTTTTATTCCCTCCCATCATGTGTGTTTAGAGTGAAGATTATCAAAGCTCAATTTCCCTGAGGTCCTTTACATTGATCTATGGTCTCCCCACAAGGGTTGGGATTTTCAAAAATTTAGTTACCAAGCCATGAGCCTGGTATTTAAGTCAAGAGAATATGCACTATTCTTCATCTCAAATATAAGTAAAAAGCTACATGTTGCCTTTAAATGCCCAGCATTTTACTAAAAGTTATTAACAGCCCTTAACAGAGTCAGCACTCTCTGACTACCTCCTTTTAAAAAGATACCTTCTTTCGGGGCACCTGGGTGGCTCAGTGGGTTAAAGCCTCTGCCTTCAGCTCAGGTCATGATCTCAGGGTCCTGGGATTGAGCCCTGCATCGGGCTCTCTGCTCAGCAGGGAGCCTGCTTCCCCCTCTCTCTCTGCCTGTCTCTCTGCCTACTTGTGATCTCTCTGTCTCTGTCAAATAAATAAATAAAATCTTTAAAAAAAAAAAGACACCTTCTTTCAAAAAAGAGAGAAAAGGTGAGCAAGGAAGGAAGGAAGGTAGGAAGGAAGGAAAAGAGAAAATGTAGGAGGAAGAGAGGAAGGAAGGAGAGAAAAAAAAATTAGAGTAGAGCGAGAAGGCCATCACTACAAAGTGATGCCAGACTGTTCAAGGCTCCATGAAGGAGGACGTTGGGCCCCTCACCAAGAGGATTCTTGGCTTTGGGCAAGAAAGAATTCAAGAGCAAATCATTTAGAGAAAGGGGGCAAGATTTATTAAGTATTAAAGTAAGAAGGAGCTACTTCATAGGCAAAGTAGTAGTCTCTCCTCCCAGGTGAAGAAGAGGGATTTTCCCTTTGCCTCTAACAAAGGGTTTTGTAAGGTTTTTTGTTTTGTTTTTGTTTTTTAAATTAGCTGACCGTAGGGGCACCTGCCTGGCTCAGTTGGTTGGCTCGTTTGGTTGGGATTGGGGTCTTGTGGTCTTCCATGATTCAGATCTGTGACTCTTTTTATGACCTGCTGACTTTTAGAGTAAGGATTAGCCTAAAACCCAAATGGCTTTACTTTGGTCAACTTGTCTCCCAAGGCTTCCCTCTCCTCCCTCAAAAGTAAGAAAAAAACTACTTGGAAGATTCAATAATCTGAGTACCTATTGCTTCCCGAAACCAGAAAAAAAATCGTTTTTAAGCAAATCACTTAGTATAAAAAGTAAATCCTGTTGGTTTTTGAAAAGATGTAAGTATGATCTCAAAATAAATAACAAAAGCACTTCAGTATGTAATGTAGTCAAAAGTGTTTTTGTTTTTTTTTTAAGTAGTACTATATATTGAAAGAGGGCACTATTTAAAGTGGAAAAAAATTCAGCAACAATTCCATTTTCTGTATTATTATGAGAATGATTGTTTATTAGAAATGAGAATATATTTTCTCAACAAGAAAGACACACCTTACCTTGGAATTTATCCTTCAATTCTTGAAAGAAGTTATATAGTTCTATATCCATAAAACAGCAATGTGTTGGCTTTTTTTCTCAGATTCTATAAAATCTTCCTTAAATATAAATGCATATACTGTATTTATATACACACACGCACACACATATATACACACACAATTTAAATTATAAATGCATAGATATAAATGTTTTAGGAAGATGTAAGTGACTGCTTTTTTAGAAATATTTCAGTAATTGGGATAAATAGAGTAAAAATAAATTCCTTCAAGCATTTATTATTATCAATAACAATTTATGTGTGGCTTTTTTAAAAATAAGAAATTTATATGTTTCAGATACAAATTACAGATCGTTACTCATACCAAATGGTACTAAAACAATAAAACATTTGCTAAAGCAGAAGAGAAGCAAAACATCCTCCAAGGTTGCTATCGGTGTAGCTAATAGCAAAATTGTTAAAACTGCTAATCCCACTTGGAAATCTGTACAATTAGATGAGGAAATGCATGAAAAATATTAATGGGATATCTGAGAAGACCAAAGATAATTAGAAAAGTCAATTTTTAGAATGCATTCTAGGGCAAAAAGAAGTTTTAAATGCAGAATATTTCCTGGCACAATAACTAAAGGGATTAAGTTTTCCTGACTGATACTTCTATAAATTTATAAAACTGAAATAAAAATGGGCAACTGTCAAAAAGGAATGTTTTGTCCTTCCTCCATAAAACAATAAACACTTCGTAAAATAATTTTGCTGTAAAATGATCACTGGTATATCCTCTCCTTAATTCTTTTTTTTTTTTTCCCTCTCCTTAATTCTTGATTTATGTTTTTCTATGTATTTTCTACAAGTAAAGAATTGGTAAATTATCTGATACTCTTGGTTCACTATCAACAGCAGTCTGGTCAGAGGATTAGATAACAGATAAATAATTTTTAAAAAGCCTTTATAAATAAAATATGTGGCCATGATAATTCTTCAAGTTCAAGGAGATACTCAGCATCTAAGATCACTCTTATTTCTAAAAGTCAATTGCTCGGCAGGTCCCGTTTTAGATGGTGAGTGCTTAAAGAGCAGGAACTATGGAACCAGTTAGTCTGTATTTAGATGATAGTATAGTAGTACCACTCATTAGCATCTCTAGTAAATTTGGCCAATTTACTCCAGTAAACTATAGTTTTCTCCTTTATTTTTTTAAAGATTTTAAAATTTTATTTATTTGAAAGAGAGAGACAGAAATAGCAAGTGAGAGCACAGGTGAGGAGAAGAGGGAGAAGCAGGCTCCCCCTGAGCAAGGAGCCTGATGTGGGACTCAATCCCAGGACGTGATCATGACCTGAGCCAAAGGCAGATGCTTAACTGACTGAGCCACCCACACACTCCCTCTCCTTATTTTTAAAAATAAAAATTTTTTTTTAAGATTTATTTATTAAAAAAAAGATTTATTTATTTTAGAGAGAGGGAGTAGGAACAAGAGGGGCAGAGGGAGAGGGAGAAAGAATCTCAAGCAAACTTCTCACTGAGCGCTGAGGCGATACCGGCTTGATCTCACAACTCTGAGATAAAGACCTGGTCCGAAATCAGGAGTACCACCCCCCATTCATGTTCTCCTTGAGAACTCAATATCTACACAGAAGTAAAATGTTAGAATTACACTCTCCCATTCCTGACAGCTTCACATCTCAGTAAGGATGTATGTAGATTCCAAGAAGGAAAAAGCCAGCCCTGGATTTGTGGGAGCCACACTTGGAGGGAGAGAACCCATAATGCCAGCACTGTTTTCTCTGAGATTTGTTCACTTTACAGTCAACACTACAGAGCAAAATCTTTGAAATTCATCACTTCAAAGGTAGAAATCTTGAGGTCAGTTACATAAAATGTAAAATTATAGTTCTAAAGAATTCGATACAATTATAAAGTGAAGTTTGGAAGTTTAGGAACACGAGATCTATACTAAGAAAAACAAAGAGAATTAGCAGTCTATAAAAATCACAAAAGCTAGAAATATGCAGTGGATTAGGATTAGATGGGAAGCCATTGTGATGCTAATTAGAACTGCAAACCCCTCCCAAAGGGCCTGGCGGGAATACTCTCAATGGAGGCAGGAGGAGACCATTTTGACCTCTCACCCTGTCTCCCCTGACCAAGGTAGAAGAACATTCATTGAAGGGAGAGCAAAACTGCATCATTTTTCTTTTGACCCGACGCACCTTGAAAGCTGTTGCTGGGGTAAGTCTTCTTATGTTCAACCCACCCTAGGCTTAAGATAAATGACTACCACGGCCATGAAAGGATATTTAGTAAGGTAGTGTGTATTTTCTTATTATTTAAACATTTGAACTGATGTCATGGGTAATGTCAATGGACCAAAAATCAAGAATGGCAGAGTGCTTCTGGGGTATATATTTAGTAAGGTAGTGTGTATTTCTGTATCATTTAAACATTTGAACTGACGTCATGGGGTATTAGCGGAATATTTTCTTGAAGACATAGACTTGCATTTCTACATGCTAGAAACTGAGCCTCCAAGGAGAAATTTTTCTACCTTTAATCTTGAGATTCATGTACCTTGTCCCTTTCCCCCCTCCAGACCCCTCATGTTCTTACCAGAGTAACAGATCTAGGAACTACTAACTATAATGAAGAATGTTTAAGTGTTTGGCAACTAGAAAATTAAATTATTGATGTTTGTTGTATATACAGGGAATCATTCATTTGAAGCTTTAAATTGTTAGACCCGTGCTTTTCAAAGGAAGCCATTATAAGAACAAACAAATTCAGGTGACAGGCTCTTTGCCCTATCGCTAAGCAAGGTTTACTCTTCATTGAAGGTCTTATGAGTCAATAGTGTGGTCCACATAATAATAATTGTGAAGAACCAATAAGACAGAGGTTACGTGTTTGATGCAATCCTCTCAAGATTCAAGATTCAATTCTGAGCATCTAGATTCTAGGATGATGTAAAATGTTGGATATATGACACGATTGTCAGGCAACATTATATAAAGTAATATGCAGAAACATGGAAGTGTGTGTGTGTGTGTGTGTGTGTGTGTGTGTACTTTGCTGTGTCAGGGAGGAAGGAACATTTCTTTCACCCTCTTAGCTGGCCTAAGACTCAAACCAACATAAAACAGATTAGTGGAAGAATAACACAAACTTTTAATTTTTTTTTTTTTTTTTTTACTAATGCATAAGAGTCTTCAGATAGAAAAGGAAGACCTGAATAAGCCATCAGGCTGGAAAGCTTATAAAACTTTTTATACAAGCCATAGATTGTGAGGATATGCTAAGACACAAAGGGGTGTGGGCCAGGGCAGTGAAATGTGGGACAGTGATTAGGAATTCTAGGAGAGGGGAGACTAATGGAAGATAAGGGTTATTTTAGTAAGTGTGTACACAGGTCCGTTCCACAGTGACTTCCAACCTCTAAAGTTAAGACTGTTTTCTTCCTGGTAGAGGGAGGGCACTTTACTCCTTGGACGTTTAATACTTGCTTTTAGACAGAAAGAGGGAGGCCCAACAGCTCTTCCTGTATCTTCTATTTCTCAAGTGCCTTCGGTTCAAAATAATCAATATGCCAAAGAGGTATATTTTGGGGTGGCATGTTCTTAATCCCTTCACCTGATAAACTTTTTCAAATTAGAAAAAAGGAGACTTTCAACAACAAACTTTTAAATTCCTACTGTGAAATAATTTTGTAGCCACAGAGAACGGTGCATAGGTATGCCCATTGTTCATAAAGTCTCGATAATTTGCAGAGTAAACACACTTTAGTCCTTCAGTTAACAGCCAGATAAATAGTCTGAGGCTTGTGTGTAATTTAGTCAGAAAATAAACAATTTGATCAGTAAAGATTTTCAGGGTGATGAGAAAATTGAACTAGTAAATTGTTAAATCGGTAGATACATAAAGTTGTAGTGGGAAAGATACGTTGCTAGCATGACCTTATCTCTTTGAGTTGATCATTAATTCCAAAATACTTGAATGATGTGATGAGGGAATATATTCAGAAAAATAAAGGGACAAACTGAACACTAAAAAAAGTTCCTGTGCTAAACCAGTCAATTAGAAGGACTGATTCGAATTGCGAAACACTTTCAGGAAATGATGAAATGGAATAGTAAATGAATGTAAAGGGAAGTTAGGAAGGACAATAAACAATGAAAATAAATGCAGATAAATTTCCATATAACGTAAATAGGCACCTTAAGACATTTGAAAAGCATGTGCGCTTTTTATAATGCTGACTACATGGGAAAAGTGGAAGTTATAGAATCAAAGATAAGTTATATCTTATCATACAAGTTGTATAATACAAAGACTAAGACTAGGTGATGAAACAGTGGATGTGTTTCCTGGGGACCTAATGTTGAATTTAGGAGATGTGTAATGATTTGCAAATCCTGCTTTATGTTATATATTCTCTGCTAGAATTGCTTTGTGCTCTTAATTTTTTTTAATATGGTGCACCTTTAGATTATCTGTGCCAAGGGTACAATTTTAAAGATAAAAGAAAATTACTCACAGGCCCAGACAGATCAGTAGGCATTTCGGGTCAGTGCCAACTTAGAAGTATACTGGGGGTATCCACTCCCTGGGATAGAAGCTCAGACTCCAGTCTATTGGAAGGCCTGATGTGTGAATTAACTCTGTTGGTACAAACCCTCTTCCAACGTGAAATACTCTCAGCTCCTCAATGTAGGAGGCCCAAGCCAAGTTTAGAGTTCTGGAAACTTCTCTCTTAGAAAGTATGTGATTTAGAAGATTAAAACCTTAAGGAGAAATAGTAGATTTGGGGGAGGGGGTTGTTGTTGTTTTAAGATTTTATTTATTTGACAGCGCGAGAGAGCACAAGCAGGGAGAGCAGCCGAGTGAGAGGGAAAAGCAGACATCCCGCTGAGCAAGGAGCCCTGTGTCGTGCTCCATCCCAGGACCCTGGGATCATGACCTGAGCTGAAGATAGATGCTTAACCGACTGAGCCACTCGGGCTCCCCTAGATTAAAACCTTAAGGAGAATACTATTCAGGAAATGGAGGTCAGAAGTAGTCATATGGAAGCCTTTATGATTGCTTTGTCACTTACTAAAACAAAGCAATGTCATGAGCAGACTAAATAAACCTAGTATCTGTGACACATCAGTAATAAAGAGTGTTCGTAGGATTAATTTTTTTTTATTGTACCTTGCTGTATGCTCAAAACTATTCAAAGTCTCAACCTCACGAAGCTTCAGTGAGATTGTCTCTCTTGTTCCAGATAATGTGAATCTTGAGTTTTACTTTTCTTCTGTTGACATGGGTGGTAATAGTTTATTTTTGCATCTTTGATCCTGGATCGCAATCCTCAAGCTTTTTAACGTACAATAATTTTAATAATTAATACAAATTTAAGTTCTGAATTATCTTTATGTAACCTACTCCAATAGTCCAAGCAGATGTATCTTCATTTTCTCTAAAACCTGAGCTAGTCTTAAATTCTTTTACTGATAACTTCACACGGAAGCTCAGGCCACGAGATTTTTCACTCAAGTCTCAATTGCCTTTTTGCTGAGGGCACCATCGAAATGTACCTTGGGGGCCTGGAATTTCTTCTACCTCTTAAACTTCCTTTCTTTTTCCTAATGCGCTGTCCTCTTCAACTCATTTCTATTCACAACCCCTGTGTCCCCCTTTTTTTAATTACCACAAACAGAAGTACTTTTCAGTTCTCAAAGGCCAACACTGAAATGTTCATGGTTGAGGAAATAGTATCCACAAATAAAGCTGTGTGTGTGACAGATGTTCTCATAAGAGCACTTCAGCTAGGAGAAACATCACCCTGCTCTAAGTAAATAGCCCACTGTTGGCCGTGAAACTCAAACGACTGAGGTTTCAAGGACTGAAGGGCAGGTGTGTGACAGGTGAACCACAGACACAGCCCTCCTGTACTCAGTGCCTCAAGGACAACAATGGACAGAAATATTCAGGACACTTGTCAGCAGATCCCTGATTACAACTGCAATACTTCAGTGGACCAAGCTGTATTTTGCACTGTTTGAATCCCCTAAATTTTAAACACTTCTATAGAGCTCTAAAATAAAATATCTGAAGTCTGCCCAGAGCTTATTTATTTAGTACATGATTCTAAACGCCTTCCAAAAAACCACCTTAGCAGTTCATTCCTTTTTTCTTACAATAATAATAATAATAAATTAAGGTTGAGGGGCACCTGGGTGGCTCAGTGGGTTAAAGCCTCTGCCTTCGGCTCAGGTCATGATCTCAGGGTCCTGAGATCAAGCCCCACATCAGGCTCTCTGCTCGGTGGGGAGCCTGCTTCCCCCTCTCTCTCTGCCTGCCTCTCTGCCTACTTGTGATCTCTCCCTCTCTGTCAAATAAATAAATAAAATCTTTAAAAATAAACAAACAAACAAACAAACAAATAAATAAATTAAGGTCGTACCCTGGCTCAGTGATGAACAGTTTCTGGCTTACCATCTTTTTGGTCCAATGCCCTGACAGCTTAGTTACCAGTCATTTCTAGATATGCTAACTGAAGATTTGGAGCACAGGGCAGAAGAGGAGGGAAAGGGGCTTTGTTTTGCCTTTGACTGGAAATCTAGTTTGTGT
Organism: Potos flavus; assembly: GCA_028534135.1. Lineage (NCBI taxonomy): Eukaryota > Metazoa > Chordata > Mammalia > Carnivora > Procyonidae > Potos > Potos flavus. The sequence continues at coordinate 138,023,719 of CM052883.1, forward strand.
TACAAAAAAAATGAAAGCACTGAGCTGCTGTACCTAGTCAGATTCCAAACTCTTCTCAAGGTAAAAGAGCGACCTTCCAAAGTGAGTCATTGACTGTGTTTGTAAAGGTGTGAAGGTGGGACACCCGATATTGTAAGACATAACTTTAGATTTGTAGCCATACCCATGATGTTAAAAAATAATAATAAAAAAAAGAAAAAAAAAAGAAAAAAAAAGGTATAAAAAACGGAAACACCAAACAAAAACTAGGCTGCAAAGCAAAATCTGACGCCAGAATTTTGGCAAGTTTTCTTTCCTTGACTGCAATCATTTCAAGGAGAAGGGAGCCTCCTTCTCCAATCTCATCTTTTCAAAGAAGCAAATGGAAGCAGAAGAATTAGTCCTGATCTTCCCCTGATAGGACCCAAAGGGCTAGATGGGGCTGTGTAACACAGTGATGGAAATAGGATGAAACTTGTTACTGTTTTCCTGAAGCTAATCTGAGGGTTGTCATGGTAACTCACAGGGGTACAGACTGTTGTAGCTTCACGGTATAATTTTGGGTTACATTCTTAAAAGAGGGCATCAAGTGCTTGCATTAAGAGTAACAGAAGTGGGGCGCCTGGGTGGCTCAGTGGGTTGAAGCCTCTGCCTTCTGCTCAGGTCATGATCTCAGGGTCCTGGGATTGAGCCCTGCATTGAGCTCTCTGCTCAGCGGGGAGCCTGCTTCCCCCTCTCTCTGCCTGCCTCTCTGCCTGCTTCTGATCTCTCTTCTCTGTCAAATAAATAAATAAAATCTTTAAAAAAAAAAAAGTTACAGAAGAATTTTTGGAAGTGGATTGGACTGATTGAAGATTTTGGTTTGGATCTTGAGAGAGTGGGTGTCTTGGGAGAAAACAACAGAAATAAGTCAATTGGTAAATCTTGCTAAATCAAGGGGGTGGGTGAGGATTGGAACTCACAGAAGCAGAGACACATACCAGATAGCAAAACTAAAAGAAAGAATCTGAAAGTAAAAAACAACTGGAGCCGTGCGGTAATTTAAATATGAACATTTGTCTAAGAATTGGAGTTTTAAGAGAAATTGCCTTCTGCAATTAGCTTCTCTCTTGTTACCTTGGTATTACATATGGAAGGCTCTATGTCAATGGATTTGATCCTGCAGTTTTCCTATACGTTCATTCTGAAATCATTCCTCCTATGTGTTAACAACTTTATACACCTTTTCCCCTTCTCACAGAAAAGCTTAAATGAGATAAGTTTCCATTGCAGCAGTTTATTTTTTTTAAACCTTTATTTATTGGGGCACTGGGGTGGCTCAGTCAGTTGAACGTCTGACTCTTGGTTTCCTCTCAGGTCATGATCTCAGGGTTGTGGGATCCAGCTCCACAGCAGGCTCTGAGCTCAGCGAGGAGTCTGCTGGAGATTGTCTCCCTCTCCCTCTGCCCCTCCACCTGCTTGCATGCTTTCTCTCTCTCAAATAAATAAACATGATATAAATTTTTATCTAATTTTTCCTTTGTGGCAGTCCCTAAGCCTGCCTCTCTGGCTTTTCAGATTCAAGTACCGTATCCTTGAAGGGCTCCCAAGGCTTTAGTTTCACTAGAAATTTTTGGCGAAAAGACATTATAAATAGACTGCCAAATTCAAAAGAACATTTGAGACAAAATAGAACTAGAAAGACCTATCCTGTTTGGGATAGGACAGCTGTGTGCCACCTATGCCAAACTCCCCTGTCCCCCATGATTTTCACTAATTCTTTTTGGAAAACAGAAGCCATGATTTCAGCAGTCAATCTCTTGGGGATTCCTGAGGATGAATCCAAACATGCAATGTGCCAGTACCCCCAAATTACTATTCAATTATTTACACCTGTTTTGGGGCATTGTGACTTGTCTTTTTACAGTAATTACAAGGTGTTGTGTGGGCCAGTGTGACTCTAAGTCAGAGGTCAACACTCTGCTCTCCATATGCCAGATTGGGCCCACCACCTGTTTTTCTACAGCCTTCAAGCTAAGAATGATTTTTACATGGTTGAAAAAGATCAAAAGAAGAATATTCATGACATGAAATTATATGAAGTTCAATTTCAGCTGCAAATAAGTTTTACTGGGACACAGCCATATATTGTTTCTGAATTGTTTAGGGCTGCTTTCTTGCCGTTAAGAGCAGGGTTAAATAGGTGCCACAGAGACCATATGGCCTAAAATATTTACTACTTGGTCCTTTACAGAAAATTGTAGCTCTGATCTCCACAATAATTGCAGCCTGGGTTATCTAAATTTAAAACATCAATCAAATTATATTAATACTCTGCTAATGAGAGTGTTCTACTAAGAGTTCATTGTTCTTCTATAGGTGCATAAAAATGCAGAGACCAGATTTCTTTTTTTAATTATTATTATTTTTTAATTAAAATTTTTAAAGATTTTATTTATTTATTTGAGAGAGAGAGCATGCACAAGCAGGGGGAGGGGCAGAAGAGGAGGGAGAAGCAGGCTTTCCACTGAGCAGGGAGCCCAACATAGGGCTCAATCCCAGGACCTTGGGATCATGACCTGAGCCACCCAGGCACCCAAGAGACCAGATTTCTTAATGTTAGCACTAACAAAAAAACAAGACACACAAACAAAAACAAGGGTTATTGTGATACCTATAAGTAATCTCTTCCAAAGAAAATGGAAAACTTTTCAATGATATTTGCTGTTAGGTTTCCTTTTACATATCAAAAATGGAAATGCCCTAGTTTCAACCCCATGGGAACTGGACACTCCCATTTGATCAGCAATTTTCTTTGGGAGAAATTAATGATCAGTGTGTGCAAGCTCAAATTCTGACCTTATTTGTCAAACTGTCTGTGGTTCAATGTGCTGGGAAAATGGCAAAAGGAAGGAAGCATTCAGGTATGTTTCTTCTGAGACTTCATTCCTCTTGAATTAATGAAGAAGCCATAAGAATAGTTTTTTGGGCTTGCTTTGAACAGAGGCGAGGTGTTTTTTTCGAATTAAAAGTCTAGTTGTGATTCTAATTTAGCCAAGTCTCTTGTCTCACTATTCAAGTCTGGAGAGTGTGGTACTTTTTTTTGGGGGGGGGTGGCGGGGTCCTAGCCAATCTAAAAATAGAACAGTTGGATTTATAATTGTACCATTGCCTTATCAGAGTCCTTCTCCATCTTTCTGCTGATGTACCTATTGGGTGATGTTCACATGAGGTGTGCCCAAGGTTGAACCATAATCCCAGAATCCACTATCTACAGTGCAGCCACACTCGGGCTTGTAGAATGCAAGTCAATATAAGGAAACTATGAATCCACTCTTGTGAATATTTTAAGTAAACTTCAGTACATTTATGCCAATTTTAGGACTAGGGAACAACAAGTTGGTTGTGACACATCTCACATAAATGGTCACAAGACCTCAGCTGAACAAGAGCTATGGCCTAAGAACACATTTAATTTGGGTTACACAGCCAAAACTTGGGATGCATTGGCCCTTCAGCCTCTGGAGAGCATTCTCTGGGCAGCAGCCTGAGTAGCCGTGAATTTGACTGTCATGGTACTTCTGTACAAACAGGCTCCTGGAAGGTGAATGTTAACAGCCTCTTATAGCCTCACATTTGACTCCACTTCTGACATACTTTGCCCCGTTGGAATCCATCAGTGCAGTGGGCTGTTCAGTCCCACTGGACTCAGGTATAGGTAAGGGATCATGCCTCCTCTGGATATCATTCCCCACAGGTTCCCAGAAAGCTCATAAATGGCTGGTATTTTGTGGCATCAGAATTACTTATTTCCATGCATGCTCTGTGGGTTGTCAAGAATATGCTCATTTTCTCTGGACGTGAATGGCTCTCTTATAAGGTAGACCTTCTCAGAATATTTTGCCCTCAAGTATTTAGGACAGCAGGGATTTCAGGGATAAGCATTCATCAAAATCATTGTTTGAGGGAAAATATCATTTCGATGTGGTTTTGGGATATCGGTGAGATACCGGTCCAGAGCCAACGACCAAGAAGGAAATCTTGAGATGTCTTTGGTGCAAAAAGGTGATTTTATTAAAGCATGGGGACAGGACCTGCAAGAGCTGCTGCACTGGGGTTGTGAGGGGTGGCTGATTATATCCTTGGGAGTTGGGGTGGGGGTAAGGAAAAGGGAAGTTTCAAAAGGACTTTCATATGTTAAAGAAACTCACAGGCTTTGCCCTTGTCAAGTTAAGATGTTTTTCCCCTCTAGCAAAGCACTAACATGAAGATAGTAGGGAGATTCCTGGAAGAATGTCCCACATGTCCCACCCAGGAGTGGGGGTGGGGGGGAGATTGCCGGGTGTCAACTTATGTTTTGTCTTCAGCCAGCCTTTTGCTCCCTCATCAATTTGATATACAGTGCCTCCTTTTAGCGAGTCTAAGAAATAGAGAGAAAAGTTCCAAATACAGTGGATCTAGGTTAAAAGAATACCTACATTTCAAGGTGCCTGGGTGGTTCAGTCGGTTAGGCAGCTGACTCTTGGTTTTGGCTCAATTCAGGATCTCAGGGTCCTGGGAACGAGCCTCCCATGGGGATCCACACTCAGTAGGAAGTCTGCTTGAGCTTCTCTCTCTCCTTCTCTCTCTGCCCCTCCCACCACTTGCACTCTCTCTCTCAAATAATTAAATATTCAAAAAAAAAAAAAGAGAGAGAGAGAGAATGCCTACATTAAGGAGAAAACGAAATTTCCTAAGTCAACAGCACACTGTCTTTTAGATTTCTTCTCTCTTATAAGAGCTTGTGGTCTCATCAGACCTGAGTAGCAGAGCCTGGATCAGCTGGGGAGTGTAAAACATCAGTAACACTGTGCTAGGCAAGTTAGGATTGTTGGGAATCTCCAGGGAATCTTCATTCCCCAGAGAATTTGTAGGTTTAACTGCCAAAAAGGGGAACACAGTTCTAGTCCTGAAGTAGAAGAAAAACTTTCCTTGGATGTGAAGTTGGTGGCTAGCTGTGTGTTCTGCGTAAGCAAGAAGTCTGCTCTGAATGCAAGGCTTCTTGCAAAAACTGAAATTTAAGTAATACCAACGATCTCTAGCTAATACATCTCATATAATATAGAACTTACTTTCTGGAAGCGGCCTCTGCTACTTGGCAGCCACAATCCTTTACACTAAGGTTGTCCATAGAGTTCTGTCCATCTGCTTGGACTTTTCTCTCCTATTCCATTTCTTGATCAAGAGATCAAGCTTTTTCTTTCTTTCTTTTTAATTTTATTCATTTATTTGACAGAGAGAGAGAGATAACAAGTAGGCAGAGAGGCAGACAGAGAGAGAGGGGGAAGCGGGCTCCCCGCCGAGTAGAGAGCCCGATGTGGGGCTCGATCCCAGGACCTCGAGATCATGACCCGAGCCAAAGGCAGAGGCTTTAACCCACTGAGCCACCCAGGTGCTCCTGCATCTTTCTTGTTATAAACAGTTCTTTCATCATGACTTTAAAAAAAAAAAAGATTTAATTAATTAATTAATTTATTTATTTATTTATTTATGGGGCACGGGGAAGGGAGCACAAGCCTGGGGAGGAGCAGAGGAAGAGAGAAAAGCGGACTCCCCGCTGAGCTAGCAGCCCAAAGCTATGCGGGGCGGGGCTGGGGCTAGATCCCAGGACCCTAAGACCATGACCCCAGCTGAATGAAGTCAGCCCCTCAACCCACTGGGCCACCCAGATGCCCCACTCCGTCATGACTTTTGAACAGCATTCTTTCTCTGGTTTCTTTCTGTCTTCTTCTTTTTTTTGGGGGGGGGTATATTTTTTCTTACCGTCTTAAGGGCTTTATACCAAAGTTGTTTTTTTCACTTTTAGATTTTTTTGTTTGCTTTTCCCATTTTATTTTCTCTAGTAATTGTATGACTTCAGTTTTAAATGTAAATATGCTCATGTTTTCAAACATGCTTTTTCAAAAGAAGTGATAGGATTTGATGGATTTCCTTAGCATGTCAGAAACTGACATAGCAACATGGTTTTTAAAAAACCTTCCTTTGAGGGGCAACTGGGTGGCTCAGTGGGTTAAGCCTCTGCCTTTGGCTCGGGTCGTGATCTCGGGGTCCTGGGATCAAGCTCCGCACGGGGCTCTCTGCTCAGCGGGGAGCCTGCTTCCCCCTCTCTCTCTGCCTGCTTCTCTGCCTACTTGTGATCTCTCCCTGTCAAATAAATAAATAAAAATCTTTAAAAAAAAAAACAACCTTCCTTTGATACCCTGGACTTTTTCATGTCATTCCTATAGCTTCTGTTTTTTTTTTTTTTTCAGCTTTATTGAAGCATAATCTACATACAAAAAAATTGAATAATTTTACATGTACATTTGGAAGAGTTTTGACAAATGTGTAATGCCCTCTAACCACTACCAAAATCAACATACAAAACACTTCCATCACCCAAGACTTCCTTCCTGCCCCTCTGCTGTTAATCCTCTCCTTCCCTCCACCCCTCAGCCCCTGAAAGGCCTACTCGTCTTTTTGTCATACAGTCTGTCTTTTTAGAATTTTGTATAAATGGAGTCATGTTGTGTGCATTCTTTTGTTATCGGCTTCTTTCACTCAGCAAAATGCTTTTGAGGTTTGTCCATGGCCAGTGGTTTCTTTTCATTGTCACATGTATCCGTAGTTTATTCCTTTATTGTGCAAGTGTTTTCCATTGTGTCAATCTACCACAAGTTGTTTATCAGTTTACTAGTTGATGGACATATGGATTGTTTTCAGTTGTTGGCTATTACAAATAAGCTTCTACGAACATCTCATACCAGTCTTTGTGTGAATATAAGTTTTTGTTTTCTTTGGGTAGATAACAAGGAGAGGGATTGCTGGATCATATGGTAAATGTACGTTTAATTTTTTTTTTAATAAATATTTTATTCACCTATTTGACAGAGAGCACAAGAAGGGGGAACAGCAGGCAGAGGGAAAGGGAGAAGCAGGCTCCCCTCTGAGGAGAAAACCTGATGCAGGGCTCCATCCCAGGACCCTGAGATCATGACCTGAGCCGAAGGCAGAGGCTTTAACCCACTGAGCCACCCAGGTGCCCCTGATCTTATTCTTAATTCTGTTTTATTTTCTTTAATTTTTTATGGATAATGTAGGCATCGATCCTTAATTCTTAATTTAGTTGCTTAATGTGAAGGCTCTTAGATTGTTCATTTTATTTATATATATTTTTAAAGTAATCTTTATGCCCAGTGTGGGGCTTGAACTCACCACCCAGAGATCAAGGGTCATGTGCTCTAACAACTGAGCAAGTCCTCGTTTATTTTAGATTTTTCTTCTCTTCTAATATAAGCATTTAGTATTATAAATTTTTCATCAAACTCTACTTTTGCTGCATTACATAAATTTTGCTACATTGTGTTTTTATTTTTCTTGATTTCAAAATATTTTCTTTTTACCCTGGGTTATTTGGAAGTATATTGCTTAATCCAACCATTTGAGAATTTTCTATGTCTCTAGAAAACTACTGCTTTCTTGTATCCTTCCCTTTTGGTCAGACACAGTTTTTTTTATTTTCAATCCTATTAAATTTATTGAGATTTATTTTAAACCTAAAAGCTGATGTATCTGGGAGTGTTCATGTACAGTGAAAAAAATGGGAATTCTGCTGTTTCTGGACAGAGTGCTCTGTATATGTCCATTAGGTCAAGTTGGCTGATGGTACTGATAGTTTCTGTTTGCTACTGCATCCCAAGTGCCCAGAACCGTCAGTTCTCGACAAATATTTGTTGCATGAATCAATGAATACGTGATGTGTATCGTGACTTTGATTGTTGTTTTTATCCCCCTACTCGGAACTCGACACAGTGGCCTGGCTGAAGAATAATCTCAAAACCAATCAGTGCATCTATCTCCCTAGCATCCAGACAGTCCCATCCGAGCAGCATGTTGAAAGGCCATTCAGGCTGCACGGCTTCCCTTACGTCAATTCTAGATCTGTCACCGCAAGGCTTGCTATGTGCAGTCTTCCTGGTTACCTACACTTCAAGAGATTGCTGATCATTTCTTTGTACATGAAAACTGCCTTTCAGTAATGTTCTGAAAGAAAACATCCAAGGGAAAAGAACCCACATATATGTAAGGAGAGTCAGCACAAATTTGATTTTGCGGCAGCACTGATGAGGATGGGTAAGGGAGGGGCCAGAGGGAAGGGCGATCATGGCACTGAAATTTTTATAACATAAGTACATTCTTTAGTGATTACAATTTTTTAAAAGATTGTATTCATTTATTCTTGGCAGACAAATATGAGAGAGGGTGGAGGGAAAGAGGCAGAGGGAGAAGCAGGCTCTCCACAGAGCAGGGAGCCGGATCTGGGACTTGATCCCAGCATCCTGGAATCACAACTCTAGCCGAAAGCAGACGCTTAACCGACTGAGCCACCCGGGCGCCCAGTGATCACAATTTTTTAATGTACTTTCTCTTTACACAGAGTTTGTTTCCTTGCACGAATCTTTTAAAAGCCAGATCAGTCATGTTTGTAGCCCAGGAATAAAAATGGCAGTACTTGCAGTCAAGATTATCAGTCTTTTTAGAATAGCCTCACAATTCCCCCCACCAAAAGTTATATTTCATGTTTATTTCTTTTCAAGATTCAGGCAAATAAACAATTTTATCTTGAGACTTTTACAACATTCCTTGATTACTATGGATACACCGCATGCCAGAAAACCAGGATTTCTGGATTGGGTTTGTAACTATTTTGTAACCGTGAAACCTATTAACTGAGAGTTATGATTTGTATCATCTCCAAAAGTAGTGAGAGCATTATATTTTCCTAAATTAATGCATCTAAGTCCACATAAAATTCATGCCCTATTAAAGTCCAGCTCCGCTTCCTGTCATTTCAGTCCTTTTTCTTTTTTCTCTTTAACTCCCTCCAAGGAAAACTTGATGGAAATCAAGTCTGGCCAGTTTTGTTAGTTCTTGCCTCGAGTATAAGTGCTATCTTTAAAATCAGAATTCTGCTTGCTGGTCTGAAGCACTGCTAATTAGGCCAAAACATGTCTTAGCCTGAGAATTTCTCTGCATAATTTTAAGTTTTAATATGTCAGAAAGCTAGCCAAAAGAATATTATATGTAGATTTGGAGGGGTTAAACCTATTGAAACCAATTTAACACAATTCACTATAAAATTTCCCTCTACCCTCTGAAATATTTTAATTAGATACTGCTCTGAGTATGCAAACACTAAGTTGACATATTCTTGTTTTTAGCTCATGGTCTCCTACATTTTCCCTCTGACTATTTTTTTCTCATATTACTCCCACAAAGGGATTCTTTGTGGCTTATTTTTAGATAATCAGGAAGAATGATTCTGCTCTGGTATGAAGGAGAATCATTCTGAATCCAACAAGAACTGCTTAGATTTGAGAGCCTGAGAAGGAGGCCATTATCGTAGCTTTGGGGACCAGCACTGCCCTATAGGAGCAGTTACTGGAAGAAGTGGCTTGTGTGAGGCCTCAGGCAGGGGGGGCCTGAGCTACTGTTCCCCTAGTGTGCAGGGGGAGGGGCAGAAGGAGAGGGAGAGAGAGAATCTCCAGTAGACTCCCCACTGAGCACAGAGCCTGATGCAGTGCTCAATCTCACAACCCCGAGATCATGACCTGAGCCAAAATCAAGTCTCAGACATTTAACTGACTGAACCACCTAGGTGCACCCAAACCATGATCCTTCTGATGCCAAGAGGAGGAAATGCACACTTCCCCTGAAAAGTGGTTATAGATCATGGTACAGGTCTATAGTGATGAGTCCTCTATGTCACCTATACTTCAGGATTAAGTTGGGCTATTCCTGGGTGACACCTTGAGTCGCTGGTAACAGCCTGCTTTTAGAAAAACCTTTCACTGACTTATAAGTGTGCTTTTATTTTGAGGCTGCATAGGGCCATTAGCTGGTTGTATAGAGTAGAAAAGGCACCCCTTCCTCAGAGGCAGAGGAATGCAGCCCTGCGCTAGGACTCTCTGCTGGCCCCGTGTCTATGGCCCAGCTGCTCCATCCACGACCATGCCCCTGGGATCACTCTTGGCAGGAAATAGTCTGTCCTGAATGTCTCTTGAGATCACTTCTGGATTGTGATAGCTAGAACTACTGGGGAGTTACAAGACACATATGGCTGGCAATTGTCACGAGTGCTACAGAGAAAGGCCATAAGGTGTGGACAGAAAACATGTCTGCTGTTTCTTATCCTTGGTCTCTAAGCTTAAATATCCCTTCCTCAGAGAGGGCTTCCTTTGTCAACCCATTGAGAGCGGAGTCCCATTTTTTTCTTCTTAGAAGTGACAAGGATTGTATTTGTGTGTTTCTTTTGTTTATTACCCATCTTTTCAACTATCTTTGTGAGGTATTTACCAATACACCTGCATCACATAGCTACTACTTGACACAGAGCTGGCACTTAAACATTTGAGGGAAGGAATGTCTAGCAACCTCTGACAGTAGCAAAGATGAGAGGTATGAAGGCCATCCAAAATAACAAGAAGACAGGGTGCACAGCAGCCCTCGATCAGAGGGACAATCAATTTGATCTCCCATACTGCAGGGGCTTTCCTTCACTCTCACCTTTTTACGATAAGAGAGGCCACACAATTGATGTTTTTGATGTTTCATTGTTTGTTTTTAGCTAACATTCACTGAGAAAGCCAGGCACTGTGCTAAGTGTTTTGTTTACACACATAATGTCATCCAGCCTGTACAAGTACTCTATGAAGTCGGCGTAATTATCATTCCATTTCACAAATCAGAAAGCTGAGTTTACATATGGGGCTGATGGTATTAGTTATATAACACAATCAATGACCAAGTCACAACTTGAACTCAGGTCTATTTGACCCCAACTAGCCAACTCTTAAACATTATTTTTTTCCTCCATTCTTAAATATTATTAAACATGCCTTTATCTTGAACACAGTGAGGTGGAAAGAGGTGCAAAGTTCGAGTACCTATTACAAACCACCCTAGGCTTGGGCTCTTGGCCCAATCTTCATTTGGTCTTTCCAGACAGTGGAGGATTTCCAATTCTGCCTGTGTCCCAATCTACTAAATCGTACTCTCCATATTCCATTATCTCATTTTGTTTCCTTGGGGCTCACTGTCCACACTGTGGGCAGACAGCTATCTACCACATAGTTTCCACATCCCTGGCTAGATACAGACTGTTTCTCACCCTCGGCAAGGGAGGAGGGGGCTGGTTATTTAGCTCAACAGCAAGAATGCTCAGTCTTCTTTTTTCCGCAAAGTTTTTTTTTTTTTTTAAGATTTTATTTATTTATTTATTTGAAAGAGAGAAAGAGATCACAAGTAGGTAGAGAGGCAGGCAGAGGGAGAGGGGGAAGTAGGCTCCCCGCTGAGCAGGGAGCCCGATGTGGGGCTCCATCCCAGAACCCTGAGATCATGACCTGAGCCAAAGGCAGAGGCTTTAACCCACTGAGCCACAGGCACCCCTCCCCAAAGTTTTAATGATGCCTTAAAATGACAACCTTCTGAGCCTTTTTTCAGTTGTTGCTTTTTTTTTTTAAAGAATTTATTTATTCGAGAGAGAGCACAAACAGGGCAGGGGGTGGGGTGTGTGCAGAGGGAGAGGGAGAAGCAGACTCCCCACCTGAGCAGGGAGCCTGATACAGCGTTCAGTGGATCCCAGGACCCTGAGATCATGACTGGAGCAGAAGGCAGATAATTAACCTACTGAACCACCCAGGCACCCTACCTTTTTCAGTTTTGAGACTATTGTTGTTGGTGTCCAGAGCTGTGGAAGCTTGGGAATATCAGCCACTCCCAACAAAAAAGCATAGGCCACTGCTCCTTGAACCTAATATCAGAAATGTTAAAAAAAAAAAAAAAGTTTATTAAATTTTCTCACCCCGGATGATCAAAAAGTTTTTCATAACCAATTTTATAATACCTATACTACAGATTCACTTGCTGGGTAGGATATTATGGTAATTATTTAAGATATATGTGGTATTTCAATACATGCAAATTGCAGTATGACTTAAAATTCTTCATTTAAACATATGTGTTCAAAGCCTAGGGGGAAAGGGAAGAAATAAAGATATATAAACTTACTCCAAGAGGTTAAAAATCTAATTATTTATAGCAAGACACAGATACAGTGGGATATCTTGGTCTTCTTTTTAAATCCTAATATCCCTTCCTAAACCAGTCTAACACAGCAACCTCCTACCAACAAGACATGTGCTCTCATTTCCTTGCCCCTGCTGCTGATAGTTTGGTAGCTCACACCTTGCATATGCGAGAACAGAGTAGGTTACAGAGAAACACTGCATGGTTATTAGTTCCCCTCCTCTGTCTCTCCCTCCCCTGACCCAGCTCAGTTTTGCAGATGAAAAAAATTTGAGGCAATCTGTGGCTTTTCCATATCTAAATGCGGGGGTAACATAAGAGACCTACAATCCATTGATTGTCCAAATATTTTATGTTCCTGTACGCTGTGTAGATGTGGCTGAAGACAACCTCAAGTTTAAGCTGCATTTTATTTTGTGAACTTGTGAAAGTTGCACAAAATACATTAATGTATTTTAATTATCCTTGATTATTATCCATGCTAGGCGGAAAGTATTTAAAATCACAAAAACATTTCTGCCTGCATCTTGAGGCTTATACCCCCAAACAGTAAGAATGGTTCATCATGAACTCTTTCAGGAAAAAAAAAAAAAGTATTAAAATGTTTTATGCTGCAATTTAAAAGTCCACCATGTTGCTTTTCTTTATGTTGTTTCTGGTCATTATGCCTTAATAGTGGGCAGTAAAGATGAAGGTGTCCATTGAGACAAGGTTCTTCTACATGCTAGAAATAAGGAGTCTGAGCAAGACCAAGCCACTTATTTAAATCCAGCAAACAGTTATCTAAAGCCTAGGACCAGGCTAGGTGCATAGGCAGAGAGTACAAAATGTAGCAGAATCCTAATGCGGACATGAGACAATATAGAAATGGCAATATTATAAAGTAGGGCATTATTAAGTGAGGAGATTTGCAGCTAGGGGAGGGGGAGTGGGAAATATCTGAGAAGTTGGTGACAGGAGGTGGTATGTGATATAATTTCAATTAAGAATTACTCTAGACCATGACCTCCTCCAAGGTGACACATACAGCTGGATCAAGCTTCAGTGGTTTCTGTTTTGGCCATTACTTCTCTCCCACTCACACCTTTCTCTTCCATCCTCCTTCCCTTGCCCAAAGAAGAAAGAAATGGAAGGAAAGTAATTTTGCTTTCTTTCCCTTCAAATGCAAACTGTATTGTTTTGTCTGGGGCAGATATGGTAGAGAAATAGACTCGGAGGATGGAGCATAATGAGCTCTGTGAGAAAGTGATAAAGAACTTTCCAGAGTTTAAAGGGGTAACTCACAGGAATGAAAACACTAGAGGGGGCGCATATGAAGAAGAGGCAAAGACAGGATGTGTCTGTTGCCAGTGTATATGGTGTTATAAAAGGGTCGATCCAAAAGACCTTGTTTTATTTGTTTAATCAAATAATCACACTCTCTCTGACACTTTTGGATGGCAAGAGCAGAAATAAAGGTATTCATGAAGTCAGACTTGCAATTGCCAGGAAGTAGTAAAGAATGCCAGTTTAATCTCTGCTACCTGTTTAAGTCCTAAGGGAAAGATGAGCTCATGAAAGTGTATATAGATCATCACAAGGCTGAATTAAAATACATTAAATATGGAAGTTGGATATAAAGTCCTGAGGATTATGCAACATGAAAAGAAGAGTCGAAGAACAACCTGAAGCTTTAAAAGGGGGAAACCTAAGATCCTCACTGGCTGGGGAAAACAGTTACTACTCACTCATCAAGGGAAACACCTTATATAAAGCTTGGGATTTGAAAACCCTAGCACTCCCAACTGATCTAAATGAATGTAAATTTAGGAGGAGGGACTTGTTTTATCCTTGCATTTGTGGTCTCCACAGCCTCTGGACGGACCTGACAGGCTTCTATAATTTCCCTGAACTGGATTAAGCTGAAATAAAGAGGAAAGGATCCCAAATCATCTATTGAAATCTTCTTTAAAGGGTAAGTTTCATTTATTTACCATTTCTTAAAAATGGTATAGTTACTTAGCAAAGTATATGCTATTGGCTAAACAGTTGGACGTTTATTTTAAGATTTCATTTTTGGGTAACAGTGCCTTCAGGAGGACAGGGATCATTAGTACCATGAGTGACAGCTATGCTCCCCTCCCCCCCACACCAGGAAGTCTCACGTTCAGGGAAGGTGCCATGCAACAAACCTTTGGTGTATTCATGGATTGGCATCACCAGGGAACTTCATGGGGACCAAAAGTAAAAACTAAAGACTTTCAAATAGAGCAAAGTAGATACTAGTCAAAAAGAAGAAGTGTGTGAATTAATACAAAGGAATAAAAAGTGTGTTTTAAAGTCAAAAAAATACTGAGATTATGGAAAGGATTAAAAGCACAGAAGCAGGTATAGCAAGATTTATTTGCGAAGACATTACCTTAAGGACCATAATGTGAACAAGGGATTTTATGCAGGAATGAATTGGAGATCGTTCTCAAAAATAACCCAAAATGATGGAAACACGGTATTTGGCTTAAAAAGAAATTAGCCAGTATAGACATTTCTTTTGCAGGTAATGACGACTCAAAAAGACGTGCAGATCCACATAAGTAAACAGTAAACATTTTGGGTAATGAAGAAAACATTCACAATGTATAGGTATACATTATTAAAATTTAAAGAATGTCCATTTCCTGTGATAAGTAACATGAACAAAATAAGGGAGGCAGATCTAGAAAGAAAGAAAGAACTGTTTTGTTTTTTTTTCTTACACTCTCAGAAACGGACCCAACCAGACATGCTGAGAGTTAAGGGAGATGAACTGATTATATATGGGTGCGGTTAGGCTCACAAGTAAATTCATCCTAGATAATTCTGAAGCAGAAGTAACAGCAGTCACAAACCTGAAAACCTGAATAATTCTACCTAGAAGCCAAATGGAACTCCGTTATTGAAAGAAGTCCTCTTATTCTATGAAAAAAACTTTAAATTCTAAAGCACTCAACATCCGGCCAACTGAGTTACTAGTAAAAAGTAAATAACAAAGCAGCCCACCTTGGAATTCTGCATGTCTTTAACTGCAAAGAATCATTAACAATGCAGCAACTAAAGATACAGGATAGTTCTTTCAGAAACAAATTCTGACTTAATTTAAAAGTAAATAAACTGATTTCAGAAAAAAATAAGAAGTAAGAATTTAAAATCTTGTTCTATGCTTTTCTTCCACCTAGAGAAACTAAAATGAAAAGGGAGAAGAGAAGTCCGGTAAAGAAAAAGTGTTCAGTCAGTTTTTGGATTCTTTGTTGTAAAGGACTGGTCATCAGAGTGTAATTCTACCAATAGTTGGATTTCAGTTGGCTCCTCTAGATTCTGTATTATATAAGGAGAACATCTTGTATTCCTATGTCTTTAAGTGATTTCATGTTTAGGGTCCGTTGTACCATAAAAGTTTTTATACTGATTGTTATTCCCAGAATAACAGAAATATTAGCCAATGTGCCTTTAAAGCTTAAAAGATCTGTAAAGGTAATCCAGTACCCAAGTGTTTAAATTTTTTGGTTATGTTACTATTTGGCATTTTCAGCCATCCTTTTCACGGACCTCACTTTCTGTTTAGATGAGTAAATGTTATTTTTTCTGCAGGTATTTGAATCCATTAATGACAATGTAGATGCTTACACATGCTTTGAAAAAGTATGTGATATATGTGTAATTAAAAAAAAAAAAATGAACCTTTTTCTCATGGTGCACCTATTTGGAAGTATGCATCTAACACACTGAGGTCCTGTTCTATGCCGACAAAAAGATAAGCAATCAGCCTTTGCCTCAGGGAGATAACCATCTATTTTAGCTGATTTAATTTACCCTATCTTTTTTTTTCCATAGGATGAAAGAATAATTAAGCATATGTTGAGTAAGCACTTTTTGCCTGAGCAATAGTGAGATAGAAGATTTTTGAGTCAGATGGATCAGGGCTTGAAACTTGGCACGCTTAGTACTTCTGATTCTTGAGGTCTGAGAGTTCACTATTAAAACAGAAATACTGATTTTTACCTTACAGAAGTTTCGGGAGGTTAAATGTAATAATGTATATAAAATACCTATCTCATACATAAGCCCCAAATTTTTAGTAGCCCCGCACCTCATATATATTATTTACATGATGTGGTCAGCTTTAGCATTTCTGTAATTGTGTCCATTCATTTTTATCTAGTATTAGTTTACCATAATGAAATAATTTAAAATCTAAAATAAGTTCATGATTGCAGT
The DNA here is from genome assembly GCA_028534135.1 of Potos flavus. Classification (NCBI taxonomy): domain Eukaryota; kingdom Metazoa; phylum Chordata; class Mammalia; order Carnivora; family Procyonidae; genus Potos; species Potos flavus. The sequence goes on from CM052883.1 coordinate 138,040,012, forward strand.
CAGGTTCTACTGGGCAGTACTTTGGGCAGTGGTGAATGAGGCAGCAATTTTGTTGTTAAAAATGCAAGAGACAATATAGGAATGTGAGACCAGGAAGCTCAGGAGCCAAGCCTCAATCCTTCCGCACATTCATCACCAGTCACAGTCTCTGCTGTTTAGAAATGATCTGCCAGGGCTGAGAAGTGTCCAGAGGGAAGAGAAGAGGAAAAATGGATTCATGGTGTTTCTAAAAAACCCTGGAGGAAAAAAAAAAGGCTAAGGAGATAGGGATTTCTTTTGCCAGGATTCTATAAAACAGAAGAGCACATAAATGATACCAAGAGACTTTGAGTAGAAATAGATATTGGTATTTCTCAGCCTTCTGCTCCCAATCCACGGGATCCATTTTGTGATTTTTCACAGGGAGACCAAAAGGCAAGTCCAATCACATGCACACACCTTTCATTCCTAGACAGCGCTTCTGCCCTCAGCCCGCCCTCCTTTCCCATTCTGTTGAACCATGTGGAACAACAAAGAAAGTAAACTTGAGACCCAACTTTAATTCTCTACCTGAAACCTAGATAGTTAACTCTTTCCTTTTGATCACTCCTTGCAACAGTCTCCCTCAAAATATGATCACGGTATTTCCTACAAGAATGAGGAGACTGAAGGGTCTCCCTAATCGAGAAATTCTTAAAATTTAACTGAAGTCCCCAAGTCCTGCAAGTGATTTGGAGTTTTTCTTATTCTTCAATTCCCCTTCTCTTTCCACATTCCATGCCTATTGAGGGAGGAAAGGTTGAAAGGAAAACAGGTTGGCCATTTTCCATCTTTTTTTTTTTCATACCATCTCATTCTCTTTTTTTTTTTTTTTAAACTTATTTATTTAAGTAATCTCTGCACCCAACTTGGGGCTCTGACTCATGACCCCAAGATCAAGAGCCGCATGTTCCTCCGACTGAGCTTGCCAGGCACCCCTGTGGTTTTAGTTATGAAGTATTCTATGGCCTGATTATAAGACAATTTATTCTTCCCTGTTGATGAATAAATGTTTTCATTGTTTGGCTATTTAAGTGAATCTGCCTTCAGATCCCACTGTGCATTCTTTTCTTTTCTTTTTTTAAGATTTTATTTTTAAGTAATTGCTACACCCAACACGAGGCTTGAACTTAAAACCCCAAGATGAGTCGCATGCTGTACCTACTGAGCCAGCCAGGGGCCCCTCCCATCGTGCACTGTCTGTTTTCTCCAGGCCCCTCTCTGTGGAAATGGCGAATAGAACTGTGGAGAGTGTTTCCGAGACCCAGTTAATCTTGCTCCATGTCAGTTTTTCAGCTTACTTTGGCACCAGAATCCAAAGGAAGATAAAAATCCTCTGTTGCCTAAATTTGAGAGAGAGGGACAGAGACAGACAGATATAAAGGGAGGATGGGAGGCTGGGAGGAAGGAAGGATGAAGACAGGAAGGGAGGAAGAAAATGTACAGGCGTGACCTTTAATTCATAATTCTCGTTTTATAGAGGTATCTGATCATCTTAATTTGCAATAACTAAATAAGTAATGCTTACACGATTACATGAATCTTTACTTCACTCTTGGAAATACTCCATGTTCTCTGGAAATATTTAAAGAGCTTCATCATATCCCTTTAAGAAGAGATAAAATCAGAGTGTCGAGTACAAGTTTCAGAGCCATCTTCACTAAGAAGTATAGTTGACTTTTAAGTATTTTTCCTAAAAGTTGTTTCTCTTTTTTAAACTTTATGAAGAACTCACCCTTTTTTTTAATTTTAGTATTTTGTTTATCTAGTTGACAGAGAGAGAGAGAGAGAGCACAAGCAGGGGGAGCGGCAGGCAGAGAGAGAAGCAGGCTCCTGGCAGAACAGGGAGTCTGAAGTGGGACTCGATCCTGGGACGCTGGGATCATGACCTGAGCCAAAGGCAGATGCTCAACCGAGTGAGCCACCTAGGCACTCCAAGAATCCGCAATCTTGAACAAATCCCATGGAGACTGAGGAAAACAATGAAATGCATCTTTAAGTATTCACTGTTTGGGGCACTGTTTCTCATAGTCTTTATTGCTAACTCATATCCTTTGATTCCTTATTCTACTTCCCCCAGATTTCACTACTTTCATTGTTACATAATTTGCTTCCTCAAATGTGGAACGCCTTCAGACATTCAGGTTTGTTCCTTTAAATTATCTAGACAATTACCTAAC
>CM052883.1:138042709-138095235 GCA_028534135.1 Potos flavus
TCTCAAATTTTTCATATCAGAGAGATCAGATGATAATTGTCTTAGAGATTTTAATTTCTATCATTAAGATTAACAATCGTTTTTTAGGATGGGGAGGCTGGGTGGCTCAGTGGGTTAAGCATCAGACTCTTGATTTCATCTCAGGTCATGATCTCAGGGTCATGAGACTGAGCTCCACGTGGTGTTCCAAGCTGAGCATGGGACCTGCTTCAGATTGTTTCTCTTCCTCTGTCTCTCCCTCACCCCTGCAGCTCATCCCTGCCCCCCTAAATTGTTTTTTAGGGGCCTGTCTGGCTCAGTCAGTAGAGCGTGTGACTCTTGATCTTGGGGTCATGAGTTCAAGCCACATGTTGGGTGTAGAGATTACTTAAAATCTTAAGATTAAAAAAAGAATAGTTTTTTATTGTGTGTTTTTTCATTTTGGGAATTTTGGCCTATTTTTAATTGTGTTCTTATTTAGTTATGGGAAAACACACACATTCTTTACAACATCATCTATTATTATTACTATTTGAAATCAGATTATAATCATTCTCATTTAAGTTCATGCCAAATGACGTTTGAGAGGCGTCATGATAAATTACATCAACTCGTAGAACTTCTTAGGAGCAGCCACTTGGTATTGTAGAATAAACTGCAAGTGATATTAAAATAGTGACACATGGGAGTGCCTGGGTGGCTCAGTTGGTTAAGCGGCTGCCTTTGGCTCAGGTCATGACCCCAGGGCCCTGGGATGAGCCCCACATCGGGGTCCCTGCTCAGTGGGGAGTCTGCTTCTCCCTCTCCCTCTGCCTGCACCTGCTTGTGCTCTCTCTCTCTCTCTCCATCAAATGAATAAATAAAATCTTTTAAAAAAGAAAAAAAGCAGTGACACATGGCTGTTCAAACATGGAAAGCCAAGTTCTGGCCAGCCGTTTAATCAAAAAGAGTCAATCTAAGAAGAAAATGCAAATGACTTCTCAATTTCCTGTTTTTAACCATCATAGGTAGAAGTTTAAAATATTTGCCTGTGATTTCTTTTTTTCCCCCCGGTAGCATTTAGGACTGGGGTGAGTGAAGCTTCTTTGATGAGTGTTTTACCTCACCACTCTCGGGCTGGAAGTAGTTTTATTTAAAGGCCGAATGGGAAGTTTATAGGCCAAAGTTGAGAGAGAAGAGATAAATATTTGTGTTGAAGGTCAGTGGCCATAGAAATGCATTAGATAACAAGTATATAAAAGGTTTGGCATTTATTACATTGCTTGGAAGGATATTTTGGAGTCTCCTGAGTTTTCTTGAAAACCACATTAGCAGCTCCATCTGAGAAAGAGTTGTCTGCCCTAACCCGCATTCCAAGGCCAACTTTCAGGCTTTCCTTAAAAGGTGCTTTGTATTAAGCCGTCAGGAAATAGCCCTTTGTTAGCTCTATGGTTCTGGGCTCATAAAAGGCTGAAGTGATAAAAATAGAAATTGTGATTCTGTTTAAAAAAAAAACATTCTAGCTGGGGCTGGTTTTGAATTCCTATGATAGTGTTTAATTTGTTCAAGATTCTTATTCAGCCTTTACAATTGGCTCAATGTTAGGGAGAAGGAGAAACCTGTTGATACAGCTCCTGTAAGTGCTGTGGGTTTCCAAACAACGCTGTAGAAATCTAGCACACATTCCTGTGGTGAGGTTGAGGGTGAGTGGAAAGCCTTCCCCATCCATTCAAAGGAGAAAGGGACTGAAGTTACCTTCCAACAGGTGAAGTTAGGCACGTCCTGTAAGTGGATTGATTTGTTACATAAATCAAAGTTCTGTTCGCAGGGACCATAAACAGTACTTTCTAACCTGGTACCTTCTGTTTCTCCACCCCACCCTCAATGCCCCCCAGCTCACTGCTGGGGAAATATTCCTTTCTTGTTCAGAGATGCCTTTCTTCCTCCTTGATGATAGCTTTTTTTTTCTCTTTCTTTTTAGCTCAAAAGGAGGGTTCCCCCGCCCTTTTTGTCATGTCTGTGTGCCTTTGCTAATATATTACATTGTTTCTCTTTTCCTTTGTTACTATGTTCCTTCACATCTTGAAAACAAACCTGAGCTTTGTATCAAAACAAAATAAATGCATGCTCTCTGAAATTATCAAGGAATAGTACAGCTGTCCTCAGTGGTTATATTCTTTGAGCATCTAAAATTTTGGAAGCGCTTAGAAATTTCTTTTTAACAAAAGTTATCAAAAAACTTCTTACGGAAACCCATTTCGTGAAGCTTTTGATTTTTGCTTTTATGGGTGGTTTACAAAAACACCTAGTGTGTTTCAGAAATACCTGTGCATGTTTCAGTGCAGTGAAAGTTCAACAAGTTAAAGCTTTAGACTGATTTTTCATTTGCAATTAATTTTGGATATTTATCCAGATAAGTTTTTTTTTTTTTTAAATAATCTTTCCTCAGAGGTAGATATAAACGTGACTCAGTGCAACAACTGAACTTGAAAAAGAATGACAGATAAGGGTTGTGGGAGCAAGAGAAAATGGTTGCTGATATTTTGATAGTTATGTCCTAGCATTGCTATTTGAAATTTTGTAACTGTTGTTCAGCTCTTTAGCAATGGAGAAAGAGACCTTGTAGTGTGGATCTTCACTGGCTCAGAACTTCCTGTCCTTTGTTCAGCCCACAATCTCAGAGGTCCTTCCTATTCAAAGATAATGCTCCAGAGCGGCTGGCAGTTTCCCGCTGGAGCGATGGGCTGCTCTGACTCATCCACACTTTTATCCTGTGAGATCATTCATTCTAGGAGTAATAACACTAATTTTCCAGGAGGCTGACTAGCTAGGGATGCCACAGAAGGGATGAAGTTAAAGGACTTGAAATAGCACTGGTACGCGGCAGGAGCTTGATAAGTATTTGTTGGATAAAAGTCTTTGACTGTTTCCTTTGTGCCAATTATATCTCCAACCAGTTCATGAGGGAGCAAGCTCGCTTTTTTGTTTGTATTGCAGTTATAATTCCGACTTGTAAAATATTGAGTGAATGGACTTTGCCGAAATTAAGTAAATAAGCTTGACTTAATTTACTTAAGTAATCTTTCCAAGCCCTCCAAACCTTTGTAGCTTTATTTCCAATACACCCTTTAAATTTTGCTTATTGGAGTTGGGAAGGCAGGTCGCTGAGCTGGTGATTCTCCAGGACCTCTGTACCCCTAAGGAAGAACAAGGTTGTATGTTGAACTTCGCCTATGATATTGTTGTCAGGGATGCTTTAGCTCCTCCAAAAACATTTTTTTTTTTAATAAATACCAAAAATCCACACTAAAAACACTTCTGGTTAAAACAACCTAAGCTTTAGACAAACTCCACTAATAAACCATCTCGAGCAAACCGTGAGGCCCCAATCATTTGGGATTTTTTATTTGAAGTGTAGTTGACACACGGTGTTAACATTGGTTCCAAGTGTACAGTATAGTGGCCTGCTGTCTTCTGATGGCTTCTCGCTGATGTCAATTACTTTGAGTTGTTACCTATACTACAAATGAAAAATGAGACCCCAGGGTTTTTGCATTCCCTCAGGGTAACCAACGCTGATGCTACATAATGAGTGGCCACTCCCTCCGAAGGGGGCAAAGTTCTCTAGAGGAGGACTTCTCAAACTTTCCAGTGTATAGGAGAATACTCGAAATACTCTCACAGTGCGGTTCTGATTCTGTAAGTCCGGGGGTGGGAGGGACCTAATAATCTGTGTTTTTAGCAAGTCACAGGTAATGAGAATGCTGCAGGTCTACAAAGTTATCACCCGCGCAGTTTTTTAAAGCTACAAATCCTTGGGTTTCACCTCTATTCCATCACCCTACACACTTCCCCAGTCCCACTCTTAAGTTTCTCATCTAATTGGACCTGAGTTATGGCCGGAGTATGCGGCTTTTTTAAGCTTCCAGGTGATGCTAATGTTCAGCCAGGTTTCAGAACCTCTAAATCTTATTTGTAGTCAGTTTCTACTTGGAAAGCCATTCACTTATATGAATCAGTCGTCTAGTCCCTGTAGGCATTTGTTTTTCTGAATTAAATGCTCTGCCCTTTTTTGAGGAAATCACATCAGGCTTTCAAAGCCCCTTTTCAAATAGTACAGCCCTTTTCAGATATTTAATACATTTTAAAAATTCTTCTAGCACTCACCTTGTTCTGAATCCCAAACGGCTTTATTTGTAACTCCTAAGGCAATGACCACATTCTGCCTTATAATTATATGCGTATTAATCTTAACCTCCCTAGTTGATAAACTCCCTGAAGGCAGACATTGTCTCACCTCTTTTATCTTTCCCTGTGGTTTCCCAACCAGTGCCCCCACACGGCGCCCTGAGCATACATTTCTTCATTCAGCAAGCATTCACTTAGAGCGGTGTGCCAGGCAGCCCAGGCTCTGGTGAGGCAAGCCAGATGTGTTCCCTCCTCCCTCTAGGAACTTAACAGTCAAATGAGGGAGACCGATATGCACACACACAAAAAAACACATGTAAGAGTTCAAGACAAGACAGAATCGAAACTACCAGACTGGAAAGAAAGTCTTCTTTGAGGAAAGGATTGAGATCTGAAGGATATATAATGAGGAGGGGGCGGGGAACGAGGGTGAAGAGCATTCAAGATAGAAAAAACTGTATCATATGCATAACTTTAGAAAGAAATTAATTTTTTTTCAGTCAAAATTCATACTACTTCTATCCTCCATCTACACAGGTCCCCAGAGAGGTGCCAACAATTATTAGTTTCTCGTGTATCCTTTCAGTCTCTTTAAGCATGTTCAAGCAAATGTATACTAAGCAGTGAATTTTCACCTCTGAACTATGCTTTTTCCCCTTTAATAATTTATTTTTTATTTCTTTCATTACAGAGATGCCTTTTTCTTCTTCATGAGGAAAAACTTGTTTTAAAGCTGAACATTATCCTATTATGTAGCTGTATTAACTAGTATGTCCCCAATAGTTGGGTTGCTTACAGTATTTTACTATTGCAAACAATGCCACAATGAATAATTTTGAACTTTAGACATTTTTCACATACGAAAGTATATCTTTAAGATAATTTTCCAGAAGAGAAATTGAATTATGAGCATATGCATTTGTAATTTTGAGACATATTGTTAAATTGTCTTCCAAAAATATTTTTTTAAAGATTTTATTTATTTATTTATTTGAGAGAGAGAGAGAGAGAGAGCACATGAGGGGAGGGAGGGGCAGAGGGAGAGGAAGAAGCAGACTCCCCACTGAGCAGTGAGCCCTATGCCGGGTTCTATCCCAGGAACCTGAGATCCTGACCTGAGCAGAAGGCAGATGCTTTGACTGACTGAGCCACTCAGTACATTCTCACCAGAAATACACAAGAGCCCCTTTCTCTCCTGCATTCTCAGTAGTGTGTTATCAGCTTTTCGAATATTTGTTTAGCTCTACTAGGTACAAACGAAGATATCTTAATAGTTTTAATTTGGATCTTTCTTATTATGAGTGAAGTTGAACATCTTTCGATATGTTTAAGAGGCATTTAAATTTTTTTCTGTAAACTTCATGTATTTTTTTTTTAGATTTTACTTTTATATTTAAAGTATAAAGGTATAAAGTCTCCATACCCAACGTGGGGCTTGAGCTACAATCCTGAGATCAAGAGTCACATGCTCCACAGACTGAGCCAGCCAGGCACCCCTAAACTTCCTCTTTTCATACTCTTTGTCCAGTTTTATATTGAGTTGTTGGTAACTTTCTTCTTGATTTCTAAAAGCTCTTTATGTATTAGAGATTTTATACTTTTTTGATGAGTTACTAATAATTCTCCCAGTCTTTGTATTTGCTTATAGTGATGGGGAAAAACTGTACTTTAAGCTGGCTGACCAAACTGGCAAGGGAACTCCAGTCCTTGTCTCAGAGCCCTTCCGGTTCTTCTCTCCTACCCTGTTCCTCTCGCGCACCAGAATGCCAAGTATGCGCCAGGAGGAGGATATAAATTACCCTCCCTGCTTGTGCTCGGGGTTCAGATCTTTGGAGAAGGATCTCCTCTGAGTCCACCGGTGAATAAATCTAATCTCTCTCCCTTCTTAGTCTCCGAGTGCCGCTTGGTTTTTCCGCCAGGATCCAGCCCAGGTTCTGCTACAATAGTGTTGTGGAGTTTTGTTGTTAGTTGCTTGTTTACTCTTTTATTTTTACCATGTATTGAGTTTGGTTTTGATAGAGTTAAACTTACCAATCTTTTCTAGGATTTCAGGATTTTGAGTCATAGTTAGAATGGCCTAATCCATTCCAAGACTATAAATAAAATCTCTCTTGTTACATTCTAGAACATTTATAGCTTTGCTTTTTTACATTTAAATCTTTGATCTTTCATATACATTTGGCATATGATGTAAAGCATTCATCTAATTGTTTTTGTATGCCCATTTGCTATAGGCATACAAAATGATATGCAAAATATCATTTATTAACTAATTTTTTAAAAAGATAACTGTGAGAGCATTGAGAATGGGAAGTAAGACTCAAGTCTAGGAGACCAGTCATAGGGAAATAAAAAGGCAAGGAAATAAAAAGCAAGTGAAGGGTTAGGCAAATTTTATTGGTCAGTCTGTGTAGCAATATGAACAGTAAATATATTACATGGATGTTACCATTGTCACCACCCCTTCGTGGTAGACATGGCCAATCTGACATGCTACTTCTTAAAACATTGTTTTAGGCAGCTACTTCCTATTAATCAAAATGGATCCATTTGCCATCCCTGGTGTAGGATTTGATTTGGGAAGTAGTGGAGGGGGAAGAGAAATGGCAAGAGGGACTGGAAAGTCAAGTGATGTCAGGGTCTTGAATGCATATTAAGCAATGGCGGTATCATGTGGGGTTTTTTGGTTTATTTATTTATTTTTTAAGGGCAAAAAAAACACATATCATGTGTTTTGACCAAGGAGTTGGGGGAGAATGATGTGTGTTTTGACCAAGGAGTTGGTGTTTTGACCAAGGAGTTGTGTTTTGACCAAGGAGTTGGGGGAGAATGATGACTAGAATGATGACTTGAGGATGAGAAAACAAAAGCTACTGTAAGCAGTCCAGTTTAGAGATACTGAATATCTGAACTCAGGCAGTCGAGTGCAATAGAGAGGACAGGCCATATTTAAGAGGTAAACTCAATAGGACATGTAAGTGTTGAACTGCAGGAACTGGAAGAAATTAGCTGTAGGTACTAGAGAGAAGAGAGACTAAAAAATGATTGGTTCCTTAAAGTAAGACACATAGTGGTTTGGAGATTCAGAGAACTTAGGAGGAGGAACACATTTGGGGATGGAGAGATGATGATAATGGGAACGAGTGTGGATTTCGGTCGGATATTAATACTGTATTTGGACTGTCCGTATTTGCTAGCATTGGGCTAAAACTATAATGTGTTTAGCAATAAAGAGAAGAATTAGTGTTGATTCATACAAAGTAATTACTTGAGGACAGCTGAAAAAATGACCAGTTAGGTCTATGGATTCTCAATATGAAAGATGACTGCCTCAGAAATTGTGGGAAAAGATGAACTTGCCAACGGAGCAGGTAATAATGGAAACAACTACAGAAGCTGATATGCGTCTACATAAACTGGAATAGGAAGCATGAGGTGACCTTACAATAATAATTCAGTGTTAGCCACCACCAGCCAGTCTCAGCATATTATGTCCAAGCTTGGGCTCTAGGACTTTAGACATTAAAATCCTGGAGAACATTCAAAGAGCAACAAAGATAATTAAAGGGTTAGAAATAATAGCTGAGGCATGAAAGTATATTTGAGTTAGCCTGGAGAAAAGAAGAACAAATGGTTACTCCATTCACAGTAGATGAAAGCACTGTAGAAATAACTATTTCCTCAGAGTTCAGAGCAAGAAAGAAGGGATTGAATTGTGAATTGATGTGCATGAGATATGGGGCAAAACTTCCTGAGAAGAAGGTTAAATAATAAATTAGAGTTAAATTTGGTAGTTCAAGTTGTCTGGAGGTTGTGAAATCTGTGAATCTATAAAGCATGGGAAGCTAAACAGGAAATCCTCTATTTAGCAAGCACTCTGTGCTTAAGGATCCAATTCCATATCCCTGCCAGCAAAAATCCACCACAGATCTTGTGTGAGTTGCCGCTGTAAGATCCCTATTCGAGAAGGTCGTTACCACTAAGATCCCTATTCGAGAAGGTCGTCACCACTGTCAGTGCCCCTTTAAGAGTCAGGCATTATTTTCATAATTATTTTTGAATCCTACATATGGGGCATTATTATTTTAGGTGCCAAGGATACAGAGTGTACAAAACAGAAGAAATGAATGTTTACCCAAAGTTTATTGAGTATTGCTCTATGTCAGGTACTGAGCAACTACCTGCTTAATTCGAAAACCCCGCTTCTAGGAAACTTGTCTCTTGTAGTCCCTACTTGCTGGATCTCTACTCTGTTTCCTCTCAAATCCCTGCCCGAGTCTGGTATCTCAGAGATCAGTGCAGGGGACTGGAGAGTCCTTGCTCCAAAAACAAGGAGAGTTCAAAAGTGTGGATTTAATATTTTTCAAATAGAACGCAGATTGCCTGTAGTTTTAATTTGTATTGAAAGCACTCAAGATGTAATTTATTCATTGGGCTTACTCATTTCTTTTTGACAATCTGCTGTCTGACTGGCACTAGTGAATTTGACAGCATCATGCTCAATGATGGTGCTTATTGGAGACTTATTTTAACAAGAGTGACTTTTTAAATTGTTCAGATAAGCAAAATTAAAATATACATCATTTAGGTGTTTCTGTAACAAATGTAGCTATGCCATGTATTTTTAGATGTTTAATAATGTGAAATACTTGGAAGGCTGCTATAAGCATACATGTTTAGAAATTAGCTGAATTTTTTAAAGGCATATTTGGAATTGGAAATTGATTGCTATATGGATTGTGAGTTCTTTGATTTCTCTGAAGGTCGTGTTTGATGGAGTTCACTTTCTTGGTACTGAACACAACATAGGGGCAAAAGGCTGCTTTATAGAAGTGTCAACCATACCAATTTAGAAGCTACCTATAGACAGGGAATCATATTCCTTCTGTTATTATTTCTAAATGCTTTGAAGCATGCTCATATCACTTGATCCAATTCTCCAGATAGAGGTTTTGGCAGTGGCAAAAGGTAGAATTAAGGATAAAAAGTAAAGGGCCAAAAAAAAAAAAAAAAAAAAAAAGTAAAGGGCCAGCACGATTAGGAAAAAATCATTTTTTTCTAACTGGTAAAGTTTTCACCAATCCAGAGATGTGCAAACTAGCCAGAATTCATTTGTAGTAGTTGAAGTATGAAGTGATCCAGCATGGGACTGAATTTGGCCTGGAAAGATAGATATTAACAGGTGGATTTTTGTAACTGTGTAACCAGGCAGACTTTGATGACTTTGATGATTTTTTGAGAACAGAGAGATAAGGGGTGGTGGGGGTGGGGATTCCAGAGTTTTGCAAAATTAATTGTGTTTTTATAGAACAGTTACCTATGATCATCATAAATCCAGTGACGAACTCACTATACATAGGAAAATAATGGTAGGGCTTTAGAAACATTATCCCATTCAATCTTTGTAGACCTCTGTAATGTAAGAATAGTTTGCAGATGAAAAAAACTGAGGCCTAGACAGTTCAATAATTTCCCCTATTTAGGGAATCGTGATGTTGGGATTCAGACTCAATTGAATCTAGTTTTAAATCTGTACTCTTTCCTTATGTCACATTGATTTTTTTTTTGTCACATTGATTCTTATTATTGTGCCTATTGCACTTTTTTTTAGAAAATGAGTGATTTGGAATTTCCCCATTAAGTTCAAACACTCCAACATGACCAGAAGTGTTTTGGATTAAGTAGACCTGCTAAATTGAACATTTTCAGTTTGAGGCCATCAGATGGGAATACCAAAACTATCAGCCATGCTTCCCAGGCACAGGTCAAGGTAATATTTTGAGAGCAGAGGGTTTAAGGAAAACTCAAGTGTTTGAAAGAGAAACAGTGATGAATGTGACAAAGCGACTTGTAAATAAAAGCCAAAGGCTGTTTGGAAGTTTGATGCCTGGGCTCAGGAACAAGCAGAAAGAGCAGTAGCTAGAGATCCCACAGAGATAATATCACCAAGCAACGATGACACAGACTACATCAGCTGAGGCCTGAAAGCTTAGTTGAGAGAGCAGTGAGGAAAGTCAGGGCGAAAAATTGTATAAATGAATGATGTCACTCTAACGGAATTTGAGATCCATTTAATAAAAAGGTCCATTAAAAAAAAAAAAAAGTCCATTGTATTCAGGACTGTTTGGCCAAAATTACCCAACGGCATGTGTTTTCATGACGTAACTGATTTTGAGTGTACTATTTTGTCAATAATAGGATTTTCCCCCCCTTAGTGTAAGTTGTATATTAATACTTCTGTTTAAGGTTCCTTGAGAATTATGCTAGTTATCTTATACGTTTTTATAAGAATATAGATTCTCCCTAACCCCTGCCACTCCAACCTTGCCCAGTATTATGTTTATTGTAAGCAGATTGTACTAGGAGTAAATGTATCCTTTTGGGCTTGGTACATTTCTTAAACAGAAGAGGCCGTACTAAACCAAATATTTACTGTGAAGCAAATAACTGGTACTCTACAGATACCACATCTGAGTAATTTTTATTTTGGCTTTATACAGCTAAAGTTTAAGGCAGCCCATCGATGGTAAGCTTTGCCTCTCAGACAGAAACTTGGCCCTGAAAAGAAAAACACTTTTGGCTTTAAAAAATGATTTATTTCCAAATTTTAAATGAGCCAAAATGAATATACTATATTATATACTTTTATTTATATGATCGTGTTTCTCAGCCACTTGTTTTTTCATCCTTTGAAAATGAAAGGGCCTGAAACATGGTGAATGTATTTGTAACATTGCTAAAGAATTCCATTAAAGTAATAGTTTTAATCATTTGTTAAAAATGTGAAACTCAAAACACACACACACATTCATCCTCTCTTAGGTATACAGGTTGGGTAAAATTAGACCAACAACTCAAAATCTGAAATAAACGCTTTGTCATTTCCTGAAATTTATAGTCATGAAGAAGATAAAGGAGAAAGACCATTCACCAGCCAAAATCTGGTGGTGTATACATCGCATAAAAGAAAGCCTGTTTCCATTAGTTAGAGACACAATGTGTGGAGGCGCCTGTCTGGCTCACTTGGTGAAGCATGGGACTCTTGATCTTGGGATCTCAAGTTCAGTCTCCATGTTGGGGGTGGTGTTTACTTAAAACAATAAATAAAATAAAATTAAAAACCAAAACCAAGTGTGGTGATTGACTATTGAGGAGGGAAGAGAGAACCTCATAAGTTAGCAAACTTTGAAAAGGCAATTTCCGAAGGTGCTAATAACATATATTTAAGAATAGTCACAATCTTCGTCCAGGACAGCTTTACAGACTTAAGACTTTGTTGACAACTTATTCTGATCAGCCAGTTACGTAAGAAGTGCTTTTTTACCACTTACCATTCCCATCCCCATCTATTTAGGAAGCATCCATGTGTGCAAAGCATTGGGATGAGAGATGAGCAAAGAAAACGCATGTATAAAAAAGGTCTCTGGGGGCATGCCTGGGAGGTGAGTCGGTTAAGCATCCAAGTCTTGGTTTCAGCTCAGATCATGATCTCAGTCATGAGATCAAGCTCCAGGTTGGGCTCTGTGCTCAGCGGGGAGCCTGCTGGAGATTCTCTCTCCCACCCCCTCTCCCTCTGTTCCTTCCCTGCTTGTGCTCTCTCTAAAATAAATAAATAGTATCTTAAAAAAAAAAATCAAAGTAGAAAATGAAATTAAAAAAGAAGGTCTCTGCCCATTCTGGATTGCCCAACAGATACCAGCAAAGCAGGGATATAAACAATTGAAGAAAGCACAGCAACGATAAACTTATCCAAATTTTTATAAGCAAAAGGAAGAAACAAAAGCAAACTGGAGAGAAGTTCTTAATTTAAGTATGCAGGTAAGGGTTGCATTTTGGGCATTTGTAGCTTGGTACTAATTTGCTTTACACAATGTATGAGGAATTCTAATCTTTACAGAGGTCTAGGCCTTTAAAAGTTCCAAAGGAGGCCCTGTGTTGGCCTTCCTTATCTTGAAGAAATGAAAACCTCTGAAATTTTCTTCTGTTCTGTACTCTTTATTTTCCTCCTGGAGATAGGAGTCATATGGTCAGAAAGCCTAAAATTTCTCACACTTTCCTTGGGGTAAGAAGGCCACACTCAGATAGTAGCATACTAACAGCAGTGAATCTAAATCTCTCTGATTATATAGTAGGGCTGCTTTCTCATTTACGTCTTCTTTCTTGATGGCTTTGTTCCTGAAACTTTGAGATTAGAGAGTAAGAAAGAAAAGTTCAATTTGATGTGTAAAAGAGAAAATAATACAGTACTTTTTTTCATGGGCACAAAATATGGCTTCTGAATCTATATAATGTCTTAAAAAAACCAACTCAAACAAGCCTTCTCTAATTCTGTGAAAATGAAAATAGAAGAGCTTCCTTTTAAAGACCATATTACTTCTAGATTTTAGGGATTCTTATCACAGAGCAGAGACAGTAATTAGAAAGGGTCAGTTGGAGAGTCACTGTGCAAAGTGCAGATAAGGGTGAAGAAGATGTCATGGAAGATATCATCAATGGGTAATATTTTCCCTGAATAAATTTTCCCTAAAGAGAAGATTTTTCTATATAGAGTTACTCATCTGTATCTCGGGCTCACAAACTGGCTGGTAAGTTTTAGTGGCAGGAAAATTGATAAATAGTTGTAGCCTGGAGATACAATTTCTCTCCTTGCACATAAATGTCTTCCCGTGTCCCTTGGCTGTTTTTATCTCAAAGCATTAATCTGTGTTTCTTGGGGAAAATAAATTCATGATGATGCATCAGTAAATTCTCAACAGCTCAAAGATTGCCTTAAAATTGTATTTTAAAATATTACCTTTCTATATTAAATTGAGGGTTCACTGTTACCTAAGAAGTGATCTAAATTGGGAGCTTTTAACCAGAGATATGTGTAGATTCCAATTTGCTGTAATGACTGGATAATTTATTCCTCATCCGTCTCTCAAAACATTTCGAAACGATACATCTAGAAATCTGCGCTAAAGCAAAACAAAGCAAAACCTCCCTCAGTGACTCATACTCCTCAAAGTGACTTATTTAAACAAAATAGCTACAATTTCAATAATTGTCCATTCTTCCATTTTAAAATGGCATGAACAATGAAGACGCTCATTTCTGTGAGTGGCTGGTTTACGTCATTCTGTGTACCAGAGGCCCGGGGATGTGATTTGAGGAGTACCAGCTTCCCACCATTAGCAACACACCCAAAAGGCAATTATATTACCCAAATTAACAAAACCCAGCAGATGATGTAATTACCTGAGTAGCTGAAAAGTAAGAAAGAGAGATTTCTAAAGATATGCCAATACCAACATTTTAGGACTCTTAGAAAAAACTTGTATTACCCACAGTCAGACATGTTCTTTTACAATAGGAAATAAGACTGGGAAGGAAATGGAAACAAGACAGGGAAATCTGAGAGAAGGAAGATGTACACATGTACGTAGTGTACTGAATGGCCAGATGTTGTCTTGAAAATCTCTAAAACTAAGGGATAGCAAAAACCACCGGTGTTTTTAGGGAGGACTAGTAATGCCAAAGGTGGGAACAGATTGCTGTCAGTGTGCAATTTTGTAGACTTCACACTTCTGGTAGTGTCTGCTCTTGGGTAATTTATTAAGTCCCTTGTGGAGGAAATCTGTGCGTTAGACCTATTAAAATCAACTTTAGAAATGAGCTGCTGGTATAAGGAACATTTGCAAAGATGGGCACTTTGAGTAAAAGCAAAATGTCAGCAAAATCAATGTCATATCCACCTTGTTTACTAAAGTTATAACTGAAACATGTGAATAAATGTGTTACTGTAACAGTTAAAGGGTGCATGGGAACAATAAACATTTACGGACTACTCATCATGTGTAAGAGAACCTTGAGGGAGGTACAGATGAATAACATAGGCTCCAAACTCTGGGAGTTTATGATAGAACACTTGTACAGTTGATGAATTGTTTGTACTTTGAACATATAAAGTTCTCCATAAACATTCATATATCACAGACCCTCCACTGAGAGTGAACAAGTAAATGAAAATGCTTGAATCCTTTGCTATTTAATTTATTCTTCCCTTAGGGAAGTTCCAGGTAAATGATAATTAATTTCATATATATACATATACACACACACCTGCTAAATTGTTATCACCTTAGTGGACTCATCTTACATTCAATCAATATCCACATCCACTTTAATTCATTACTTAATTCTTAACTTACTATTTATTACATGCCAGGCACGGGGGATACAAATTAAAAGCAAATGGCCTCTGTCTTCAAGAAACATACATTCTAATGGAAAGACAAATACAAAATAAAGACAAGTAATTCATTGCAAATTATGATAAACACTTGGAAGAAAAAGGTTGAGGACATATTACAGGGTCAGGGTGCCTAATTTAGACTATAGGGTCAAGAAAATTCTTTTGAAAAAATTAAGCAGAAAGACCTAAATATGTGAGACGTTAGTCTAGTAAAAATAGGATAGGACACGTTTTCAAGTTTTCTATGCAGAGATCCTGGGCCTTCTTTACATGCTTTCCAATTATTCTTGAGCAATCTTACCCACTCTTGTGGCTTTGAATATCATCTAAACACTGACAACTCCAAATTTATTATCTGACTCACCCTTCTCTTTGGAGCTTGACCTGGATATTCCATTACTTACTTGACATCTCCACCGAGATGTCTCAGGTATCTCAAACTTAAAATATCTCAAGCTAGTAAGTCTCCATCCCCCACCACCACTTCCAAATCTGCTTCTTCTCCAATCCTGTCCCTCTTGGTAAAAGATACCTCTATCTATATGCTTATTCATACCAGAAAAAGAGTTCCTTGACCTCCACCCACATCCCCCGCACACATTACTATCCAGGCTAAGTCTTATCGATTCCACCACCAAAATATATCTCCAATCTGTTACTACTTTTGCATAAGCATCTTTTGCTTGGATTATTGCAGTAGCACCAGTGAGTTCGAAATCAGCATCTGTGTCTGCATACGACCACAGCTGTGGAGCCACAGACCAAGCATGTCAGTCTCAGGTGGAGGAGACTCTCACCTAATATTTTCAAGTGTGTCATGGCAAGTGCTTTACAGTTATACAAACGACTTGGCAAAATTTCTTTTCTGATGGCTAACAAGGCTACCAATAACTTCATATCAATTTCTTGGCCCCTGATTGACTGAAAGGGACAATTTGAAGAAGAAATATTTCCATACTACTGTTAGAAGGTTTAAACTAGTTATTTCACTTGACATCTATGTTTAGAATGTCAAATTGAATCTCTGATTAAAAAATTCATTCTCTAGTTAAACACCAAACATATCTTAGCCCCAAGCTGTACAGCTGTTTAAAGAAATTCACGTCTTTAACAATAGCTCTATACAATATTACTTCAAAATTTAAAGAACTTATTTCCTTTTTAAAAAATGAAACCAAGTTATTAGATAAAATTGTAATTTAACTCATTTAACCATAATTTACTTAAAAGTTGCTGATACCTTGTTTTCTGTTAGTGCTTCAGGTTGGTTAAAAACATGTGATTGAATGGAAATAGATTAATTCTTGCTGGGTCTTTGATTTGGAGTTACTTCTGAAAATAGCCTTTGAAAGCAATCTCGATTTGTGATTAAGAGTATTTACCAGGGGGCACCTGGGTGGCTCAGCGAGTCAAGTGGCTGACTTTGGCTCAGGTCATGATCTTGGGGTCCTGGGATCGACGAGCCCCATGTAGGCCTGCCCGCGTGCAGGAGTCTGCTTGTCTCTCTCCCTCTGTCCCTCCCCCTGCTTTCTCTTTCTGTCTTTCTCTCGAGCTCACGCGCGAGTAAATAAATAAATAAAATCTTAAAAAATAAAAAAAGAATATTTACCAGTATGTAACATCTATGTGTATTTGTAACAGTATGTGGGGGAAGTATAACCACAAGATGAATTTTACTACATTATAACAATGAAAGCAATGAAAAATTTGGTGGATATACTGATCAATGTTTATAAGGTACAAAACAATTAGATTTTATTTGTGAAATACGATAGAGAACTTCAATAAATATACAGTTACTACTGTATATAAGGCCACTAACTATCTTTATAAAACACGATTACTGAAGCTCTTCCATCATACAATGGCTGTGACTTTTCAGTAACCTAATCTTCATTGCTTGGGCAGAGGAAGTTGGAAATTCAGATAATTCTCTTGATACTTGATTTCCATTTCCTACTCCCTTTTTTGTCTATACAGATGTAAAAGCAAAATTAGAACATAAAAGATGCTACAGATGATTCATAACATTTGTCTTTGATGATGTAGCAAAGGTGCAAATATTTCCCAAGTGTGGTTCCCGTTTAATAAAAGGTTTCTAAAGGAAAACAAAATATCTCTGCTAAAGAAGTTGGTTATTTTGCAATCAATATCAACTGAAAGGGTCAAGTTACATTCCATTTACATTTGTAGCATTGCTAATAAATCAGGTATCTGAACATAAAACTCTAAAGAACTGTTCAAGGATTTTAGAGGTCTGCATTATTTATATTTGTTTAAGAGCAGACAAGAGAAGTTTTATCATGCTTTTGATTTGAGATAAGGAATACCCAGAGACGTTAAATTGTTTGTTCTTATCCAAACATTTTCCATGAAGTTAAATTGAAGTGTAGTGTCAAATAGAGAGAAAGAGTGTCAGCTGTCATTCTCCATCCTTTTATTAAACAACTGTACTGTTTGATCCGCTAATGTGAATTAAGAGTCATGATTTCATCCAGTCCTCTTAGAATCTAGACCATTTCTAGACCTCTTCTAGTGACAAAAGGATGGCACATTTTTATTCTGAAGCCTCTAAAATAATAGAGCTTGATGTGGTAACGTCTACTCATTCCAGAGGTAGTCAAAATTAAAATATGTAAGTAATTCAGTAGTATTTAATTTTTGAGCTTAAAACATAATCTGTATCTCATTTAGTTATAGAACTATTATACATTAGAGGAGTTGAATGTTGACTTTTATAGAGATCGCTATTTCCTTAAAGCCAGTCTTTATGAAGTAGGCTACATTCTTCTTGTAGAGGCAGGAACTTTGATCTTGCAAAGTACAAATAGCCGTGAACCGTTTCTGTTTTTTACTGATACACAGAGGGCAAGTAGATAGGAGAAATTTAAAAACATAGATATATATTTTTTCTATCTACAAGACAAGCTTGTTTCTCTTGTATTTCTTTAAGTATTTCCCCTTGTTTATCTTACAGTGTGAGATTCAAAGGTTAAAAAAAAATTTAATTAGCTAAATCTTCAAACCCACATGCAGGTATCAAAAGATAGGTCTATTTTAGTTTGAAAACTATTTACTTTAACCTAATAATTCACAAATATATTTTACTACTTCTCTTACTCAGGACATTATCTTCAACCTTGGTGGTAGAGAACATAGGTTGTAATAACACAGAATGATGAATACTTTCCTAGGAGTCTACTACATAATCCGTGGTTTGATTTCTTGATTTGAATATATTACAGGGGTTTTGCTTCTGAACATTTGGTTGCTTTCCAATCCTGATTACTCCATAATTCAGGAATAATGTTTTTCAGTCCCTAAATTTTTGGTGTTCTGGTCTAATCCCTTTTATGGTTCCTATGTTTATATTAATATTTAATCTTGTCTCTTTTATTTGAGTTGTCTCCATATGAGACACCTGTTTTAGTTGTTCAACTTGGGAGGCCTCCTTCCAGCTACAGTTACGTGGCTGGTAATAATTTTGTTTTGCTTGCCCATTTCGGGAGTTTGGAATGCATCAAGCTCTGGTGATCAGGCTCTTGGGGTCTTTTGCATAATGATGGCTTGACAAGAAGTAGAAGATGATATATGAGTAAAAATGGTTTGGACTTTAAGGAACCGAAAACCTGTCTAAAGGCCACTTATGCCATAAGGAAACTTATCATGTCACATAACAAAAATTCTAAAGATAGGGTAGTTTCAAAGTTGAATGATTCATTGATTCATCAATGACATCACTTTGCCCAGATGTTTTCCATCTTTTCACTTTTCCAAATTCCAAAAGTGTGTTGTTTGTTCCATTGGGCAGGTTATTTCTAGGTTTCCCAAGTAGATGACAAAGTCCAGAGGCAGAAAACGGAAATTTGTTCGCACATGTCTTATTAGAAGAAAGAAACCGTTCCCAGAGGCCCCATTGGCTTTTCGGCTAGAATTATGTCACATACCTAATCCAGAACTAATTGGCAAATGAAATGGAACATCATATTGGCTTAACTCAGCAGTGGTTTATGGAACCTTGGAGACGCAGATCCTTTTAGGGAGTTCACAAGGTTAAAATCCCTTCTTCTAACAATGATTAGATATCATTCGCCTTTTTCACTCCACTGATGGTATAAAAGGACCAATGGTGGGTAATAACTCCCAGTTGTTTAGTACAAATCAAGGCTGTGGCACCAAAATGCACTAGTAGTCATTTATGCCTCACTGCCAGTTATAAAGTTTGCTGTTATTTTCTGGTCCATACTGAAGCGCTCTTGTTATTTCAGTCACATACTGTGTGATTGTTTGAGTTTTAAGTTCAAATGGCTGCTGCTTTCATGGAACACTTTTCTTTTTTCTTTTTTTAAGATTTTATTTATTTGACAGAGAGAAAGACAGTGAGAGAGGGAATACAAGCAGAGAGAGTGGGAGAGGGAGAAGCAGGCTCCCCGTGGAGCAGGGAGCCCAACGCAGGGCGGGACTGGATCCCAGGACCTTGGGGTCATGACCCAAGCCTAAGGCAGCCTCTAAATGACTGAGCCACCCAGGCGCCCCTATCGTTATTTTTTTAACCTGAAAAATGGACGAACAGAATACCGTTATTCAGACATGGGTATTTTGCAGACATTTTCTTGAAAATGAACAGAAGAAATAAGCCTGTCACTTTAAGGAAAACTACGGACAATATTTGTTGCAAATGATAAAAATTCGAGCTTTCAGGTGAAAATTAGAATACCGGATAACTTGTATCCACTACTCTGAGCTTGAAAGCTTCCCAATACTTAAACATTTTTCTGATGATATCAGTGCCGATATTAACAAAAGGGATCTTTTGGTATGGTATGATGAATGGTGTCAGCATTTGAAAGATCTGCATAACTCAGAGAACCAGTATTTTCTCAATGACTAATGCATGTTACACAATCACTCAAGGGTAAAAGATCCATTTTAAGACCAAAATAGACTAAAAGATTTAACAGTATGCAATCTCATAGATCTGTTTTCAGATTCTACATTATAGCTAACCTTTGAGGAACTACCACTTTGGAGTTTTAGTATCCTTTCAAAGAAGGATATGCAAAAATTTCTGAAGAGGCTATTAAAACACTTCTTTTTTTTTTTTAACTACTTATTTGTATGAGGTTGGATTTTCTTAAATGTACTTCAAACAAAACAACAGATCGAATGTTAAGCAGATACGAACATCTACATTTTCTGTTAAGTCAGAATTCTCAAATCTGTTTTCTTTTGAAAATATAGTTATTTTCCATAAAATTATTATTTACATTAATATGTAATGGGTTTATTATTTTATTTTTAAATGAATTAATAACTTTATTAACAATTTTTAATTTTTATTTTCTAAAATGGTAAATAATGATAGATATGAGTCACATAAATGTGCTTTGTGGTCCTCAATAGTTTTAAGAGTACAAAAAAGTTCCGAAACCAAAAAGTTTGAGAACCACGTGGTTTGGTTTAGACCAATCAAAGATTTACCATTTGCGGCTTAACGACAGTCTCCTCTGTGTACGTGATTTTATATTGTCTCAATTAACAGGGTGGTTATTAACAGGGTGGTTAATGGCTTGATTAGACAGCAATGATCTGCCACAGTTAAGCTGAAGGAGAATTTTTCCCAGTGACATGTGGCAGTCTGTAAACCGTGACCTATCTTTGGGAAATGTTGGCAAAGGGTTCTCAGTTCTCAGGGACAAGGATCTCATACTGCAATGCTTATGGGCTGCCAGCTTCTAGGGGAAACTTTCTTCAAAAGCTATACATAGGAAATGGACAGAAGCAATTTGTTGCCTTTCATGCCCATTGG
Source organism: Potos flavus (assembly GCA_028534135.1). NCBI lineage: Eukaryota > Metazoa > Chordata > Mammalia > Carnivora > Procyonidae > Potos > Potos flavus. The sequence goes on from CM052883.1 coordinate 138,062,899, forward strand.
GAATCACCCTGCATCTCTGGTTTGGCCCTAAAAAACAGTGGTGTTCTTTGCTCCAAGCTGGAGACCCATTTCTTTCTCAGGGAACACAAAACGATGACATTCCATATCACTGTCTCATATCAGGACTGGAGGTCTTGGCTGTACCAGGGCACACCTCCAGCCTCCACAAGTTTTGATTGATGGATTGGTAATTCTTCAAAAAAGTTAGTGCATTGAGAGTAGAGGGAGCATGTAGAAATAGAATTAAACAATATTTGTATGAAACCAGAGAGGATAATGATTGTAAAGAAAACAATCATTGAGTATATGCTAGGCTCTCATTAGATCACTGGGGGAAATTATAATGCTCTTAATCATAATTGAGGATGCATTGGGAGCCATGGAATTAGGGTTTAAAATGAGGGTTTCTCCTTTGGATATATCGAGTTTAATGTTCCTGAAAGTCTGTAGGTAGAAATGTCCACTGAACAGTTGGAAATATTGTCTGACCTTTAAAAAAGAGATTGGGCTTAGAATACAGATCTTGGAGTGTTCAACATGAAGGTCACACTTGAAGCTTTAGGAATTGGTAAGATTTCTTTCCCTCTGATAGATGAAGTGATAAGCCAAGGGGGTCAAAGGTGCCTTGCTAGTAGGCAGAGTGTGTGACTCTTGATCTTGGGGTTTTGAGTTGGAGCTCCACGTTGGGTGTAGAGATTACTTAAAAGTAAAATCTTAAAAAACAAAACAAAACAAATTCTACACCCAATGTGGGGCTTGAATTCATGACTCCAAAATCAAGAGTGGCATGTTTTTCTGACTGAGCCAGACAGGCACCCATAGAACAGTTTTAGATATAAAGAAAAATGGTAGATTGTACAAAGAGTCCTTATATGCCCAACATCCAGTTTCCCTGTTAGCATCTTCCATCGATATGATATATTTGTTACAATTAATGAACCAATATGGGTATATTATTATTAACTGAAATCCATAGTTTATTCAGATTTCCGTATTACCTAGTGTCCTTTTTCTGTCCCAGAATCCCATCTCTGTTGTCACATTACACTTAGTTGTCCTTGCTTCTTAGGTTCCTTTTGGTTGTGAGTTTCTCAGATTTTCCTTGTTTTTGATGAGGATGACAATTGGAAGAGTATCAGTTAGATATTTTGTAGGATGGTCCTGATGTTTTTCCTCATGCTTAGACTGGGGTTATGAATTTTAGGGAGGAAGACCACAGAATTTTTAAAAGTGCTATTTTAGTCACATTATATCAAAGGTACATACTATCAACATAATTTATCACTGTTGATGTTGACCTTGATCACCTGCTTGAGTTGGGGTTTGTCAAGTTTCCCCACTGTAAAGTTACCCCCTCCCCCATCTTTCCATACTGTGCTCTTGGAAAGGAAGTTCTATGTATTCCACACTTAGGGTGGGGAGTTATGCCCCCCGGCTTGAAGACAGAGTATCTACATAAATTATCTGGAATTTTTCTGCATGGGATATTTGTCTGTTCTCCCTCATTAAAAAAAAAAAAAAAAAGATTTTATTTATTTATTTGAGAGAGAGAGAATAAGAGAACGAGCAGGGGGAGGGGCAGAGAGAGAGGGAGAAGTAGACTCCCTGCTCAGCAGAGCTGAGAACACTGGGATCATGACTTGAGCCAAAGGCAGATGGTCAATTGACTGAGCCATCCGGGGGCCCCTGTTCTCCCTTATTTTAAAATTTATTTAATCCTTTATTTCTAGCAGTATGGATTCTTGGATATTTTATACTTCGGGTTGTAATTCAAAATTGCATTTTTGTTGTTCCTCAAATTGTTCCAGCTGTAGCCATTGGGAGTGCTTTCAGTGGCTTCTGTGTTTCTTTCACATAGCCCTGCTCAGTCGGGGCTTTTGAGTTAGCATTTCACCAGTGTGGTGAACACAAGCATAACAGTGTGTTGAAAAGTAAATAAGTGGTAAAGCAGTGGGAGCAGGAAAACAGTTATGTTGGACCTCAAATCAAGGTGAGGCCTACTCTTTGGAAGTCTTCTAGACATTTTAATATCATAAAAACACAGATAGATGAAAGTTCTGGCTATGCCATGAAAGGGCCCTAAGCATAAAAAAAAAAAAAAAAAAAAAAAACCCAGAGTAGTTAAATGGGACGAACATTGAGGACACCACTTAAAATTTATAATCTGATGATACTGAGAAAATAGTGACTGTCTGTTCTTACCACTTTTATATTTGCTGTACCCTAATTTTTGCTTTTAACAGAGAGTAATGTGGTAAATGTTAATTATAACGTGGGTATGCCAGAATTTCTGATGTACTCCAAACTTCTCTGAATGCCAACAGTGTAGGATTATAGAGAAAAAAAAACTTGATTTTAGGTCTCATTTAAATTCCTGCAAAGACTTGATCTTCAGAAATGCTATAAAAGTGTTTTCCAATGAATAGGTAATATTTCTCACGGTGAATATCTTCTACCTGTAAAGGAATTTAAAAATATTTAGAAGACAAAAGTGTTCATTTTGTTTTGCGATTATTTCCTCATTTGAATTAACCAGTGAAGTTTTAAAATTTTGCAGGTGACAAAAGAAGCAAGAGAAGGTTGAGGGGTTTTGGTTGATAGGGTTTGGATAGGTTAAGGATGAAGAGACAATATTAATTCATGACTCCTCCCACACATATTATTATCAGTCACGTTTCATATTTTGGGTCCAGAGAAGTCACTTCCAGGAGCCATTCTACCAGTATTTACTCTGTAACTACTTTGCACTGAGCCATGTACTCAAATCTGCGGATACTACCCTGACCAAGTCACAGTCCTGCTAACAAGCAGTCGGTGAGTACAGGAGACATAGGTTGGGGGTAGACAAATAAACCACAAGTGTAGAACAGTGCAAGCTATGTGCTGTATGTGCAAGCACTTAGAAAGCACAGCTAACCTGAAACTGGTTTGGGAAAAAGGAAAAGGGCAGGGAAGCTCCTCACAGCAATAACTAAACTAAATCCTGAAGGATGAGTAGGCGATGAAGGAAGATAAAGGAAGGGAAGGGGGATACAGAGAAGTGAACTTTAAACCAGGAAAAATGTTTAACATTTGAGGGGAGTACCAAGTCTTTTACTATGGCGAGATCATGGAGTTCCGGACCTGCCATTAGCCAGTAGAAGTATGCAAACCAACTACGGAACTTAAAAAACTGTAGTAATTACATTAAGAAAGTAACAAGAATCAAGTAAAATTACTTTTAAGAATGTTTTAGTCTGGGCGCCTGCGTGGCTCAGTCGGTTGAGCGTCTGCCTTCGGCTCAGGTCATGATCCCAGGGTCCTGGAATGGAGTCCTAAGTCGGGCTCCCTACTTAGCACGGGGTCTGCTTCTCCCTCTGCCCCTCCCTCTGCCTCTCCCCCTGCTTGTGATCTCTCTCTCTCTCTCTCATATAAACGAATAAAATCTTAAAAAATGGAATGTTTTACTCTAACATATTTAAAATTGTATCATCTCAGCATGTCGATATGAAAGATTATTAATGAGACATTCTTTTTTTTTTTTTTTTTTTGTTTACCACATTTGAGAAAGCTAATGTGTGAATTACACTTAGAGCATGTCTCAAATTGGACTGGCCACATTTCAAGTACTCAAGAGACACATGTGGCCTGTGGACGCTATATTGGACAGTACAGCTATAGAGTGAAATAAAGCGAGATAACTTTGCAGAGATACTATGGGAGCAGATTAGGTTAGGACATGGTTTGTCAGCAAAATTATTTCACCTACGTAATAAGAGGCTTTGAAAAGTTTATGTGTGGGAGTAATCTGATCAAATTAGTGATGACTTCCATGTTCACTGTGGGAAATGGATTGCAGGTGGGCTCGACCGGAAGCCTATGAGTTTTAGGCAATACATGATAATATTTTTAACTAGGGAGTGACTCCAGTGTGGTGAGAAATAGGAGTCAAGAGTCCTAAGGAGAGAGCGAATGGAGAGAGGACACAGGAACAGCTATGCCACTTTTGCTTTTTTTTTTTTAACCCCTGTTGGGCCTTTGGTAGAACCATTTTGAGAACTGGGGGAAATAAGAGGAAGCATAGTAGGATTGTGAGAGAGTGTTCGGTTGGAGACATCTTAAATTCTAAGAGTTGCCTGTGAGATATCAAGTGGAATGCCACCATCTGAAAACAGGGAGATAGGTGTCACCATGATATAAATAGTAACTGAAGTCATGGGGTTGGATACTATTACCCAGAGTGAGTATGTAAAACAGGAATTCTAAATCTTGAATTTTTTGTAAGAATTAACGAGGAGGTAATTTAAAAATGCAGATTTTGGTCTCCATCCCCAAGATGCTGGTTCACTAGGTTGACATTGGAAATTGTATCTTTAACGAAAGAACTCCTAGAGTCTCTGATGCTGATGCAAGTGATGTTTAAAACACTCTTTACAAACAGTGGTGTAGAATGAGAAGAGGATCCAGAAGAAATTGCCTACATGTATGGAAGTTTAGAGGACAAAGCCCTTAAAGAAGATAGGAAAGAACCAATGGAGAGGTTAATGAAAAATCAGAAGAGGGTTGCTATTAAAATGGCAGGGGATCCGGGTTCTTACCTAAAGGGGAACAAGGTTGGTTGCATGTGGGACAGCTAGGCAGGTACTTTACTTGGTGGGGCAGTCAGCCTGGGATAAAGCCACCACCCTCTGGCTACTTCTCAAGCTGTGTGTTCTGGGCATATCTTCTCAGCCCACCACCAAACCCATCAGATTCCCAGTATCTGCAGGAAGAAGTGGTTAACTACCTCGAAGGGGGCAGAAAAATCAAACAGACTACTAGTGGGAAGTAACCACTGAATTTAATAACTAAGGTCATTAGTGACCATTCAGATGAGCTGGTAGAGGTGGAAGCCCAATTTCCATAGGTGAGCGGACAAAGAGAGTTGAGTCATTGTGTAAAAGAAGTCTTTTTAAGAATCTGAGCTATAAAAGAGAAAAATGAAGGCAGAGTGCATAAGTGGATGTTCGCTTTAGCAATAATAAGAGATACATGCACTTCTTCTGAGTCTGTCCATCCTTGTTGCGTTTCTATTGTGTGGGTTGATTCATACTGTAAAACCATAGGATTTCTGTCCATGCTTCATGGAAGGTAGTTATTAAATAATATTGTGCTTATACGTTCAAATCAGTCAAATGATGTTCAGTCATACTATCACCTCTTCTACTAATTATTGGAATGAATAAATGATTTTGCAGAATAATGGTAGCCAATTACTGATAATTTGAAAGATGTGTCAACCTACGGTGGGTTAGGACTGGATGAGGGAAGCAAGAAAGGAGGAAAAACCAGAAGCTTGAACTTGAATTTTTCAGTTTCTTTCTTACCTGTCCTCTACCAGCCAATCATGCATCTTTGGCAGAACCCACCTCCCTAGTCCAAAACTGGTAAGATTCTAGAATCCCTTGGCCATGCTAAGTCCACAAGGTAGTTCATCTCTCTCTGGTAAAGAAGAGCTTATCAGAACTTCACTGTGGTAGTAATTTTGTGTTAGCTGCTGCCTCCTCTCTCCTCCTCCACACCACACCTATTATTAGGTTAATTTAGGACTGATTGATTATCAGTCATCAGACTTATTCTTTAATAATGTTGAGTACCAGTTTAAATAGTGCACAAATGCCGTAAATATTTAAAAGATTTGCTTTGCTTCCAGTGTGAATGTGGAGAGCTATGAAGTATAAAAATTCAAATGAAACGAAATATAAATAGGAGTGTTGGAGCTTCATTTCTTTTTTTTTTTTTTAAGATTTATTTACATGTTTTAGAAAGAGAGAGAGAGGGAGAGAAAGGGCATTCAGAGGGAGAGAGAAACTCAAACACATTCCACAATGATTGGGGACCCCAACGCAGGGCTTGATCTCATGACCCTGACTGAGATCATGACTTGAGCTGAAATCAAGAGTCAGGCGCCCAGCCGACTGCACCACCCAGGAGCCCCTTAGAGCCTCATTTCTAAACATAGCTGAAAGTTCAACTAGGTTTGCAAATTAGTTATTTTTTTTGTTTGTTTCTGGCAAAGAGGATGGGTCTGTTTTGGAATGAAGCCAAATAATTTACAAGTCACATTTGCATCACTTTCAAGGTGTGCCCAGTTCGCCTCACACATGACCAATCTAACTACTTTAAAAAGGTGCCAGGCAGAGGTAGGACAGCATCATCTCAGCTGATGTCACTACTGACATATTTGGTTATTTCAGAATTGCTCCACCTACAAAACTTATTCTATATTTGAAGTTCTTATACAAATACAGAGGAAAAAGTTACTTCTTCTGAAACATTTGCAAAACCACATTTAAAAACTCTAGATTTATAAAATCGTTTATGTGCTATAATTCGCTCTAATTCCTTGAACATTATAGACACTAGTTGTATGTTTGCTAATTTGGTTTTATTATAATGCTTTATTTTTTACCATTGTTATGGAATTTTTAAAACACGAAAGCAGAGAAAATAGTAAAATGATACCCATATAACCATCATTCACTGTCAGTGGTTCATATATAAGTAGTCTTGCATCAACTCTATACTCCCTTATTGCATCCATAAATACATCAGTGTGTATATCTCTAAAAGGTAAGGACTCTTTTTTCTTTGAAGCACAATACTATTATCACATATTAAAAAAGAATTCCTTACTATCACATATTCAGTCAGTATTAAAAATAAAATGTCCTGATTATCTCATACTTCTTTTTACAATTGGATTCTTCAAATTAGGAACCAGACAGGTTCCTAGTTTGACATTCCATAATCAAATGCTGTATTTTCACTGTTTATTTAGCTGTAAATTCCAGATGAAAAGACTCGAAATGCTTCAAAAGACATTGTTTTAGGAAATTAGGGAAATAATTAAAAAGAGATGTGGTCATTATAATTTTTCAATTTGATCTTTATTTCAGTAGCAGAAATGCCACCTGGCCTGACACAGGCACTTGAACCCTCTGAACCTAAAGTCACACACACAGATTTCCAAACTTCCAGGCTTTCTGACTTTGACTTTCAACCTTTGGTCAAAATCCTAAGGGACATAATTACATATTGGATCTGGGACTTAATTAATAGGAGCCATTCTCTAGGGTCTAGTCTTTGATCTAGTCTTTGGATAGACCAATTCCCCAGGGGCTTAATAGAGCAGAGGAAGTTGGAAATTCAGATAATTCTCTTGATACTTGATTTCCATTTCCTACTCCCTTTTTTGTCTATACAGATGTAAAAGCAAAATTAGAACATAAAAGATAATACAGATGATTCATAACATTTGTCTTTGATGATGTAGCAAAGGTGCAAATATTTCCCAAGTGTGGTTCCCGTTTAATAAAAGGTTTCTAAAGGAAAACAAAATATCTCTGCTAAGGAAGTTGGTTATTTTGCAATCAATATCAACCGAAAGGGTCAAGTTACATTCCATTTACATTTGTAGCATTGCTAATAAATCAGGTATCTTAACATAAAACTCTAAAGACCTGGGAAACATACAGGAAGAGGCTCATGATGGAACCATACTCAAAAGTAGCCACTCTATTTCACGTAAATTCTAGAGAGTTTAAGTAAAGAGTAGTCACACAGGCAAGCACATAATTCGTTGTAAAGATATTCATAATGTTTTTTTGTGGATTCTCTGCCCTTAGAGTATAAAAGGCTCATATTCTGGGTCTCCCAGGACATAGCCCACACACAAATTAGGACTGGAGAACATTGACTTTGATACAGTATAGAAGCCTCAGTTTACCTGTGCCTCCAGAGAGCCAGGTAAGTGTCAGTGGAGGGAATTTGGTTGTGGACTTGTATAAAGTTGGCAGTGCCATTCTAGTGATTCAGCCACTGCTATCTTTATAGCTTCAGAAAAACATTTTTGTTGGCAAAAACTATTTGGCCTTTCGTTTCTTAAAACAGGAGTCGAGAATTTAGCAAGTACATCTTCTTCTCTCTTTCTTTCACTCTCTGTCTCTGACACGCACAGACACACATATGATAAATAGCTTAGTGGTTTAAGATCAAGGGCTTTTGAGCTTGAACTGTGGGTTTGAACTTTAGCAGATATCCCCAGTTGGGCAAGTTATAGAACTTCTCTGCAGTTATTTTCTTATCAGTAAAATGGGTGTAATGACAGTAAATAGGGTTGTTGTGAGAAATAAGAAAATGTATGCATGGACTCAGGACTTAGGAAAGTTCTGATGCCTAGTAAACATTACTCTTGCCCATCATCTTAGGAAAGTTCTGATGCCTACTAAAACATTCAATAACTTCATTAGTAGTGGCAGTAACAGTATTAGGATAGAGAAGTTACAAAATGCCGATAACCTTCCCCAAATCCCACCACTATTAATGCAGTTTACGAACTACTTCCACGTGTTTATTTCTCCAAACACACCATCTCATTGTATGCTCTATAGTGTTACACCGGGCGTCCAGTCAAACCAGTCATTCGAGGCACTTTGTTGGACCTTTAGAGGACCTTGTTGGTAATGACAGCTCCCGTGGCCCTTTGTCTGGAGGAGTTTAGTTAGGGACAAAATACAAAGACACACAGAGAAAGGGGGAAACATTGTGGGGAATGGGACTTTAAAACTGATTAGAGCTATAAAGGAAATAAATAGTATATAATGAGAAGAGAATCATGCTAAGTTAGTGCAGTCAAGATAGAGATAGCCTCTTGGAGAAAGTGAAACCTGAAGGATGAGAAAGTTTCTGGTAATCTAGATTATTGTTTTTAGCTGCAGAGCACTGTACCATATAAATACACCATGAAAATTACTTTTTTTTTTTTTTTTAAGAAAAACAAATTCCTTCAGGTCATGATCCCAGAGCCCTGATTGAGCCCCGCATCAGGCTCCCTGCTCAGTGGGGAAGTCTGCCTCTCCCTCTCTGCTTATCTCCCCCACTCATGCTCTCTCTCACTCTCTCTCAAATAAATAAAATCTTTAAAAAACAACAACAAATAAAAGAAAAACAGATTCCTGATTAGATGCTATTAATGCTGGAAAATCAACAGATACTCTGTTGTAAGCAGTATATATTTTTTAAGGATTTTATTTATTGATTTGTCAGTGAGAGAGAGAACAAGCAGGGCGAGCAGCAGCAGAGGGAGAGTGAGAAGCAAACTCCCTGCCCAGCAGGGAGCCTGATGTGGGGCTCGATCCCAGGACCCTGGAATCACGACCCAAGCCAAAGGCAACTGCTTAACCGACTGAGCCACCCAGGAGCCCTGTAAGCAGTATTTTACGAAATTCCATTGTGGTCCATATTAACAACATTTTGCTGGGTAATTGATGATGGTGGTGATAGGGACCTTACTGTTCCTTTGATTATACCTTATTAGATGTCAGGGACTTTGCAAAGCATTTTGCCTACATTATCTTATTTACCTGTATTAGTTCATTTAATCTTCAAAGCAGCCCTGGAGTGTTTCTGGTAAAATATGGCAGATGGAACATGTGTGTTTATTTTTTCTCAACTAAAAATGACAAAAATGAAGTAAAGAAATCACAAAGACACAGCAATAAAGACAGAAAAGATAAGGGGCAAGAGTAATAAACAGTTTGAAAGATAGAAAGGAAATGGTGAACTATTTCCTCAGAGAATTTAGTCCTTGGGAATGGGAATAGCAGGAAGAAGGAAGCCTGTTGGGGCTCTAGCACCCCAGAAACACTTGAATTGTAAGCACTGGGCCCCTATGAAAAAGGAAGTGAATGCTATGTCTGGAAACAAGAGGATGTTTGAAAATCTGGGTAAGGAGCTGACTCCCTCATCTCCTTATGAGTGTGTGTATTTAAGAGAGTTAAATCATGGTCTTCCTTATTGAAAGTCAACAGCAGACACCTAAAATTGATGAGATAGCAGGATAAGCATATCATTTTAAAATATGGACATAATTCCCTGGAGAAAAGCTAAAGTAATGGAAAGTTTTGTTCTGGGAAGTAGATCCTGGAGTTGGTAATACACTGCTGTTTCTATTCTATTTTAACTTTTTTTTATTGTGGTTAAATATACGTAAAAAAGTATATCATTTTAGCCATTTTTTAAGGTCTGACACTCAAGCAAACAGATTTTATTAGTATTTATTAGTAGATGAAGCAAAATCCATTAAAAAGTTCCACTTCTTTCTTGCTAGCATCTAAGATATTCAACAATATAATCGAATGGATTTAAATCATTGTATTTGTTCTTGTGGTAAAGTATACACAAAATTTACCATTTTAGCCATTGTTAAGTGTATAGTTCAGTTGCATTAAGTAAATTCACAGTGTTATGCAGGCATCATCATTATCCTTTTCCAGAATTTTTTCATCATCCCAAATTGAAACTGTACCCATTAAACATTAATTCCCTACTCTCTTCCTCGCCCTCTCTCCCCTACCACCTGGTAACCTCGGTTCCAGTACTTTCTGTCTCAGTGTGCTGTTCTAGGTGTCTCATATCAGAAAAATCATAAAATATTTGTTTTTGTGTCTGACATATTTCACTTAGCATAATGTTTTCATGATTCATTTGTATTGTAGCATGTAATTTCTATTTGAAATTTAAAGCTAATGTTAATGTATTGCTTTCATAAAAATAGAAAGCAAAACAAACGAAACCCTGCGAAATAGTGCTCAGTTTTTAGGTGCTGAACTCGAAGCTGAATGATGAGGTTTAAGAAGGGTCTTTCAAGGCCACAGCTAGTAAGTTAACAGAGCTGTGCTTCCCAATCGGATTCTATCTCCCTGATGCTTACCAAATCAACATTTTTTTTTAAATCCGTGATTACTTCACACGTGGATTATTGCTATAACAGCTTCCTAATGTATTCATTTTCTATTTCTGCTGTCACACGTTACTTCAGCGTTGGCGGCTTAGAATAATACACATTATTTTACAGTTCTGTCGGCCAGAGGTCTGACATGGGTCTCACTGGGCCACACTCCTTCGGGAGGCACCCATTCCCCTGCCTTTTCCAGCTTCTAGAGGCCACCCACGTTCCTTAGTTCGTGGCTTTCTTTCTCGAGCAACATAGCATTACTCGGTGCTTTCATAGTCACAGCACCCTCTGACTTTCCTGTCTCTGTCCACCTTGGCGATTACATTGAGCCTGCCCGGCTAATTTGGGATCATCTGCCCATCTCGAGGTCAGCTAACTAGCTACCTAACTCTATCCGCAATCTCTACTTTCCTTTGCCGCGTATACTAACATTCACAGGTTCGAGAGATCAGAATGTGGATATCATTTGCAGGGGGTGGTGGGAGGCATTATTTTGCCTACCCATCTAATTGTATTACCTACTTCCTTCTTGCCTGTGATCATGACGCTTGCTTAAAATCCTTCATACTGCCTTCAGGGTAGCGTTCAGACTCTTCTGTATGGTATACAAAAGCCTGGCTTACTGGTCCTGTCTCATCTCTTCTAATCCTGCGTGTCAAAAACACACATCAGCACCTCGGGTTTTCAGTTCCCCAATTGAGAACCACACTTTTACTCATTTCACCCCTCTGCTTGCATTGCTCTGCACTCTGCCCTTCATTTGGCTCTGTCCTACTCATCTTCAAGTCAGCCCTTGGATGTCACTTCCTTTTGGAAGGCGTTTTTGCTTTGGTTGCCACAGCAACCCATACCTATCTCCAGTATAGCACTTTTCATACTGTACTGAAATTGCCTCCTTTACAATCTCCTTGGCCGGATTGTAAGCTACTGAAGGGCAAGAGTCCTGTTTTATTCACCCTCATTTCCTAACTAGTTAACAAGAGTAGCTTACCAACATAAAAGGGACACAAACTTTTGCTTGAAGATATTTCCAACCCTTAATTAACACTTGTCTGTTTTTCCAAGGGAGACTTGCAGAGGATGGAGATAAATCTAAGGACTGGAGTGCAGTGAACAATTAAACCCCTAAGTGAATTTCACTTTAAATTTGCTGGGATATATTTGCCTGTACCTGACCGAGTCTTTATTGATGAGCACGTTAATAGCCCACTTTTACATGACTGATCAAATTTGTTAACATACACTTGATTCTGCTTAATTTTTAATATAACTTTACTGGTATAAATAAATACTTGAACAACTACATCAAATAACCATAAAGAGGGGAAAGCTTTCAACTAAATGTATAACCAGATTGGCTAATTAACTTTCTAATTTAAGAGACTGTGGAATAAACATCTCCCTTGGAATTGATTCAAGCTAGTCAAGCTGAAAGATAAAGCAAAAAAGAACAAATGTTCACATTATAAGTATCTTGAAATGTTTTTATGCTACTCTTTATTCCATTTAAAATTTCCATTGACCTGTAACGTTTACAGACTGAAAAACCACCAGTTTATGGTTCTGCAGATTTTTTTTTTAATTACCAACCTTTGCAGAGAAACTAATACAGATATCCTCACAAAAATTGGGATAGCCTTGATATAAGAGGAAAAGTAATGCAAGTATTAAGAACATACCCTCCAGAGCCAGGCTGTTTGGACTGGGGTCCTGTGTCGGCCACATGCTACATAACCACCTCAGTTTTCTTCATCTGTGAAATGGGCATAATGATATTTACCTTGCGGGGCTATACAGGGATAAAATAAGTTATCATATTTAACTCATTTAAGCTAATCGTCACATTTCAAACTCTACAGCTTCCTGTATTTAGGGTGGGAAGAAAGACTGTGAAACCTAATTGCCTAGAGAAAGCAACTGTCACTGTAATTGGAATGAAACCTGAGTTGACGAAATCACTGGAGGCTGTAGGTGAGATCATCTATGAGGAAGCAAGCCAAGCATAGTAGGTTCTTAATTATTGACCACTGCCAGAATTATTCCTCAAAAAACACTGGGGAGTATCTAGAACTTCTCTAAAGACGTGAAATGGTAAGAAGAGATGGTTTATGAGATTCTGTGCAAAGAATGTAAAAATGGCTTATTCTAGTAAAAATAAAATATAATTTGAGCTTTACTTAGAAACAGTGCAAGAAAAATTTGGAAATCGCTAAAAGCTACTCTTGTTTTGACAATTCATTTATTGCCTTCCTTGATGTTTAGAATTTTGCTGCATTCTTGCTGTCAAATTTTTAATAAATAAAGGTAAGCAATATTTGTTAAGTGAAACCTAGTGTATCTTGATTTTTAAAAGATGTATTTGTTTTCATAAATGTCAGTTGTAAAATGGGTCTCATTAATTATCTTGGAATCTCTAGGCAAGATTTGAAATATGCTCTCACGTAATGACATTTTAAATAAATTTTAAAAATGAGTTTATTAATTTTAACCAGTTAAACAACTGAACTGCTTTAAAAAATATTTACATGGAGAGGCACCTGGGTGGCTCAGTCAGTTAAGCGTCTGACTTTGACTTTAGGTCACGATCTCAAGGTCCTGGGATGGAGAGGGCTGGACTCCTGTGCTCAGCGGGAATTCACTTCTCCCTTTCCTCTCTCCCCCTCCTTCTCCCTTTGCCCGTTCCCTGCTTGTGCATGTGAGCACGCTCTCACTCAAATAAATAAACAAAATCTTAAAAAAATATTTACATGGTAACTTACTGCTAATTCACTTCCATGTTGATAATTTTCTTTAAGTTGAACACTAACCATCCATAAATCCTCTTTGAACTTGCAATGTTCATGTGGATTATTAATGTTGCTTTTTAAATTCCTTTGGACTAGGAGTTAAGGTTTGGAAAGTTGTTTTTTTTTTTTTTTTCCTGTGCTTTCAGAGTTCTAAAAGATCCAAAATTGCTGCCTGCTGGCATCTAGGCCTCCATGCTTGGTTCAAGTGACTGCTTACCAGTTTGATTGAGAAGTTGGCAGTTTGTCTAGTTTTCCTTTTGTCCCTTTGTACCACACTACCCTTAGGAAACTAGGTAATCATGTTTCTTCCCTTCTTAAAACTTCCTCTGCAGAAAAGGCATGAAAAAATATACTCTCGCAGCAGTATAAATAAGTAATAAAATAGTGGTGGCATCCCTTTGGGTCAAAGTCCCTTTGGTTTCAAGTCCCAGGAATAAAGTTCTAAATGTAGAATTCCAGGGATTGATGAGCACGATATACTAGGTCTGGGACAAGACATCTTCCTGGTACCATCACGTGGGCAAATGTGTGATCTGCCTGTTACTGTGGCTCCAGCTGTGAGCTTCTTCCTTTCACTCATTCTTCTGAGTGGATATCACTTCTCCTAGGCTAGGTCTCATTCCCATTTTTGAAAGCACTTGCCATGGTAAATCAGAAACTTTAAGCCTCTCCATTGTTGTCGTTCTTCCTGTCTAATGTTGAAAGTTCTTTTGTGTTGCAGTGAACCAAAACTGAGGGATCTTCCTAGTGTAATGTTAGCATCATCTAGGCAAATGACATTAAGAGTTAACTTTTCTACTGGAAATGGAGAGTAGTTTGTTGTTTTAATTGTTTCATTTCTCCAATCTATTTTCGTTTGTGCAGATAGCCTGAAACTCATTTGATTGCTTAACCCTACCAACTCAGAATGGTTTCACCTGACAGGCACATCAGTTAAATTTGTCTCTCTCCCTGACTTTGGGGTGGGATGGGTTGCTCTCTCCCTGACTTTGTGTACCCTCCTCAACGTGGTGGGCTCTGTAGGAGAGGATGGTCTTGTCAGTCACATGAGTCCTGCTCATTTAGAAAGGGCTACAAGGGCAGCCTTCTGCTCTAATGAGAGCTTCCATGCAAACTCTCACAGTCTATTTTAATTTTAGGAATAGCGAGTCTTCAGATGAGATGGCAGAGCCATAATTTCTCATGGGATCAGGAAAAGACTGCCCCACAGATCCCACTTCCCATCCTGACCGTGGGCTTGACATGTTAGATGTCACACAGTGCTATGGGGCTTAAAGAACAGAAATGGGGTGTGCCTTTTACATTTCTCTGGCTTCAGATCTGGAGAGGGGGGCCTCAGTCTCCAGGCTGAAACGTACATAGTCTCCAAAAGTGAGTAGATAGTTGTTAATTTTGAGGCCTAGGTTTATATATTCTTTTTTCAATTCATTAACACCTTTTCCGGGTACTTTGTACCCCCTACCTCAGGGCTGTATATCCATATAATCTAAACTTCCTTGTTCTCTTTCCTCTAGGCATGACTTTGTCTGAACCAAACTTTTTGGCCAAGTAAAAATCATTTTTAAAAATTTTTTAAAGATCTTATTTATTTATTTATTTGAGAGAGAGAGAGAGAGAGAGAGGGAGGGAGGGAGCACAACTAGGGTGGGGGCAGAGGGAGCTGGGGGCAGAGGGAACAGGAGATGCAGGCTTCCCACTGAGCAGGGAGCCTGACATGGGGCTCCACCCCAGGCACCCTAGGATCATGACCTGAACCGAAGGCAAATACTTCGACTGAGCCACCCACGTGCCCCTAAAAATCAGAGTTTAAACTGAATATAAATATAAGGAGTTTTATCTTTAGTTATTACTAATCTAATTCATGGAAAGAACAATTGTTTGAAAGGTCTAATGTCTTTAAATCAGTAATGTTCTTTAGAAATTTAATTAAAAGTTCTTAACTTTGTTGTGGATGGTGACAATTTTTTCCTCTACTAGAGGGAAACCAAGTTTATGACACAGACTTCCTTTAGTCACAACTGAAGATTGAGGTAGGAAGTGTGGTTCTTATTTTCTGTATTTATTGCAGCTGGTTCTTTTCTAATCCTCTGAGGAGCAAAATTTATTTGACAGAAAGTGAGAAAGCACAAGCAGGGGGAGCAACAGAGGAAGAGGGAGAAGCAGGCTCCTCACTGAGCAAGGAGCTTGATGGGGGGACTCAATCCCAGGACTCTGGGATTATGACCTGAGCCAAAGGCAGGTGCTTAACCGACTGAGCCATCCAGGTGCCCCAGGCCATCAGATTTATCATATCATGACTCACAAAGATAGATTGGTCATGCTTAATATTTTAGATACGTGGAATAAAACTGACTGAAGCAGTGTGAATGAGTAAAACAAATGAAAAGTAAACCATTTACAAATAATTCAGTACTCTCTTTACCCCCAAGCTTATGCAAATCATATATACTGTTTTTATAGTTCAGGTGAGCTTCTTTATGAATCAAAGGGGATGGATAGAAAAAAAATAACTCTTTTAAAAAGTTCTATGATGCTGGGCACCTGGGTGGCTCAGTTGCTTTAGTGTTCCTCCACTCTTGATTTTGGCTCAGGTCATGATCTCAGGTTCATGAGATCAAGGCCTGCATTGGGCTTGTCGCTGTGTGTGGAACCTGCTTGGGATTCTCTCTCCCATCTTTCTCTCTTACACACATGCTCTCTCTCTCTCTCTTTCTTAAATAAATAAAATGTTAAAAAAAAAAAGAAAGTTCTTTGTTTCTAACATATTAGAAATTCCTTATTTTGACACATTCCTTATATATAAAATGGGCAAAAATAAACCATACATTCCAGTGATATTTTTGCAGCACTCGCCATTGTTTAACTCAGCAGGTGATTTTGAGTAAGCCTTCAAGTCATTTGCTGAGATTCCTTTTCCCAGTAGGAAAAGTAACATACTAGTTTGCAGCTCATTTACCATATGTAGTAATTTTACTCTAAGTCTTGCCCTAATCAGAGTGCATATACTTGATCATATATGAATGTTTGGGTAAATGTAAAGAAGTGGGAGGAGATATGGTCTATTTTCAGGTAGGTTTACTGTATAGTTTTATGCAAGGATGATTTTTAAAATATGTAACAGTTGGTAAAGCAAGGGCACCAACCAATTAGAATGAAAGTCTTTGATAACAGGTGGGTCCTATAGGTTCCCCCCCCACCTTAGCCAGGCATTAACCCCTTAGTTCCTGAAATGTGGGAGGTCTGGAGAATCCTGAGAAAAAGGGCTGGTACAGGGGTGGGGTCTTGAGGAATCTGACTTAGAACTGCAGCTGTTGACCAGCTTGTATGGAAGTATTTGAATATGTGATGAATCAGTTCAGCTACACTTGTGTGAACCAGCTGAACATTAAATAAGCCTTATAAAATGAAAAAGCATTATAGGTACCCTAAGATATAAGGAATGCAAGTACTGTATCTTATTGATATTTAGAAGAAGGATACTGCATATATGGTAAAGGTACTGATAATAATGTGGTCAATGAAATAATTATGAGCCTTAAAATATAAGGGTAAT
Organism: Potos flavus; assembly: GCA_028534135.1. Lineage (NCBI taxonomy): Eukaryota > Metazoa > Chordata > Mammalia > Carnivora > Procyonidae > Potos > Potos flavus. The sequence continues at coordinate 138,079,994 of CM052883.1, forward strand.
TTGGAAACTTTTAATGCTTTGTACCTAGAAGATGTACCATATTAACTTTATGAAATCTAAGGACTCTAGTTTTACATTTATGAAATCTAAGCACTTTAGAATAAATTTATACCAATTCCCTTAATATGTCCATAAATCTGAAGGACCATGGTCATGGTCTCCCACAGTTAATGATTATGGTGGGACTTGAAGAGAGGACCAGACTTAATCCCTCCCCTATACCTCAGGAGTCCTCTCTGCCTAATAACAGATGTGGAAACTCGCAGTAGTGGGGGTCAATGGATTGACTTTCCCAGACAAGAAAGAAGGGGTATGAGAAGCTTAGTATCTTGACAGTCCATATTTTACTAAGCACCTAAAAGATGTTCTTTGTAGAGCTACAAAACAAGGAATCTTGCTTCACAAAGATAAATATGCTGAACAGCAGAGTATGTAGCCATACTAATGGGGTTTGGATCTCAGTTCTCCTCCCTGTTTGTTTTGTGATCTTAAACAAGTTACTTAACTTCCTGTGCCTCAGTTTCCTGGGGTGGGATAATATCTATTTCACTGTGTTATTAATATATATGTAAAGCACTTAGGAAGTACCTGACATATAGTAAAGCTTGCTATTACTATTGATCATGGTTTAATGCACTCTGCTAGACATCAATAAGGCACTCCCAGAATTCACTGTGTTGAATAGATTCTGGCTGGATGCAGAAACAGGCACGCCAGACAGAATACAGATAAGCCTCACCATGAAGATTAAATAACTGCAGGAAGCAAAGTAATGGAGCAAAGGGAAAGTGTCCGGAGCCACCTTTTAAGAAAATATGGATTATGAATTGCTTAAGAAGAGGGGAGGAGACAATTCAGATGGCAGGTATGGTGTGAGCAAAGGAATGGGAGCAAGAATGAGCACGAGGTAGGCAGGAGTCCATGGAATTGCTTGGCTGGATCAGGAGTTTTTGCCGTTGGGTGTTATGAAATAATCGGCGAATTGGGCAGTAGGAGGTGGTGGAAGGCCGTGGAAAGTTGCCAGAGTCTCAAGAATTACCATAAGTGAGCGACTGCTCTCTGAATTCAACTTTTTCTTTTAGACTTGGAAGGCCCACAGGAAGTGCACTTGAGAATAAATTGTGGGGTGGGGAGAGAACTATGCAAAATACCTTGTACTTAGCACTAAATATTAGTTCCTTTTTGCCCTAAGAGAGGTTATTTTAACAAAGGGATGGGGTTAAGTTAGTGTAGATGTTTAACTTATGTATAGATGAACATCTCAATTTATCAATCTGAAACCTTTCGGCTAAAGCGTTTGCGCTTACATCTTACATTACTCATCCGCCTCCCCAGGGCTGCAGCAACCGACATGCAAAACCAGGAGAAAAGGCGAGCGGTAAAGGGCGCTCCACGCATGCGTTAGAAGCCGCCCCAACTCCCCCGCAGCGTCCTTTCTTGGAACAAAACTACCGCGGAGCCACGGAGTTCCGCAGTTTACGTAGGCTCGAATTTCTACTGCTCGGTCTGTCCGTGTGGAATCCGAAAGTGGTGCAGTTCCCTTCCGCAAGTTGCGTTATACGAAGTGAATGGCTGGGTGGTGCGTGTACGCCCAGAGCGTAGCACCCATAGGCGGACGGGGTGCGGCTGCGCAGGGACCTGAGTGGGCCTTATACGCCGGTAGCGTAGCGTGGTGTCTGACGCGCGGGCCTCCGCGACGCACTTAGCGCAGCCGGCTTTGGTGAATACACGATTTGGTGCAGCCGGGGTTTGGTACCGAGCGGAGAGGAGATGCACACGGCACTCGAGTGTGAGGTAACTATAAAACCCCGATTTGTTTACATTCCCTCCCCCAGAACCGGCCCTATGCGCGGCGGAGACTGCGAGTCCCGGGACGGCGGGGGGGTAGAAAGGGAGACAAGAACCGGGGAGTCCGGGCTGGGTCCCTCGGGGATCCGGGCGCTGCAGTCAGCGGCGGCGGCGGCGGCAGCGGCGGCGAGTCGGAGCAGAGCGCGCGGTGGGCTGCGCGTGCGGCGCCGCGGCTCCTCGTGTGCGCTCTGGGCTGCCGCGGGGTTGGCGGCCGGGCAGCCTTCCTTCCGCGTGCGAGATCCCGCGCTCGACCCAGCCTCCTGTCGAGGCTGGGGACCCGCGCGGGGAGTGGGGGATGACCGCTGGGCGGGCGGCGGCGGTTAGGGGGCTGCGCGCGGGCGGCCTGGGGGCCGAGGGTGGCGTCGCCAGAGGAGGCGGGGACGCTGTAGCCGGAGGGTGGGAGGATCCGCAGTCAGGCCTTGGAAGGACTTGCGGCGGTGACGAATGCCCTGATTTTTCCTGTCCCGTCCTTCCCGTCGGTCTCTCATGGGGTCGGGCGAGGGGCCCCCGGGATGGAGCCTGGGAGCCGCTGTTCCGGCACCGGGAGGCTAACGGACAGTGGCGCCTGTGCTCCTATCGCGGGAGGCCCGGAGGCCTCGTGGAGGCTTTCCTTCCCCACCAACCGAAAAGCCGAGGGGGGACGCGGGGGAGTTAACACTGGAGCGGGCCGGGGTCCCCGGAGCTGAGGGCTGAGGGTGGGGCTGAGGCTGAGTCGGTGGGGGAGGCCGGGTGGGCCCAAAGGTGGCGTGGCGGTCCGGGCTTTGTTCCTGGAAGCCCTGCGGCGGTGAGCGGCGTGGGTCCCGGCTGGGGAAGTAGTAGGAGAGCCGCCGCAGCCCTCCCCTGTTGTAGGGGTCTGCTCAACTCGCTTCTCCCTTGGGATCCTCGAGTACCCCAGCTAAGAAGGGGCCTTGTGAGGGCGCGGGCGATAATGTTGAAGATCTTCCCCTGCCTTGTGTAAAGAACTATTCACGTGGGAGCCTGTCCATATGGGCTGTCTTTAGTAGTTGGGCACGAGAGGAAGAAGTATCAGCAACATCCGCAGCCCTCATTGGAAGGGTCGTTCACACAAGTCCCTGTTTTAAGTAGTAAAGAGTAACATTAAAGTACATAATTTTTTTAAAAGTAGGTTATACTGTTGTTTTTGCGTTTTTTTTTTCTTTGATGTCGTATACACTATTCGGTGTTCTAGTTTTATTTTGAAACAGTCATTCTCGATGGAGAAAACTAGCATGTGACAGGTTTACGTAATTAAGAACAAGTAATACACTGGAAAAGATGGAAATTTAGAACGTAATTAATGCAGCGGAAAACCTTAAATCAAGACTTTCGTATACTTTTTTTTTTTTAAAAGACTTCCTGTTCTACACATTTTGAGTACCTTTATGAGTCAGTCACTGGTTCAACACTTTGGGGGTCCATACCAGACAACCCATGACCCTATACTCGCTGACTATTCTGGTAGGGAGGGAGAGAGAAATAGTATCAGTGACAAGTGGTATGAATAAAATAATGATGTACTGGAGGGATTTTTTTTTTTAAACTTATGTAATGAGGCTGATGATTTCGAAATGTGGAATATATAGGATGACAAACCAATTACACTGAAATAATCAAAGATTAAATAAGATGAATCCATGTTTTAATAGAGCATTAAATATCAAGAGTAGTTTCAGGTCTAATGCCATATTCAAACTAGTGAGGACTGAATTATCTTCAAAGGATATAATTTGTATGATTTCTTCTGATAAAGTATCTGGTACTACATATTCCTTTGGCTTTGCCTACATAACTGAAAGGATTTTCAGAGATTAAGATGAGAATGTATTTTTTATATTCACAAGCCTGAATTTTGTACACAGACTCCTGGTTCAGAATCCCTGTGTAAGAATGACTTTGATGCTGCTACTTAAGTGGTCAGGGAAGACCCTTCTTATGAGTTGATACCAATAATATGTTGTGTGATAGGCTGTATTCTTCCCATTACCAGTTTCTATTCTGCAACTTAAAAGCCAACAGGTTCTCCCTTTTTTTGAGTACTTTTAGGAGGCCTGAGTATGGCATGCAAGTACTGCGCTAGGGGTGGGTTTTTGTTTTACTTTTTTACTGCTTTATGGAGAATATAGGATATAGGTGTTATAGCAAGGGAAATTATAGTTACATTATAATTAAAGAGAATTTACTTTGTTACTCAGTTATCTCCAACCTCTCTATCCTCAAGTATTGCCCAGTACTGGAAAAAATTTAGGGCATTGGAGTGAGACTTACTGTTTAGAACTATGACCCATCATTATCATTAACTAGTTTGGTGAGAAAGTTTCTTTATCTTAATCTTTTATCTATGAACTTGTGCTAAAAAACCTGCTTCATGGGTTTACTGTGATCTTTATAAATGACATGATGAAACATCATTTTACCTTCTTTCCTATGTACAAATGTTTAAATTTTTCCTTAGTGGTTGGAGGACTACTACCTATCTTTAACTCTGATAACTTGATTAAGGTTAGATGGTTTCTACTGGGCCTTTGCCAGAGATACAGTTATCCTGTTGTTACTGTTCTGTTACTTAAATATAATCATAGAATTTTTTTCTGCCTCTCATTTTTTAACTTAAAATTCCCTATGTACATCTTGTTTTCCCTGTCTTACTAAATCCTTGAGGCGCCACATACTTCACAACTTCTTGTCACACAGTGCTCATGACATTATTCAATGAATGGGCAAAGCTTAAAGGTTAAAATGTTAAGTTTAAAATGTTAATTAACAAAACTTAAATTAAGCATTAACCCAAGGGAATACTTTGGATAAAAATATCAGTCCTTGTCTCTGTAGTGCTTACCTCAGTGGAAATGCCATGGGTTTTGCTTTTATCAAAAGGACATTATTGGGGTGCCTGGGTGGCTCGTTTGTTGTGTCTGACTCTTGGTTTGGTCTCAGGTCATGATCTTGGGGTGATGAGACAGAGCCCCGCATAGGGCCCTAAGCTTAACACGGATTCTGCTTGAGATTTTCTCCCTCTCCCTTTTCCCCTCTTCTCGTGTTCTCTCTGAATCAATCAGTCTTAAACATTACTAATGCATTTTAAACTGATACTCAAGATGCAAGAGAAATTACATAGTAGAAAAGGGAAAGAAGAGCAGCCAATCAAAACAGAAAGCTATCCTTTTTCCTTTATAACAAATTTTATAACACTATAAAGTTATCTTTCATTATAATGCAATTTTCATTAAAAATACACTCACCTTGATTTAAAGTTTACGTGTTAGAATGCCCAGGCTGTCCCAGCAGCTCGATGCTGCCCCCTAGTGTTAGCTTCTCCTTCACCTTCCTCTTTTCTAAAACAAGATCTATTTAAATTAGAATTTGATTCCTTAGTGCAAGGTGATAATCTAGACTACTTGGGGGTTAGTGTCACTAATAAGATGGACATAGTCATTTTGAATTGGTTAACTTTGGTTGCTTTTAGCCCCTTGTTTTTCACGTATGGAGTGAGTTTTGGGTGGAGATAGGACAGTCAAATGCCAAGTTTCCCTGCAAGAGTATATGTGGGATTTTTCAAAACGGGAGGAAATGTATATGTTAAAGGTGTGTTTTTGAGGTTAACTTTGTATATGAATAACAGCAATTTTATTCACTTAATCTGGGCTTATGGTGTGAAAATAGTGATGCAAAAATTTGCTTTCTGGCGTAATTTAGTCTCATGCAGCTTTGTATTGCCTCAACTGTACTGAAAATAAAATTTGAGAATGTTAAAATTACATGATTTTTTAAAATTCAAGTTTATTTTGATGTATGACTTAGAATGATTTCTGAAGAATAAAGAGTCTCAAGGACTGTGATAACCACAAGATTTCCTGTAGTCATATAAACTCTAAGGTTTCAAATTAGACCAGTTACCAATATGCTGATCTACTTTTTTGTTAATTTCTGTTTCTAATTCTGTGAGTTGGTCCTACAATGACTGTTAAGTTTTTTTCCAAAATAAGCAAATGTATTTTCAATAAAATAAGCTGCAATTAGAATATTCAAAAATGTTTCTAGTAGGTATGAAGGCGATTTTACTATGGAAATTGTGAAGTTTTAAATAACAGTAGCATTATTGAAGTTATTTCCAACTGTTTAAGAGACTACACAATGTTTACACATGTTAAAACAACACAATAATTGTTCTATGACATGACATATAATAGTGCCAAATTTTATTTTTGTTATCAGAACATAAAGTTTTTTTGATTGCTAGATATAGGGATTGGATATTTAACAGATTTTTAATACTTGATTTTCATATTAAAAGATGTTAGAATGGGGTAGTGGTTGGTAGCAGTGGTTACAGGTTTTAAGTAAAAGGATAAAATCTAAAATCTTTTACAAGTAATATTTAAATTGTTTTAACTAAGAGTTAGTGGTAGATGATTTTATAATAACCTAATTTTATAATTATATCTTATAATTACTCATTATATTGTGGATATTTTACTGCTGAAATTGAGGAAGACATGAGGTAACACTTGCTTTTGCAGTAACATTTCTAACAGCCATGTTTCCACTTAATATGTACCCTACTTTGGGGGACCATCCATTGCATTCAGAAAAGAGGTTTTTGGGGATTAGAAGAGTGAATCAGAATGTTGTAGGAAGTATCTTTCTCTTACTAATATAGTAAGATTATGTCATAGGGCCAGAAATAAGAATTACTATGAACTGAAGTATGAAAGTTATTTTTAATCCTGCAGTGATTAAGACTTGTCAGTCATTGATCACTTCAGTTTTAGATTTATTTTCATTCATGTGGAAATTAGGAAATCTAAATGGTCTTCAGTTGTAGTAACAAAATCACAAAACGACTGTCCTATTACTTTAATGCCTTTAAAAAAAAAAAAGAAACCATTTCCATGCCCTCATACCCATAAGCTTTTTTCTGAATTCACTTTATGTATTTTGTGAGTTTTGAGTTTTAAAATAGTGGTTTCCCTTAACGTTGTCTGCTGAATTTGTAATTTAAAAAAAATGTGTAGATTAAGTCAAGGGTCAGCAAGCTGTGGCCCATCCACCAAATCAGCCTGCTTTAAATATTGGAAAACAGCCTCCTTATCCACTTACATATCATATATGGCTGCTTTTCGCCATAATGACAGAACTATATAGTTGACTTAGTCTGCACTACCCACAAAACCTAGAATAACTGGCTTTTTTAAGTCTGCCAATCCCTGGATCCAGTTCTTAATGCTTTATAGTTATTTGACGTGTAGGTATAATTTAAAATAGTTAAATTGGGGCGCCTGGGTGGCTCAGTGGGTTAAAGCCCCTGCCTTCGGCTCAGGTCATGATCTCAGGGTTCTGGGATCAAACCCTACATCGGGCTCTCTGCTCAGCAGGGAGCCTGCTTCCCCCTCTCTCTCTGCCTGCCTCTCTGCTTACTTGTGATCTCTCTCTCTGTCAAATAAATAAACAAAATCTTAAAAAAAAATAAAATAGTTAAAATTTCCTAGAACCTATAAGAGTTAAAAACCAGTAGAAAAACACTCAAATAAAAATTTGTGGGTAATAATCTGAGTTCTCGGTTTTTGTTTGTTTGTTTTTACCTAAATAGTATAGATGCTTTTTGTTTCTACCCCTTTCCATTTTCCCTCCATAGGAGGGATGGTATCTTTATTATGCTTGGAGTTGGAATATGAAGCCCTTGGCCTTCAACCTTGGGTTACCACCTACTTCCGTCAATTGTTCTACTTCTGTAGCATCTCTCACAGTTTACCTTCTCTAATTTAAAAGGCGATAGTGTCTTCCTTGTACCTCCTTTAGGGCAGAAAATGTTTCATACTTATTTTTATGCCTTCTCCCTGATCTGTTCCCTTCCCTTTCCTTTTTCTCTTCTCCTCTCACACCTCTCATAAAGTAACTTACGATTGCATGTTTACAGGCCTGTGAACAAATGTTTTGGTGTAATACTTCTCAGTACACTTCTGCTGAGGATGAATTATTACTCTATTTTGATTATATGAGAAGAAATAGTCTTTGTGCTGTGTTATAGAGGAACATAACCTCTAGATGAAGGGGCTATGGAAAGATTGATTTTATATGCCTTATCAAGATATATAGAATAATATGATTAGTTATTATGTAAGAAAACATCAGTAAAACAATATATTAGAAAAACATGTAACATTTATTACATGATTATATATAAAATTGCATTATATAACAAAATACAGAAAAGTTAGGTATCATATATTCTATGTAATATGTATTATAAAGCAGTGAGATCATGTTTTCCATTCCAATGGAACCTTTTTAGTGTAGAACTTCAACTGAGTTCATAATTTGTTAATGTTTGGAACACACTTTTTAAGGTTTTGTTCTAAACTGGGATACTCCAGTTTTTTTTCAAATAGAGTGAATAATTTGATGTACATAGCCAGTGTAAATAGAAGGTTCATTTTCAAGAAAATAACCATACCAATTAAAAAAATGAGGAAGGAAATCCCATATATTAAAATCAAATCACTGAAAGAGATTTTAGGAAAAAGTGCTCTTTAAAGTCGCTGTAATATTATGTAATATATAATTTAATTTACAATTTACAGCTTTTCCTATGAAGATTTTTGCCTAAATTACAAGTACCTGAAAATTTATTGAGGGTAAAAGATAAACTTTTTTAGTTAACAGATAAGGATGTATTATTTGTTAAATGGTTCTTTTTCTTTTACCTAAAAAATAAGTGAATTTAGGGGTCATGTTAATTTTAATTTTTTTTTTTAAAGAAGAAAATAATGTCAGGAGAAAAAACTTCTTAAATTTAGAGACCATAGAAGAAATTGCAAAAAATTCATAGGTTTCATTGCATATATATGAAAACCTCTACATACATGAAAGGGAAAACACTGTAATCAAAATAAAAAGACAGCACAGAACTGGATGTTTTTTGCAGAAAATATGACCAAGTCATGTTATATAAAAGCTCATATATGTTGGTAAGAATATTGAGATACCAAGAATAATGATGAAAGTAAAAATAGGGCAAAATCTTTCGTTCCAAAATTAATAGTACCAAGTACTAAAGAGAATGCTATGATCATACTGCTGGTGGCAGTATAACCAAGCTTAATTTCCCTAGAAACCAGTTTGGAAGTATGTAACAAGACCTGAAAAGTGTTAATGTTTTTTGTAGTCTTCCTCTACATCTTGAAATTTTCCAAGCAAGTAACCAAAAATAATAGCACAAATTGAAATTAAAATGATTGCATATTGTGATTAAAACTCTACAAATGCTTGTGAAAATCTTGAAACTGTAAGTTTTTCTTTCACATGTGACAAAATGTGATTTTGTTTAACAAAAGCTTAAGATTTATAATTACTGGCATTTATTTTTAGTTTTCTTTTTTCTTTTTCCCTACCGAGTAATTGCAGCATGATTTAAGTGTATTTTTAGTTTTTTTCAATCAGAGTTGTACATGAATATAAAGTAATAAATAGTTCTGTCAAGTTTTTAGGGAAAAGGAAAAAAAATCAGTCCTCACTGTCTTCCTTCTTTCATGTTCTGCCTAGAGAGACCAGGAACTCCTTTTGTTTCATTAGTCGGTTGTTTTGTTATTCACGGCAGTGTCTCCAATGTGTTCATTACTGCTTGTTGATTTTCAATTTAAGTCATTATCTGTTCAATGAAAAGATGAGGATTTATGATTCTTCTTCTTTACGTACCTTCTCCCATTATCTATACGCCTGCTTTTTTCAGTACAATTATCCTGTAATTTTGGTTTAGAACAGTAGTGTTATATTTTTATGACTATAAATGTTATATAGCTATTACAATAAACTTATTTTTTCTTTCCTGTACAACTTTGTTTTTTCCGGCATTTAATTTCTTTTCCCTGTGCTTATTTATCACGGAATCTATCTCACCTCTGTTTCTGAATGTAGCTCTGTAAGAAAGGGAATGTGCCCTAAGAAGACTATGTTTATAGAAGAATTTATAGTTTTCTTACATGTTGGACATTGTTAAACTTGATAATAAAGATGATTGATAACTGATAATGAAATCGGTAGTTTGCTACTAAAAATTAAGTAGCTTTTGGGTGCCTGGGTGGCTCAGTGGGTTAAAGCCTCTGCCTTCGGCTCAGGTCGGGATCCCAAGCTCCTGAGATCGAGCTCCACATCAGGCTCTCTGCTTGGCAGGGAGCCTGCTTCCCCCTCTCTCTCTCTGCCTGCCTCTCTGTGTGTCAAATAAATAAATAAAATCTTTAAAAAAAAAATTAAGTAGCTTTGACTGGAATTAGATTTTTAAAGATTTTGTTAAATGACAGCTGAATCCTCACTATGTTCAATAATTAAGAGTACCTTGATGGCTTAAAATAGCGATAAGGATACTTAAAAATTAATCACACAGAAAGCTTCCATGGTGAGGGGGATATAGCTTGTGTTGTCACCATCATCAAAAAATATTATAAATGCTCTAAAAATGTTCAAAAATGTTACAGAAAGATTGCCCTGGACATTGTGATTTTTTTTTTTTTTCTGTCCTCATGGAAAGGATCATTTTAACTGGCAGCACTTATGAATGACAAGCTGGTGCAAAATCAGGGACACGTAATCGTGACACCAAGGGAAGAGCCAAGATGAATGGACTGATAAAAATTTGAGAGTGGCAGTAACTATTCTTAGAATAAAGGCAACTGTCCATAGTGATGAGTCAGTAAGCATATGTGCCTAATTCAGGTCCTAAGGTTAACACTCTTAAGTCCTCTGCATGTTATGTAGGTTTGTAAGTGGAGTGAAAGAGGTTGAAGTCTATTTACTTAAAGGGTAACCTAAAATTATAAACATTTTAGTAGTTTCAAAAGGCTATCACAGTATTTTGTGACTGATAAAAGCCATTACATTTACTAATGTCAGATCAAATGTTCTTTGTATTTGTAAGTAACAGACACAGGAATATTATAGGTGGCTTGCAACAGTATGATTCCAGGCTTCCTGTAACGAAAACTTGAAAAGCGGACTTGAGATAGTTGTTTTGACTCACAATGAGAAAAATTTAGGTTTGTACATGAAACTTTAAAATACAATAAAGATGGATTTGATATGTTATGCTTGATTTGGTACATTGAATTTAGGCTCAGATGTTTTTATTCTCGTTAAAGTTAGTGAAACAGGAGCTTCACTGAATTACGTATACCCAAGTTCACTTATAGCGTGCATCTAACTTTTTATATGTATGAATCTCAGTGGAAATATTAAAAGACTGTTTGAATGGTGGTTGTTTCTTGGGAAGAGCGACATTGGCATTCCAAACTAAAACTATGGCATTAGTAGATTACGTATCTGGTCAAGTGGGGTAATAAAAAACAAAACTTGAAGCTGTACGAGGATGTAGCTGTTGCTGCTGAGAACTCATTACTAAAAATGATTTTATGCCTTGAAAAGTTTCTTTTTTTTTAATGCCTTGAAAAGTTTTGTAATATCAGTGAAACTGGTATGTTGTGATGATTCTTTCCTACTTCTCAAATACTAGTGAATTGGGTGTCTTGTAATCTAGAATCGGTCCTGGATGCACTAATGCTGAATGTGCTCTTGTATATTCTTGATAGCACTTTTTCAAAGGAATCAAAACAAAGGCACCCCCCCCGCTCCCCTGGATAGATATACTTTTTGGAAGTTAAGTGAAAGATACTCAGTGCCACATTTAATACCTTAGGGTAATATACTTGTTTTACAGAACAGCTTTATATACATTAGTTCTGTTTATGGATAAACGTTAAGTGCTATTCCCCCTGTTTTGCAGATTGGAAACAGTGACAGTGCTGGGATGAATTAGAGACAAAGGCTTCTGATCTTTGATTCTTTGCTATGTACAAAGTACTATATTCAGTGTGTATGTCAGAAATGGGATTTAAAATACGTCCTGGTTATATTACCATTAATAACTTGTACTTAAATAGCATTTAGCATTATAAGTAAAGTGGAAAAATGTTTAAAGCTTTTACCACTTGAAAAAAATACTTGTTATTTTACTTGGTTGTCTTAATTTATTGTGAAATAGAACAGGTATTAATATCCCCACTTTATAAGGGGTAATAAGACCTAAAGAGGTTAAGTGATTTGCCCAGCCACTCTAGCAAGTGAGTGGCAGAGCCAGATCTCTGAGGTCTTTGACTTCTAGAGTGGTGTTTCTTCAGCATGCAAACAGTCTCATATTGTGTGTACTGCTTGCTGTTGAATAACAGAGGGAAACCAAATTGGTATCTGACTACCAATATGGGTGTAAAGATTAGTGAAGTCATTTAGTGGTATAAATGCCAATTTATGTGATTCAGGATATATATAAAACTAATTTCTACTATTATTTAAAGAAGCCCTATAATGAGACCTTTTAAAAATGAAATCGGGATACTGTGTATATTTATTAAATGGATTTTTCACATAAAGTTTATTTAAAGTATGCTATATCTATATAATCCAGGTTGAGTGTTTTTATGATATTTTCTTTTGATTTCACTCTCATTCATTGACCTTCAAAATACCAATCCTGGAGCATTGAAATGCTTAGTTTTAAAACCTTGCTAAACAATTTATAGTATTTTTCCTATGATTATTTGTGTGTGCATCTGTGTGTGCATGTATGAGAGGGTGAACTGAGATACAAACTTCCTTTTAAAAAACACCCTCTTGGGGCTTCTGGGTGGTTCAGTCTGTTAAGTGGCTGCCTTCAGCTCAGGTCATTCTGGGATCGAGCCCTGCGGTGGGGTTCCTTGGTTAGCAGGGAGCCTGCTTCTCTCTGCCTGTCGTTCCCCCTGCTTGTGCTCCCTCTCACAAATAATTAATTAAAAAATAAAAATGTTCTCTTGAGTAAAAATATTTTTTTTTTAAGTCAAATGTCAAATAGACTATACACAGCATATACTACTGGCCTTTCCAGTAATAGCAACCTATCGTTGGAAATAGAATTTAGTGTCTATTAGTTATTTTTTTATGTCAAGCAATCGTTTTGTTAACTAATCTGTTGATAATCTTACTGACTTTTTAATATTAACAGTAAGTAATCGGAGACAGTTGGTTTTCCCTTTAAAAATTTTGGTAGTATACTTTAGATGAGTCACATTAGTAATTATCTCATGGTGATATGGTTTTATCATATATAAATATGCTGGTGTAGAGGTGCCTGGGTGGCTCAGTGAGTTAAGCCTCTGCCTTCGGCTTGGGTCATGATCTCAAGGTCCTGGGATCGAGCCCCACATCGGGCTCTCTGCTCAGCGGGGAGCCTGCTTCGCCCTCTCCCTCTGCCCGCCTCTGCCTACTTGTGATCTTTCTCTCTGTCAAATAAATAAATAAAATCCTTAAAAATAAATAAATAAATACACTGGTGTCATAGAAAGAGTCCTAGACATTCAAGTTAGAGAACTGCCACACACTTGAAATATTACATTAATCATATCATATACCTCCTCTGGGTCTTAGATTTCTATTTATAAAATAAGAGTAGTTAGTATACTTAAATATCTTTTTATCTTAAACCTTCTGTTACTCTATTACGTCTATATGAAATGAAGATAATTATTTTCTTTAGACAGAATATAGAAAGATTTGTATTGTTAGCAATTAGTGTATATTTCAGTTCTTAATATAGGTGTCTAATTTTATTTAAAAATTTGAAAATTATAATTTTGCACTTGATGCAGAAAAAAATTACCATAGAAAGCCTATAATTAAAGATGTTTATAAGCCTTTATAAAAGAACTTGGTATGGAGATTATTAACCCTAATTGCTTCTATTTGTAATAGAAATGTACACAGATATGTGTAATCATTCAGTTTGTTAAGCAAGATCCTTTGGTTACCAATAATACCTTTTTTCTTTCTGGTTAAGAAATGGATTTTCTATTACAGTATTTTTTTTTTAAGATTTTATTTATTTATTTGACAGAGGGAGAGAGATCACAAGTAGGCAGAGAGGCAGGCAGAGAGAGAGGGGGAAGCAGACTCCCCGCTGAGCAGAGAGCCCAATGTGGGGCTCGATCCCAGGACCCTTGAGACCATGACCTGAGCCAAAGGCAAGGCTTTAACCTGCTGAGCACCCAGGTGCCCCTCTATTACACTATTTTTAAGTGCATATGAAAACTAGTGAAATTAGGTCTGTAGTTAAATGAGTATCAGTTTCTTGGTTTTGAAAATGTACTGTGATTATATAAGCTGTTATTGGGAAAATTGGGCAAAGAGTGTACAGAAACTGAACTATATTTACAACTTCTATCTTAAATTATTTTTTAAATTATTAAAACTTTTTATTTTTTTTCAGAGAGAGAGAGTGTGTGAAGGGTGGTGAGGTGTGGGGGATGGCAGGGGGAGAGGAGAGAGAGAGAATCCCAAACAGGCTCTGCAGTCAGAGCAGAGCCTGCCTTGGGGCTCGATCTCACAACCTGGAGATTGTGACTTGAGCTAAAACCAAGAGTTGGATACCCAACAGACTGAGCCACCTAGGTGCCCCATATCTTAAGTTATTTAAAACAAAAAGTTAAAAAATACATTTGTTTTTGGAGATGGTTAAATATAGGTTTGTTTATAGAAGCTACATATTGCTGATTTTACTAATCGAAAGTTGAAATATATATAATGAAATATATATATATTATATATATATTTTTTTTTTTTTTGGTAAGATTTTATTTTTATGTAATCTCTACACCCAGCATGGGGCTTGAACTCAAAACCCTCAGATCAAAAGTTGCATGTTCCACCAACTGAGCCAGCCGGGCACCTCTGAAATATATATTCTTTTTTTTTTTTTTTTTTTAATTTATTTGACAGAGCGCATAAACGGGAACACAGGCAGAGGGAGAAGCAGGCTCCCTGCTGAGCAAGGAGTCAGATATAGGACTTGATCCCAGGACCCTGGACTCAACGACCTCCGCTGAAGGCAGATGCCTAACTGACTGAGCCACCCAGGTGTCCCTGAAATAGATATTTTTTAAGGATTAAAAATTATTTTGTTTGGTGACACTTGTATGGCTCAGTCCATTAAAGGTCTGACTCTTGATTTCAGGTCAGGTGATCTCAGGGTCATGAACTTGAGCCCTGCATTTGTCTCCGTGCTCAGCATGGAGTCTTCTTGAGAGTCTCTCTTTTCTCCCCTGCCTGTCCCCTTACTCATGCCAAACAAACAAATAAATAAATACATAAAATAAAATAAAATATTGTAGAAAAATTGTTTTGTCTGAAATAAAACACACCTCCAGGAAAGTACCCAAATGTTAAGTATAAAGCTTGACAAAATTTTCATGAAGTGAACACACCCATGTAACAGCACCTAAGAAATAGCACATTAACAGCAGCCCAGAATTCCCTTCATGATTCCTCTCCACCACTTCCCATAGCAAATTACAACCAGTGTCCTCACTAAATATTTAATTCTG
>CM052883.1:138095335-138155346 GCA_028534135.1 Potos flavus
CACAGCACTTACCATAGCACATACCCTCCTCAATGTCCATAACCCAGCCACCCTATCCCTACCCATCCCTACTCCCCAGCCACCCTCGGTTTGTTTCATGAGTTTAGGAGTCTCTTATGGTTTGTCTCCTTCCTGATCCCCTCTTGTTTCATTTCCCTCTCCCACCCCCAACGCTCCCCCACCCTGCCTCTCGAATTCTTCATATCAGAGAGATCATATGATAATTGTCTTTCTCTGATTGACTTACTTCGCTTAGCATAATACCCTCCAGTTCCATCCATGTCGTTGCAAATGGCAAGATTTCATTTCTCTTGATGGCTGCATAGTATTCCATTGTATATATATACCACATCTTCTTTATCCATTCATCTGTTGAACACTTAAATTTTTAACTGATGATACACTGGAAATCAGTAACAAAGATGAAATTTAAATTTGTGGTGGCAACTGGCTAGCTCTTCTCCAGAATCCATTCCTCCTTTCTTGTGCAGTAGGATCATTCATATATGTCTTACCCAGAAGGCTTGGGTAAATAACTTCGTATATTTGCTGAAGTGAAAAAAGTCAGTTATAAAATTAGCATATTGTCAATGCACAAAAACTTAGGAAATTCCAAAACTCAAGAGATAATAGAATATCTTGGCTTGGGCAAAGCTGAGTCCTATAAAGGCCAATATTTAAGGTTGAGTAATAAGTGGACTTAGGCAGCGTTTCCTCCATTCTTGTCTCAACCCCAAGGATCTTTTTTGTGCTATGGTTAGAAAAAGATCCTTAGCTTTCATAGAATGCTTGAGAAACTTCTCAAGTTGTAGTTGAGGCTCTATTTCCCAGTCTCCTTATAGCTGATTGAGGCAATGTGACTATGTTCTTGCTATTGGAATGTGAGAAGTGATGCATCCAAAGTCTGCTTCATTTGCTGCTTCAGAAGAAATTTCTGTATCTGGACTTTTGATTCTGTTTTACAGCTGATTGGAATAGCACCCATGTAAGGCTGATGTATCTCTGACTGGAGCAGAGCTGCTCACAGACCTGGAGCAGTCATCTTGGATTGTTTTTGAGAGAGAAATAAACTTGATTGTTTCTTAAGCCACTGTCCTTTTGGGAAAGGTTCTTTGCAATAGTCTACGTTGACTAATGCATACTTCCTCCAAATGATTCTCAAGCACACATTTGTATAGCAGTTCTGAACTTAAGTTGCAAAGTTTATGAATGATTTACTGAAAAAAAAAAACATTTAATGCAGGTTTAAAATTACACCTATGATGTCACTCATGTATTTGCATTCCTGTGATACTCTTTGGATGTAAATAAGTAGAGAAGTCAAGATATTTAGAATTCTTGTAATAAACAAATTGAGTACTGTACATTTCAAACATGACAAGTGACGATTTAAATCTCATACAGACCATCCACAGTTTTTGTTTATGTGAAAATGGTAACCAAAAGGTTAACGAGACTAACAAGCACAGCTGCAGACCTTCTTTTTGTTTGTTTGCCTTTAAATATTCCTGACTCTCCTCCTTGGAGGAGGCAGATTTCAGGCTTGCTCTCTTTGCATCTCCTCTCCTTGTCTCCTTGTTTGCCTCGCGAGTAAACTCTTTTCTGGCTGAATAGTGGATGCCTCAGTGATTGGTTTTGCTGTGTGTCAGGCATTACAAACTTGGGTTCAGTTATAAATTGGTGAGCCGACCAGGAGCTCTTCGCCTGTGGTTTGTTGATCCCCAGTCGGTCATAGGAGTCTGATGCCGCTTAGGATCTCTGTCCTAGGGACCGACCTCGGAGCCCCACCTTAACAGGGAACCATCGACTTTTGGTGCTTAACTCTTGTGGCAAGGAAACCGTTTTTGGTTTGGACAGCTGTCTCTTGGAAGTGCTTTATGTGCCATGCCCAGCCTGTGAGCTTATTTCTTCCTCTCATTTGGTTTGGCTCTCTTAGATTTCTTTCTCCCGTTTGATTACCTCCACATAGGGGTTATTGGTTTTCTTAGCCTTCTTAAGGAAAGGCTGATTAGGAGCCATTTGGTTCAGTTGATGAAGACAACTTTCAGGGGAGGAACCAGTGCTCATTTGGTTTAGTTGCTGCAGCTTTTGGTATCTTTGGGCAAAACTGGCCATGTTCTAACTTGAAAATGACAAGATGATTCCCACGTGCAGATCTTTGGGCTGTATTCTCTAAAATTGGGCAATGTTTAGTTATGAATCCATGAGAAGGAAAAAAAAAAATCACCTCTTTGTGACACTGGCCACAATATTTATTAGACTTCAGAAAAAAGAGATAAACAGGTCCATAAATTATAATACCATCTTCCAGTTAGATTTGTTTTTTTAATTATTTTTTTAAAATAATATCTACACCTAAATGGAGATTGAATTCACAACCCTGAGATGAAGAGTAGCATGCTCTACCAGCCGAGCCAGCCAGGCACCCCTAGATTTGTTTTATAAAAGGGAGATATTGGGCTTTTAGTGAAGATTTTGTTTGTATCTTATTTGTGTATTTCTGTGTCCATGTATGTTGTAAATGTGAGTTTTTTTTAAGATTTTATTTATTTATTTGACAGAGAGATCACAAGTAGGCAGAGAGGCAGGCAGAGAGAAGGGAAAGCAGGCTCCCTGCTGAGCAGAGAGCCCGATGTGGGGCTCCATCCCAGGACCTTGAGATCATGACCTGAGCTGAAGGCAGAGGTTTTAACTCACTGAGCCACCCAGGCGCCCCTGTGAGATATTTTCTATCCCTCCAGATGGTATTGCTAAAATTAATTTGTTTTTTTTTTGCTAAAATTAATTTGTAAAAGAACTCTAGTTGGTTCTTAGGCAAACACTTGTAAGAATTGGGCTTTCTAAAATCCAAAAATGGAAACTAACACAAGTGTTCTTGTCCATGTGATCTGGGAAAATATTCAGTATTAAAGATAATTTAAGGTTGTTGGTTTAATTAAAATAGGCATGTCTTTTAGAGTTGTCAGCATTAGATGTAGAACTTTTTGTTCTGCCTGTGTTTACCAGAAGTGAGGTAGGCTCACGTTATTTTTGTTGCAAAATTTGTCAGAAAAGGGGGGAAAAAAAGCCTTAGAAAGAATTCTAATAAATAAGACTACTGGAAACAATTCTGTTTGCAGAGAAAGTGAGACTCGTTATTTAAAAAGGAAAATCCTGGGAGAGAATATCTGAATGTAAAAAGGAAAGTTGTAGAAGGTTTATGAGAAGGGAATCTTTGGAAAGGAATTTTATGCACAGTTGGGATTAAGATTATGGAGATTAGTATGTAAAAAAAGTTCATTAGGGAGTAGTCAACACCTGCGGAAGAGAAGGGCGTGAGGAGAGCAAGATTAGGCAGAGATAAGGTGATTAGGCAGAAGGTGAGCATTGATACAGCATCAACAGAAACCTTAGCTGATACCTAAGTTCCAAAAGTTGAATTATCCTTAGAACCATCCTGAATTGGGGCAAAAGGGCTGGACTTTTATACCCTTATATTGAACAGTCCATGGATGTGACCACCTGGGAAGAGAGCATGCTTTTGGCGAGACAGCTGTCTTCAGTCAACGCAATCCTCAATAGCCTCTGAGAGGTGAGAACCATTGGCCAGCATTCCCTGCAGCTGAGAGCTTTCTTCCCTGATGGAGATTCTGATCAGCACATCACAGTATCCACGACAAGAACTCGCAATCCATGCAGTGCCCTTGTGTCCTTGTCTTACTAGGTATAGTAAATTATATACTTGCTAAGTATATATCAACATGGGAGGTGATAGGATAAAGGAGGAACTGCAAAATTTTTTTTTACATTTATTTTATCGGAATGAATGAGTTTTATCAGAAGTACCCCAGTATAAGATTGGAATTTGGAGGTGCCTGAGTGGCTCAGTCGATTAAGCATCTGCCTTGTGCTCATTCTCTCTGTCAAATAAATAAAATCTTTAAAAGAAAATTGGAATTTGGTTTTTCTCTCTGTAAAAATAAGTTTCTTAGATTATTTGTCTAAATTGTAAAACCAGAGGTTTTATCTTTAATCTACCTAGGAAAAAAAGTTTGTATTTACCTTTAGAATCTCTTATTGCCACCTTGGCTAAATAGATAATTAAATACTAAGTTTTGTAACGATCTGTAATGCTATTTAAGCATGTTCTTTAAAACCTTCTGATATTTCTGACTTTCAAATTCAACTTCTAAGTGAAGACTTTTTGACTAAGGAGGCTAATTTGATAGATCAAATTACATGGGGAGCATTGTCAAATAAGTGATAATAAACCTTCTTAGGTTATATTTTATAGGTGAATGCAATTGCTTTACCAGATATATAAAATTCTTAAGGTTTTGGTATATCCTCATATGATGTTATCACTTATAATTCTAAGTATTGAAGTGTGTGTCACAGAATTTCCTTGTCAATTGCATTGTAACGACAAATACCTGATACCTTTAAAATCATAAAACTAAACCAAGAATTTCCAGAACTAATGGAAAACTGCACTATTTTTTATGAAAATGAGGGTGATTTTAGAAGTTATGTTTCAGTAGTACACATTGGTGGATGTTAGATTCCAGTTCTGATGAACTGTCTTTTTTTTTTTTTAAGATTTTTATTTATTTGGGAGGGAGGGCGCAGGAGCAGGGGGGAGGGGCAGAGGGAGAGGGAGAAGCAGACTCCCCGCTGAGCAGGGAGCCTGACATTGAGGCTCAATCCCAGGACCCCGAGATCATGACCCAAGCCGAAGGCAGATGCTTAACGGACTGAGCCACCCCGGCGCCCCTGATGAACTGTCCTTAAGGATTAGTTGTTTTCCTATAAAACTGGTCTGTATCCTGAATTCTTCTGGTTTTCTCAAGTATCTGGCCAAGACTCTCCAAACTAAGGTTTCTGATTTTCTCCTTTTCTCTTGACTTGGAATCATTGAGAATTAAAACTTCTTTTTTCCTGGAAGCTCTGCAAACTGGAGCTAGACACCTTGAAATAAACTTGAGAGAAAATTGCCACAATGGCCTATGTTTAGACAGTCTTCATGCCTGTTACTGTATGGGCCACTCAAAGATCACCAGAGACCTACAGATAATTGAACAAATTTATTCCAGCTGTTTTCATTTGCTGGCTCTGCCACTGGAAAATCCAGACCTTGTGATCTTCACAGAAGCAGTTTTACGGATCAAGGATAAAGAAGAGTGCTGGATGCAGGGGTGACCTATCAGTTATTATTCATTGCCAAGATGACCAGAAATCAGACTGCTTGATTGCCTAAGGGAACAGGCGGGCACTTCAGGCCGCCAATTTGGCAGCTCATACAAAGACTTCAAAACCCTCTGTAATGGCTTTAGTACCAGACATAGACTTAAGTAAATATCAACTCTAGTATTCCACTGAAAACCAAAGAAGAGCTGAAGAACGGGGTTTTGGATACATTACTGGCACTGGCTAGAGCCAGTTAGAAATATAACGAACAAGAATAATTCTTATCCCAGAACGTCTTGTGGAAAAAACAATTAGTTGTATTCACCAAAGCACCCCAGATGGGCGAGATGTTATTCTCCAGTTGATCCAGAAGTATATTGTGGGTCCCAATCTTCAGAGAATTGTGAAAAAGTCCAAAATGTGACATTTGTGCTAAAAACAATCCTGAGACTGGACTCCCACCAGTTCTAGAAAGTATACCACTTAGAGGCACCAAACCTGGAGAAGACGAGCTGGTTGATGCCACAAACAACAGGTAATTTCAGCATTTGCTAATATTTGTAAACATACAGGTTGAGTTGAAGCTCTTCCATGCCATTCAGAGAAAGCATCAGAAGTTGTCAAAACACTTCTAAACAAAATCAGGTTTGGATTCCTGCTAACAATTCAGAGTGACAGTGGAACAGTATTTATGGTGAAAGTCACATAAGCAAGTGTCCAGTGTGTTGGGCGTTCAATGAAAATTACATGCTTCATGCAGCCCCCAATCAACTGGAAAAATGGACAGAAATGAACCATATGCTTAGAACTTCAGCAAAAATTTGTAAAGAAACCAATTTAACTTGGGGGAAAAGCCTTGCTGGTTGCCCTGCTTTGGGTAAATGGCCCCTGGCATTAACCTTGGTTTAAGCCCCTGTGAAGTATTCTGTGAAAGACCCTTTCTACATGCTTTTCATGACTTAAGAGTTCCTGATGGGGCTTACATTAGGGAATTGGATTCTATCAGGTATGTTCAATCTTTGGGAAATACTTAACTGCTATACCTAAGTGTGCTTGCAACAGGTTGATATGTACCCGACAGATGTGCCCTTATACTGCCCGAATCCTGAAGACTTGGTGTGATTAAAGACCTGAAAGAGCAAGCATCCAGAGGATCAACTCCAACCTTGTTGGACAGGACCTTCTGAGGTGCTCTTGATCACCCATTCTTCAGTGAGACTGAAGGGAGTTAAATTCACCACACTCAGATGAAGCTGATTCCACAAGAATCCATAGGTTCCCTATATCCTGTCAGCAAGGAGAATATCAAAAAGAATCCTGCTTGGATCAGTGAGCCTTTGATGGACCTAAAACTATTCAGGAGAGCTGGTTCAAAGAAATCAATCAATACTTAGCGGTTTTCTATTGTTGGCAAACTCTCAAGCTTGAAAAGATAATCCACCATTAGGATTTTGCCAATGTTGGCCAAGGCTGGCAGTATTTCTCACTGTTGAATATATCATTCTGACCCCGGTGCAGAGTACGACCACAACAATCCAGTAGTAATGCCTGTAACCTTTTTTTGGTCTAATTTGATGCACTCCATCAGTTTAGAGTCTGGTTAATCAAGTCATCCAATTAATCATACTTCTTGGTTTCAAACGGTATCTTCAGTGATTCTGCAGAATGAAAGTATTGATCCTCCTGAATTAACAGGAGTGCTGTTATCATCCCCGGGTTACATTTTGTAGATATGAATACGTTATAGGGGAATGAGAGTACAAAAATCTTGGTAATGTAGAATGCTGTGTTTCAGTTGGTATGTTGGAACTAAAGAATATTTCTACATGAGTGAGAAAGTTCCACTCTTCTAACTCCAATCTTCTCCCCATTTCAGCTAGGAGTAAGTAGAGCAGTTATGGTCCCATTTCCCTCAAGAATGAGGAATGATCAAGACAGTGGCGATTGAAACAGATGACCAGAGGTTAATAGGACTAAAAAGGGCAGCTGCAGCTTTTTACCCAGACCGTTTTTTGTTTGCCTTGAAACAGCTCTGTCTCCTCCTTAGGGAAGGCAGATTTGAAGCTTGCTCTCCCATCTCCTTGTCTCCTTGTCTGACTGCCTCTCCAATAAACCCTTTCCTTGATGCATACTTAGTGTCTCAGTGATTGGCTTTGCTGCACTTTGGGCATAGAACTTGTTTGGCTACATATGGGATCAATTATTTGTTGCCTGATCAAAATATATGTATGTTTTATTTCCACCACTGGTACCTATTCATTTGACAGTGAGATAATGTGCACTGAATAAACCACAAGACATTTACATATCAAATGAATGGAGCAACATTCACTAAGAATATTCTCTTTGACTTGCATCTTCCAGTGGAAAATCAAGGTAAACTGCAGGAAGTGTAACTTGTCCTCTTTCTGCTTAATAGTGATTACCGTAATTATCCATGCTCTTTCTTCTTCATTAGTGTACAAGTAAAATTAATATATTTTAAATGGTAACCTTATCCATGAGGTTGTATAAGAAACTGAAGTGTTTGGATTAAAAAACCAAAACCTCAAACTTAATGTAGCTTTGGAATTAGAAAACATTATAGACTATTTGGTTTTTAAAAAAAATTTTTTTTTTTAAGATTTTATTTATTTATTTATTTGAGAGAGAGAGAGAGAGAGAGAATGAGAGAAAGAGCCTGAGAGGGGGAAGGTCAAAGGGAGAAGCAGACTTCCTGCTGAGCAGGGAGCTGGATGTGGGACTCATCCCAGGACCCTAGGATCATGACCTGAGCTGAAGGCAGTCGCTTAACTAACTGAGCCACCCAGGCTCCCTGGTTTTTAAAAATTCTTAAGCCACATCTTTCACATAATAATTCTACCTAATTTATTTAGGGAATCCCAACACTCAGTTGACTAAAGTATCATTTTAAATAAATGGGAGTGTTTGATTTATTTGTATGGATCGTAGTTCTCAAACATTAGCTCTCTGACTCAGAGACTAGATAAAACATTGCCAAGCTCTGCTGCCAGAGTTCCTGATTTAGTAGGTCTGGGTGGGGTGCAAGAATTTATATTTCTAACAAGTTCCAAGGTGACTGTGATGCCGCTTCTGCTGCTCCTACAACCATACTTTGATTAATCACTGAGAGAGGTTATGTGATATCTTTTCAAACTTAAAGAAGAATACTTAGAAAAATATAACCTGAATTCCAGTATGCTGCTCTAACAAATACTGTTTTGTCACAATACTTCAGACCCCCTCTTTTTAAGAAATAAAACACTGCAGATGCAGTTAAATGTGTATACCACCCTCCACCATCTTACTCTTCCTCTCTTCATGAAAAGTAGCCATTCCAGAATGTAATCATCCCCACATTAGGTTCTTGCTACCTGTCTGTATATATGTCCCCAAAGTAAAATGTTTTGCATATTTTTAATTGTGTTTAAGTGATAGGACATGTGTCTTTTTTGTGCTTTTTAAATTGTTTCTTAGATCTGTGCATGTTATATATTCCTTCATAGTCATACATTTATAACTGTAGTGTAATTTTTGATTACATAAATATACCACATTTATTTTATCCATTCTTCCACTGATGGGCATGTAGGTTTGTGGCAGGCACTAATTATTACATAATTGATTGCCATTCCTTATAAGTAAGGAATTTTTCCTTGCTGTTAAGCCCCCCCATGTTCTATGAGTACTTCCTCTCTCATATATGTAAAAGAGATAGCTTCTTTCCATTCCCAAGGGAATGAATATCTCTTTGTCTAAGCCAGTCACGGTAATTTCTTCCTTTACCAGTGCATGGTTTTGGCATGAGTATGTGGTACAGTCCTGCTCTAATATATGTAAAGAGAGATCTGGGAGAGACTTTAGGGAGACTTTTCTCCCTGGGTAAGAAGAGGTATGAAGAGGGGCACCTGGGGGGCTTAGTTGGTTAAGCGTCTGCCTTTGGCTTAGGTCATGATCCCAGGCTCCTGGTCTGGAGCCCCATATCAGACTCCCTGCTCAGCGGGGAGTCTGCCTCTCCCTCTCCCTCAGCCTCTGCCCCTGCCCCTCCCCTGGGTCCCTCTCTTCTCTTTCTTTCTTTCTCTCTCACTCAAATGAGTAAAATCTTTTTATTATTATTTTATTAAAGAGGCATGAAGATAAATCCTCCAGCTTTGGATATAGTTGTGTAATGATGGAATGGTTGTAGCAACAACAGATCCGTGAGACTGATGGGTCTGGATAGCCTTTTGGAGTTGATTTTTGTGTATGGTGGGAGGAAGAACCACTTATTCACAATCAGTATTACTGATTTTCTTTCTGAAATCTGTTCTGCTCCTCTTGTGGATTTGTCTGTTCCTATTGCCAGTTCTGTATTATTTTAGTGTAACTTTATAAATAAAGAAGTCTTTGTTACCTTGCTAATCTTTCAAATTGTTTTGTTGTCTTTGGGTTTTTGCTCTTCATAAGAATTTTTGGATAAGCTTGTGCAGTCTTACCAAAAACAAATAGCTACTAGGATTTTAATTGACACTGAATTAAATTTGTATACTTGGGAAGACTTTATACACCTTATATCTCCTCCACGTAGGTGGTTTTTGTAGTTGTTCTTTACTGTCCTTCAGTAATCTTATGCATTTCTTTTTTTAATGGTCTTGTTCTGTTTATTTCTAGAAGCCTTATAATTTTCATTAATTACATTTCCAAGTGGTTTTCAGTGAAGAAAATTTTATTTTATTATTTTTTTGAAGATTTTATTTATTTATTTGACAGAGAGAGACACAGTGAGAGAGGGTACACAAGCAGGGGGAGCGGAAGAGGGAGAACCAGGCTTCCCGTAGAGCAGGGAGCCCGATGCAGGGCTTGATCCCAGGACCATGGGATCATGACCTGAGTCAAAGGCAGATGCTTGATGACTGAGCCACCCAGGCACCCCCAAAATTTTGTTTTTAAAAAGCCTTTCACTGGGTGCTTTGATGGCTCAGTCGGTTAAGTGTCTGCCTTTGGCTCAGATCATGATCCCAGAGTCCTGGAGATCAAGTCAGTCATCCGGCTACCTGCTCAGCGGGTTGTCTGCTTCTTCCTCTCCCTCTGCTCCTTCCCCCTGCTTGTGCTTGTGCCCTCTCTCACGCACACGCTCTATTTTTCTCAAATAAATCTTTAAAGAAATTTAAAAAATGGCTTTTTCATTGAAATATAGTATGTATATAGAAAAGTACACAGTATAAATACAATGAATTATCACAAAGTAGGCATATTTGTGTAACTATTACTTAGAAAAAGAGAATGTTACTTCACTTTCCAATTCCAATTATCCTCTACCTTCCTTTCCAAAAATCATCATTGGGGTGCCTGGCTGGCTTAGTTGAAAGAGCATGTGACTCTTTTCCTCAGGGTTGTGAGTTCAAGCCCCATGTTGGATGTAGAGCTTACTTAAAAATAAAATCTTTAAAAAAAGTCATTGTTATTTTGGTTTAGTTTTACCCATTTTTAACTTTATATAAATACATATGGCTTATATGCTTTGTCTCTCGTGTGCCCTTTAGTCTTTGCCATCTTTTGCACAGTCTGTTTGTAAGATTTATTTGTGTTGATGTGTGAAGCCGTAATTTCATTTTCATTCCTGTGTCGTATTCCAGAATAAGATTATTCTATTTGTCCTTTCAACAGTTGATGAACATTTGGCCTTTTTTCCTGTTTTAAGCTATGATGAATGATCGTGCTAAAACTTTCATGTTCTTGTCTTTTGGTGTCACTGTGCATGCATTTCTTTTGAACATACACCCAGGATTAGAATTGCTGTGTGAGTGGGTATGCTTACATTCAACTTCTGGAGGATTCTGTCAAACATTTTTCCAAAAGATACCAATGTATGGTCAGTCCCACCAGTAGTGCATTCAAATTTGAGGTAACTCTATATTCTTAACCTACATCTTTTGTATTTTATTCATTCTGGTGGGTATATAGTAGTACCTAACTGTGATTTTAATTTATATTTCTCAACTGATCAATTGAGATTGAGACTCTTCATGTGCTTAGTAATTTGGCTATTTTCTTATGAAGTGCTTGTTCAGACTTCTTCCCATTTCTCCATTGAATTGTCTCATAATTTTCATATTGCCTTGTAGAAATTCCTTACACATTTTTGACTGGTAACATTGTGGTAACCTTTTCTCAGTCTATGGCTTGCCTTTTTTTTTTTTTTTTTTAAGATTTTATTTATTTATGTGTCAAGAGAGAGAGTGAGAGAGAGATCACAAGTAGGAGGAGAGGCAGGCAGAGGCAGAGGGAGAAGCAGGCTCCTCGCTGAGCAAGGAGCCCGTTGTGGGACTCGATCCCAGGACCCCGGGATCACGACCCGAGCCGAAGGCAGCCACTCAACCAACTGAGCCACCCAGGCGTCCCCCCCCTTTTTTTTTTTTTTTAAGATTTTATTTTTAAGTAATCTCTGTACCCAGTGTGGGGCTCAAACCCACAACTCCAGTGTCAAGAGTCACATGCTCTATCTACTGAGCCAGCCAGGCACCCCTCCTCCCTCATTTTTGTTTTAAAGACCTGTGGCTTGCCCTTCTATTTAAAAAAAAAAATTTTTTTTATTAGAGAGAGAGAGAAACAGAGAGTGTGTGATTGATCGGTGGGGAGAGGAAGAGGGAGAGGGGAAGCAGACTCCCCGCTGAGCCCAGAGCACAACATGGGGTTCCATCTCATGACCTGAGCTGAAACCAAGAGTTGGACATTCAACTGACTGAGACACCCAGGTGCCCCTTGCCTTTGTAATCTCTTGATATCTTCTGAAGAACAAAAATTTCTTAATTTTAATTGTAGTATACTTTATTAGTATCCCTTTATAATGTTTTTTTATGTTTGGTTTTGAATGTCTTGAAGCTAGTCTCCCAAATATTCCAAATCTAGACTTTTCCATATAGTAGCTATCAGCCACATGTGATTTAGCACTTGAAGTGTGGTTAGTCAGAATTAAGATGTTCTGTAAGTGTAACATACATGCTGAATTTCAATGACATAGTATTAAAAAATGTAAAAATCTAATAGTTTTCATATTGTGATATTTATTACATGTTGAAATGATAATATTTTGCATTTATAGTGAGTTATAAAAAACACAACATGAAAATGACTTTGACCTGTTTATTCTAGAACATTTTAAAATTTTAAAATTGACTCACCTGCATTTCTATATTCTAGAAGTATGCTGTCCAATAGAACTTTCTGAAATGGACATATTCTATATCTACACTGTCCTGTATAGTAGCCATGAGCTGAAAGTGTCTATCGAGCATTCACAATTTAGTTAAGGTGATTGAGAAGCTGAATTTTAAATGTAGTTAGTTTAAATTTAAGCAGCCATATGTGGGTAGCAGCTACCATATTGAACGGCACAGTTCTGGATACTTTATTGTTTTAACATTTATTGTTTTTTAGGTTTATAATATGTCCGAATTGATTTTTATATATGATGTGAGGTAGAGGTCAAGTTTTATTTATTTTTTTTCTTCCAAATGGAAATCAAATTGACCAAGCACCAAGGAAAAGAAAATCTTTACTATTTTTAGACTCTTTTGTTTCTTTGGTATATTTGTTTGTTCTTCCACCAATACCACACCTACTTTAGTAGCTGGTAGAGTAAGTGCTCCTATCTTGTTCTTCATGAAGTCTTGACCATTCTTGGACTTTACTTTTTCCACATAGGTATTAAAAATATCTCATCAATTTTCACAGTTTCTTCTGGAATTTTGATTGATACTACATTGAATCTATAAAACATCCAATCATGAACATGATATAGCC
Organism: Potos flavus; assembly: GCA_028534135.1. Lineage (NCBI taxonomy): Eukaryota > Metazoa > Chordata > Mammalia > Carnivora > Procyonidae > Potos > Potos flavus. The sequence continues at coordinate 138,108,284 of CM052883.1, forward strand.
ATTCATTTATTTAGGTCTTTTCATTTCTCTCAGTAATATATGATCTTTTATTTATGTAAAGGTCTTGCACATCTTTTGTTAGATTTATTCCTAGCTATTGGTACTGTAAATGATACTGTTTTCTAATTTCATTTTCTAATTATTGCTAGTGTCTAGAAATAAAATTGATTTTATTGTCCTTAATATGGCAGTTTTACTGAATTAACTTATTCTTATAGATTCTTTTGGGTTTTCTACATACCCAGCCCTGCCGTTGGTGAATAATATTTTTCTTTCTGAATTTTATACATTTTACCATTCTGTTTCATCTTGTATTACTGCACTGACCAGGACCTCAAGAACAAGGATCAGTAAGCTTTCATAAAGGACCAGATAAGAAGTAATCCAACAGTTCCTGTAAAACTATATGGTAGATTTTAAAGTGTTATGCTTAAAAGGAGTCAGGATAGTCTGTAGATGGAGTCATGAGCAATTTTTTCTAATTTGAAGGTCTGTACACTATTTTGATTAATTAAAAGGGGCCATTTTTAAAGGGAATTGAAGAAGAAAAGAATGATTTATAGCACTGAAAGAAATGTAAAACATTTACCTAACGGATTGACAATTGCTGGAGAGTTTATGATTATATTGAATGTATCTAAGTATGAACTAATGCTTGCTTCTCTTTTTAAATCCCTTTAGGAAAAATAGAAATGAAGGTACATATGCACACAAAATTTTGCCTCATTTGTTTGCTGACATTTATTTTCCATCACTGCAACCATTGCCATGAAGAACATGACCATGGTTCTGAAGAACATCACAGACATCATCGTGGAATGACAGAATCGGAGTCAAGCAAATTTTCAGTGCTGGATGCTGAAAATGAAAAAAAATATTATATTGAAAAACTTTTTGACCGTTATGGTGAAAATGGAAGATTATCCTTTTTTGGTCTGGAGAAACTTTTAACAAACTTGGGCCTTGGAGAGATAAAAGTAGTTGAGATTAATCATGAGGATCTTGGCCACGATCATGTTTCTCACTTAGATATTTTGGCAGTTCAAGAGGGAAAGCATTTTCACTCCCATAACCACCAGCATTCCCACAATCATTTAAATTCAGAAAATCAAACTGTGACTAGCGTATCAACAAAAAGAAACCATAAATGTGATCCAGAGAAAGAGACAATTGAAGTATCTGTCAAATCTGATGATAAACATATGCATGACCATAGTCATCGCTTATGTCATCACCACTGTTTGCATCATCACCTCGATCATAACACCACTCGCCATTTTCCGAATGATTCCATTGCACACAGTGAGCGTGGGGAGCCTAGCCATGAACCTTCAACAGAGACCAATAAAACACAGGAACAGTCTGAAAGTAAGCTACCGAAAGGAAAGAGGAAGAGAAAAGGGAAGAAAAGTAATGAAAATTCTGAGGTTATTACACCAGGTTTTCCCCCCAACCATGATCAGGGTGAACAGTATGAGCATAATCGGGTCCACAAACCTGATCGTGTACATAACCCAGGTCATTCTCATGTACGCCTTCCAGAACATAATGGTCATGATCCTGGTCATGTACACCAAGATCTTAATCCTGATAATGAAGGTGAACTTCGACATACTAGAAAGCGAGAAGCACCACACGTTAAAAAAAGTGCAATTTATTCAGCTGCTACTCACAAAGATCATAATGAAGATGACCGTCAACATGAGGTAAGTGTAAAGAGATGGTTGCTGCATAATTCTTAGATAATTGTGGAACATTTTAGGTAAAAAAAGAAGTAACAGTGGAGAACAGTCAATTATATTCACACTTACTTCCAGATAATGTCCCTGAACAAAATTCTTTAAAGAATTAAAATCAGATGAAAGTTTTTTATCTGAATTTTCATTTGCAGTGTTTGTTCTCAAATATGGGTTCCTCAAATCTAAATACTTAAAGGTTGTTAGAACATATATTCCTTATTTTACTTTCTTGCTTATGACTTGTTTTGACTTCCCAAGTTAGTTTTCGTTTTGTTATTGCTAGATGGTTCTAGATATTTGAAAATTGAAGCCCTTTTTTGTTCACCTGTCCTGTTGGAAAGTAGGCATTTTCTTTTTCAGAATTACTAACTTAATTAACTGCATAATGGTTCCTAGTCATTGATGATAGCTCTAAAGTCAATTATTTTATATATGTGGTAGGTTTGTTTTCCCTATGTCACTTTATTGTAGGGCCTACTTCCTTATAATTAATCTTTTTTTCATGTCTTTGGCAGATGTATGGCAAATGCAAAAAGATAAGATAGTAGGAAAGTCCACTAGTAATGGGATGGTTGTCTTTTCCTTTAAAATTTTCATGTTCCTTTGAATACTTTCACATTTGATTGGTTCCTTCTCAATTTTTTTTAACTATTTACCTTAAACATGTTTATTTTTGTTGCATTAAAAGTATATTAACATCCTTGTTTAATTCTAATTTTTAGTATTTATTAAAGTTTAGAAAATTGTTGAACTTATTTGTTCACATGTATAAAAAGCAGCACCATACCATCTAATAGGGAAAATGACCTCACCCTTTGTTTCTTTATCTATTATCGAAGTATACTTTGCATCTATGGAAATATCTTTGTGTTTCTTCCCTGTATAAATAATCAGATACTGATTTTCAGCAGCACTGATTCTAAAATCACTTACATTTTAAAGATTTTGTTTATTTATTTGACAGAGAAAGAGATCACAAGTAGGCAGAGAGGCAGGCAGAGAGAGAGGGGGAAGCAGGCTCCCTGCTGAGCAGAGAGCCTGATGCGGGGCTGGATCCCAGGATCCTGAGATCATGACCTGAGCCGAAGGCAGAGGCTTTAACCCACTGAGCCACTCAGGTGCCCCTAAAATCATTTATATTTTAGAATCTTAGTTTACTTATAAGGAAATGCTTTTATTTGTTTACTACCATAGATAATATCCTAGAATCTTCTGTTGATCATAACTGGACGTTATCATTAATGTTACTCTTTCTATCAGACTAGTGGGGTCTGTATCAGACATGTTGTTTTATATCCTCACAGGTCTGATGCATATTTTTCTGATGAATTCTGATGAATTTTCTCAGGATTTCTAGAAATGTTTTATGCACTGGATAGAGTAGTACCTCATGTTAAGACCTGAGAAGAATACTTTTCTTGTTTGTATGTTTTGTTTTTGTTTTTTGTACCATAAACAAAAATCATATAATGAGGTAGTAAGTCAGTAAATAAGCATGCAATCAAAGTGTATGATGTGTGGGGAAAAAAGGCACTACTATCTCCTTTGCCTTTATTCTAGATATTTACTATATGATAGGTCCAAACTTGTTTGCTACTTATTTTCTACTTTGCTTTGTTTTGTACTTAAAAGTACTAGTGGAAGCTGCCTTCTTTTATCTTCTACTTTTAGCATTGGGCTAGAATTCCCCAATATAACATTCTTCTGAGGTACCTTAGGTAGTGAAAAATGTCTATATTGTATATTTTGATACAAAGTTGTTAAAGTACTCTATATTTAATAATCTGGAATGATTGATGATTGCACTTTGAATAGGGAAATGGTTTTTCTCTTCACCCTTTATGAATGTAGTTGAGAGTGATTTTATTAATTATTCAGAAAGTCATAATCTTTCATGTGTTAGAGTGGAAAATGGCTAAAAGTCCATGTAGGATCTTGGGTAGTGAAGTCGAATGTATTTCTATCATAAATTCTTAATGAAAAGCTTTATTTGTAATAGATATCTATCTGTATTACAGGTTATTTTCAAATCATATTTAGACTATTTTTTATTGTACAGTAATTTCTTTTTCTGCTTAATCTTCTTAAAATACTCATTTACTTAATTTGTTTTTATCAATTTTTTGCAGTGTTTGAACGTCACTCAGTTGTTAAAATACTACGGTCATGGTGCCAATTCTCCAATCTCACCTGATTTATTTACATACCTTTGCCCTGCTTTATTATATCAAATCGACAGCAGACTTTGTATCGAACATTTTGACAAACTTTTAGTTGAAGATTTAAGTAAGGATAAAAATCAGGTTCCTGAAGATAAGGCAAATATAGGGGCATCAGGTAAGAAAGATTAAAGTTTTTTTTTCCCTCAAAATAGTCTCTGTACTATTTTTAAAATATAATTGAATTAGAAAGTAATTCCAAATTACTGTTTTCCTTTTGGTCACTTTCAGTGTGTTTTAGTTAGGATTAGATATGAGTGTTTAAAAAGGATTGGGGGGAAGACAAGAGGCACATACAGTTTACTTGTCTTTTCAAGACAAGGATTATGAAGGAAGGTTTTGCTATGCATAGAGAACTAGATTAAAAAGGAAATAAAGATTTATAATAAATGAATTCTTCTTGATGAGCAAATGTAAATAATGGGACTGCCAATTAAAGTCATTGGTATTGAAATTACTTAACTTTTTATCAGAGTAGAGGATCTCTGGTGAAAGCTAAGATTAAGTTTACAGGGAAGTAAAAAGGGAAGCCACTGTGGTTAAACTCTATGAATGTCAGAAATGCCAGTGATTGGCACATCATTTCCTTATGGGCAGTTTTATAGAGAGCTTCAACACAAGTAAAACCAAAAGTATTTTCAAAATTCTCTAGGCTTTTTAAAAACCATATCTGGTTGGCTAGATAACTCCACCTTGATGTTCACAGGTATCTCACGTAATATTTCCAAAACTTCTACTCCACGAAAAGTTTGTACCTCTTATTGAATCTCAAATGCCATTAACAATTCATTTTTTTTTTAATAAAATCTGAAAATCTTTGACCTTTTTCTCTTATGGTTTTGTTTTTCCTTTTTTCCCTTGCATAATCAGTTGTCAGGTCCAGTTGAGTCTTCTCTTAAATACCTTCTAGCTCTACCCGCTCCATCATAACTTGGTTCTTGATTGAATTGTTGAAATAACTTCATAACCTCTCCTTTCTAAAATGCAAATGAGATTTTCCGACACAGTTTTTTCTTTTTAGTGACAGCTAACATACTTTAACAAACAAGTATTGCAGGCATTCTTCTAAACTCAGTGACTTTTACTTCTTGCAACAGTTATATAAGGTGGAGAATGTTCTATCTATTAACTTCCCCAAAAATCTCAGAGCTAGTCAGTGATAGTGCTAGGCTTCAAGCTGAGGGAGTTTAGCCATTTTGTTATCCATGTGCTAAGTGTTTCACATGCTTCCCCCCCCCCACTATATTTTAACAGTATTCTATTGAATTATTTTTGTTTAAAGATTTACTTACTTATTTTAGAGAGAAAAAGAGAGCACAAGTGAGTGGAGGGGCAGAGGGAGCGGGAGAGAGAGAATCCTTAAGCAGGCTCCCCACTGAGTGCAGAGCCAGACACAGGGCTTAATCCCGTGAGGTCATGACCTGAGCCAAAATCAAGAGTTAACGCTTAATTGATTGAACTACCCAGGCATTCCACTCTATTGAATTATTATATGAGGGAGCTATTATATGATTCTTATTCTTACAGACATGGAAGCTGTGGTATAGAAAAGTTTTGTAACTTGGCTACATTTTCTGGGCCTAATAAATGGTAGAGCCCACCATGCCTAAGGTTTGTCATAAATCCTTTGGGCAGTTAATCATTATGCTATTATCTTCCAAATTTAGTTAATTTGGATATCTCCTTTATAGTTTTGCCATGTATCTTTATAGTATTTAATATTTTTCATTAGATCTCAAGTATTTGTCATTATATCTTTTATATTGTAAGCTATAATGTCTCTGAGAACGTGGATTTGTTGTGATGTGCTAGTTATATTTTTTCTCCTATTATTTTAGGAAACTGCCTCATGCTATATTGTTCGAATTTCGGAGTCCTTTACTTGCCTGGTCAGGCTTTCTAGGATATGATCCCTGCCTACGTACTTCTCTATCCTTATCCCCCACCATTCATTTCTTTCCTCTCAGCCCTAACCATAACAAACTCCCGATGATAGATTATTCTGTTTTCCCTCAGTTATCTCTGCCTTTTCACTTTCTGAACCTTTCCGTTTGAGCAACTACTATGATTTCTCAAAGATTCAGCTCAAGGGTTAGACCCTTGAGAATAACTTACTAACCATCCTAGGCGTAATTAAGCTCCCTTCCTTGACACCCTTTGTATGTCTCCATGCCAGTACAGAGCTTGGGGGATTTTCATAATTGGATTTGTTATCTGTTTTTGTTGGACTTAAGTTGCTTAAAGGAAGTGACTGGGTCTTTTGAACAAAAAGAAAGCATTCACATATTGATTGAATGAATAAATTACTTAATATGTAAGCTATCAGTTATATAACCCAGGAAGGACCCTTGTTGAAAATGAGTCTTTGAAGATCATTTTGTGAATGCAGTTGACCGTTGAACAACACAGATTTGAGCTGTATGTGTACACTTGTATGCAGATATTTTTCAATAAATATATTGGAAAGTTTCTTGAAGGTTTGCAGCAGTTTGAAAAAACTCACATATAAACCACACAGCCTAGAAATACTGAAGAAATTAAGAAAAAGATATTGTAAGAATACAGTATATAACACATATAAAAATATGTGTTGTTTATGTTAATAGTAAGGCTTCCAGGGGCGCGTGGGTGGCTCAGTGGGTTAAAGCCTCTGCCTTTGGCTCAGGTCATGATCTCAGGGTCCTGGGATCGAGCCCTGCATCGAGCCCCCTCTCTCTCTGCCTGCCTTTCTGCCTACTTGTGATCTCTCTCTCTCTGTCAAATAAATAAATAAAATCTTAAAGAAAAAAATCTTCTAAAAAAAATAATATGGCTTCCAGTCAACAGTAGGCTATTAATAGTTAAATTTGGGGGGAGTTAAAGGTTGTACTTGGATTTTTGGCTGCACGTGGAGGGGCAGGGGTTTGTCCCCTAACCTCACATTGTTCAAGGGTCAATTGTATATTAGGCAGCTTAGTATATTTTGATAATACAGTCTTCTCAGAATGAGTGGAATTCTCATTTACTTCATCATGTGGAAAATCACAGTGAAGGCAGTTCTGGTTGAAATGCCCAGGATGGAGTGGCACTGTTGCATAGTAATGAAAGTAGCTAAATTGATATGTGTGAATATGGGCCAAAAAATGGGATTCTGACAAGATAAAATATTGAAAAGGCAGAACTTAAAAATTTTTCATAGCATAGGAATAAGGTAGACGTGTTTAAGAATATCACAGTCCAGTATACATGTAAGAGTTTTATTTGGGATAGAGATATTCATTAAAGCTTGAAAAACTACAAGTGAAAGGAAATGCTCTCAGTACATAACAAAGTCAATCCCATAGGTACCTACCTACTGGTTAATTTCTTTGCAATAAGAAAATAACTTCAGAATAGATAAATTAACCATAACAGCCTGTATTTATTGGGACCATACCATGTACTGTTCTGAATACTTTTACGAGGATATTTAATTTGTTAAACCCATGAGATGGGCACTTTTATTTACTTCTATTTGCTGAGGAAAGGAGGCTTTGAGAAGTTAAGTAACTTGTCCAAGGTCACATAGATGCTTGGCAGCAGAGCCGTAATATTAACTAGAGTATTCTCCATCTAAAGCCTCTAATTGTAATCTGTATACCCCTAGTCACTGCTTCTTGCTAAAAAGATTCTTAAGTCTGCTTTGCTAGCAAAAGTGGCCAGGAGATACAGAGAGTTATATAGAGTTATATTTGGTAGTGTTTGACAGGTAATGCTGACATAGGCAACAAAGTGGTAGCGGTTAGTATTGGTATAAGTAAGTATTGCTAGAAGTATAGATTAGTAAAACAAAACAAAACACCCAAGAATAGTCATGTTAGGTAGTACCTGTTCAGTCAGGTAAGATCAGTAGAAACAGAGAATGTGAGTCCACATAGTAGCTTTGAATTCTGGTTTTTGGACAGATAAAATATATTCCCTTTGCTGGCTTCATGTTCATTGATCTTTGTAGATGAGTGTAAACATCTTAAGAACCTCAGTCTCTAAGGTGCTTATAAATTCTCACTGAGGCAGGAGAAAAGGAGAGGTTAGGTCTGAGATTATTTGACTTAAAACATTTATTCTTTACATGGAAAAACGGACAGGATTGTCACATCTAGAGTTAAAACTAATAGCTTTTTTTTTTATTTGTAAGGCTTCTAAGAAATTCTTGTTGTTTTTACATCAAGTATGGATTATGACTTAAAAGTTTTCAATGTTTTAATATTGACATAATCTATATATTTTAATAGAGCTGTTGACAGATGCTTGACAGTCATAACATTGAAAATTAGAGTTTATTCAATCTGAAAAGCCTTCGAGGAAATTATACTTGCTTTGAAAACAAATATATAATAGTGAATATTGATTAGTTGTTTGCAGGTGGTTATTAGCACTGTCAGAAATGAAGCTTGATAGATGTTAATAATTGTTGGAGAGATTGCCCTGCTAGTAATTATTTATAATGACTGCTGCACCATTAAGATAGGTTAACTTGTTCCATATAAATCTCCTATAGTGACACAGCTACTATCTCATTACTGTTCAAAGACTGCTGTAAACCAAGTATGCCATATACTGTGTATGTTAGAAATCGTTTGTTTCACAAGATTGGCTCATTTAGTCATAGAGTTGACCCTAGCTTAATTACCGGTGGGGGGGTATGGTTGTGAATAGGCCGCTAAGCATTTTCTGCCAATTAAAATGCTGAAACAATGTAGAAAACTGCCATCTTGCACATGCTTTGAACTGAGTTAATTAGAAAGTTTCCACAGATGAGCGCTTCTTTTTAAAAGAATGCATTTTCTCTCTAGATAATGAGAAAGGGAGTTGGTGAATAACTAAGCTTAAAGACCTTAAACGTTTTAAGCGATCTAATTTGCAGAATAAGTGAAGCTTGTTTCAGACATTTAATGTTTCTTATTGTATATGGTATCTTGGGTACAAATAAAGGAAACGTTTGTTAATTGTATTTAATAGTTTGCATATTGTTGTTTTGCATAAGTTTTAGAAAAGATGCCTTTAATCGATTGTTGTTGTTTTGGGATTTTTTTTGGTTTGTTTTATACTAAACAAGTTGTAATTTAAAAAGCACAATAATTTGGTTAGAAATTAGAAAAATTTTATTACCCAAATTGCTTTTTTTCTACACCTAGGAAATTGTGGTAGAGTTTATGTAAGTGTAACTATAAATGTTAATTCTAAAAATAAGTGTTTATTTATTTTTATTTTTTTAAAAGATTTTATTTATTTATTTGGAATAGAGGGAGCATGAACCAGAGGAAGGGAGCTGGAGCTCCCCACTGAGCAGGAAGCCAGACTCGGGGCTCGATCTGGGATCACGACCCACGGCCTGCGGAAGGCAGACACTTAACTGACTGAGCCACCCAGGGGCCCCTAAAAATAAGTGTTTAAATAACACAGGAAAATATTTCAAGTACAATAAAAGCAAAACAGTGTTTCTTCTCATAGGTCAAAAGGATTGTAATTGTCCTTGAAGATTCACAAGTTGTGAGGAGAATGACTATTAAAATTTTAGTGCTGGAAAGCTTAAATTACTTTAAAAAATTAACGAATCAGTATAAGAAAACATGTATTTATAATAACATACACTTGTGAGAGATAGTAGGGCTGTTTTGCTAATGAAATAGTTGTGAGAGAAAACCTATAGAAATACCTGGAAATCTATAGAAAATACCTGGAAATTTTCTAACTTACCTGAAATGGGAAATACAGCTCTTTATCCCTTATTTCTTAGCACTGGCAAAAATAAGTGATAATTTATGTTAGATGGGACATAAATACTTTAACCCTTGCTCTCACATATATTTTCAGGTGACATTGAAATAAATATAAGTATATTCTGATGATTTTATGTAGTTACTTTTCCTATAGATCCTCCTATGGTGAAGCCATCTCTAAGAGTTAAATATATAAGTGATAAATCACTTGGCTGAGAATTCTCTAAAAATAGTGTAATTTAATGGAGAGTATAGTGGATTAAGAGAGGACTTTGGATTTAGTTTTTACTTTGCCATTTTATTTTAGCTAGCTATTTAATTATTTTTTATTATGGTAAAATATAAATAACCTAAGATTTGCCATTTTAGACCCTGAAATGTACAAATCAGTGGCACTTAATTACATTAATAATGTTGTGCAAGCATCAAACTTTATTTTTTAAAAGACTTTGTTTTTAGGTAATCTCTGCACCCAACATGGGGCTAGAACAACTCCAAGATCAACTAAGACTTGCATGCTCCATCTACTGAGCCAGCCAGGCACCCCAAACTGTCTACTACAAAAATTTTTTTATCACCCCAAATAGAAACTCTGTAACCAATAAGCAACACATCTTCATTTCCTTTTCCTCCTAGCCCTTGGTAACTTCTCATCTTTTTTGTTTCTGAATTTGACTTTCCTATTCTAGATAGTTCTTGTAAGTGAAATCATTCAATATTTGTCTTTTTGTGTCTGGTTTATTTCACTCAGCGTCGTTTTCAGGGTTCATCCATATTATAGCATCTATTAGAATTCCATTCCTTTTTATGGCTGAATAGTATTCCATTGAATGTATATACCACATTTTGTTAATCCATTCATCCATTGATGGACACTTGGTTGTTTCCACCTTTTGGTTATTTTGAATAATGCTATAATGAATGCAGGCATACAAGTATCTGAGTCTCTGCTTTCAATTCTTTTTGAGGTATATACCTAGGAGTGGAATTCCTGTGTCATAATGTGATTCCTTTTAGCTTTTTGAGGATTTACCAAACCATTTGTACAATGGCTGCGCCATTTTACATTTCCTTCAGCAATGTACCAGGGTTCCAGATTCTCTGCATCTTTGCCAGCGTGTGTGTGTGTGTGTGTGTGTGTGTTTACTAGCCATTCTAGTAAGTGTGAAGTTGTATTATTTTAACATTTAACATTTCTCTGCCTCGGTATGCAAATCTGTAATGTAGAAGGATATTGATCTACATTAGAATTTTCCAAATCATGTTTTGTAGGATCCTGGTTCATTGAGATATACTAAAAAATTCCATGATCAAGTGAGTTAGAAAAATGCCACATGCTCTGTTCCCCTTGCAGAGATTCATAGTGCTTGTTAAGCTGTTAGAGGCTCCGAGAGAACTTGTGTAGCCAAGAATTACCAAATCTTTCTGATCATTAAATTCTCCCCTCACTCCCCTTGGAATACCACCTGAGAATTAGATGAGCAGTTTGAGGAGCACCACTGTAGATTATTGAATTCCTTTCGATGTATACAGTATGACACTGTCAATTAAGGAGCTCGTGGTAAGCAAGGAACTGAAAAAATTATCTTTTTAAAGGGGAGGAATAATTGACATCTTTGAAAAATTTTTTTATAATTGCCAACTCTCAATCAAGGCAAGGTATATATGGAGGAATAATTAAACCATATTATAATTGTTCCAGTTGTGCCCTCTGTTTTACGTACAAAATATGTTACTGGAAGTTACAGGATCCTTTTTAGTCCTAGCATTTATTTTTTTTAGATCAATTAAAAAAATCTTTTGAAGGTAGCAAGCATACTAAACGTATCTCCTCTAGTTGGAAAAAATGAGACAACTCTGATTTTAAAAAAAGTTATATAAAGGTGTTCAAAGTTATACAAATTATTTAATTTTAATCTAAGAACATAGTCTTTTTCTGATTTTTGGCTTTTATTGTTGGTCAATAACCAATTTATTGACAGTCATTTTGACTGACCAGAAAACTAAAAGCATTATTATTTTTTTGAAGTATGTGTTTATATGCATGCATGTATGTATATGTATATATATGTATCAACTCCTTTTGGAGGGGCCACTGTCTGAGCTCAGTGTAATACCATTTTACTGAATGACTCCAAGTGGCATCATTCACATTCTATTCTAAGTAAATGGCATTCCCGCAAAGATACATTGAGGATGGCACCCTGGTGTGCAGTGCTCTGATGCTGGATAGATTTATGTAAGGCTTTCTCCTTTGTGGAATTATGCTCTCTTGTATTTTCTGAGTTTCAGATGTCCAATATCACAAATGCTGAAGATTTTCTAATCATAAAATGGGCTCTCTTTCAAGCATTTGGATTTACTTTCCCAAGTGGATGAGAAAGATAATTTCAGAGCTGATACATAAGAAATTATACCTGGGAGTGTGTCATATGTGACATGTACTCATTTGTGCACACATGAACTCATATACTCTTTCACACTCAGACCCTCCCTCAACCATTTATGTAAGCACTTGGGTAATTTAATGTGTCAATCTGTCAGTGATTGGTCTCAAGTTACAATATACTTAGCTCACCTGTCATATTGGCAAATTGATGTTTCCTGAATTCAGTTGATTTGTCATTTGTTAACTTGGTTTTTAGCTGATTAACCAAAAGCCATTTGAGACTCCTTAGTCATCTCAGAATAGTGCAAAATGTTTATGGTTTCATAGACTCTTTCTAGGTCTTCTTCACATTCAGAGCATCCTTAGCCAGAAGTTACTATGAGAATTTTAGAGAGAAAATGTTTGCTTAGAATAATGTTCATTTTCAGATACAATTTTTGTGATTAGAGAATAGAATCACATTTTCTCTCAACTCTTTAATGATTAGATTTTTAGAAATATGCTTATAAGAATATATGTTGGTTTAATACTCTGTAATGTCAAATCTTAAAATACGCTTCTAATGCTAATTTATTAAATTATTTTGTGTAAGTTAATCATCTTAAATGTCTACTGTATCAAATTAATGGTATTCTCTTTATAATAAGATTTAGAAAGTTGATTTCTATTGCAGATATCTTAAAAGGCCAATCCAGAAAAGAATGAATATATATTTCCCAGTGTAGAATATAATGTAACCCTAGAAAAAAGAAAAGATCAGATTAATTAAGATTTACCCAACTAGATTTTGGTAAATGTGGATTCTAATTTAGTATCTTAATCTGGTTATATGAATTGTCTTGGACATGGGACATAGGGATAAAATAAGAAATACTTTTTTATTGAATAATTTTGGTGACTAATTCCAGTGCATTTTTGAACAAAATAATTCTGATTAATAAAAATTTCTAGTAATTATGAAAAGTCATAAAATTTGTTTATATAGTATATTTTGGGTTTCATCTGTAGTTTTGGCAATCCCCATCCATATGTGTTAGTACGTACAGAATATCTTGGAATATGAATTACTGGCTTTTCTAAGTAGTTTTTTTTTTTTTTTTTAATTAACCTGTAATGTATTATTTGTTTCAGGGGTACAGGTCTGTGATTCATCAGTCTTACATAATTCACAGCACTCACCATAGCACATACCCTCCCCAATGTCCATCACCTAGCCACCCCATTGCTCCCACCCCTCTCTAAGTAGTTTTTAGTGCTGTTTTTAAGTTCTCAACTGAAATTGCTTTTAGATTGATTGTTTTGAGAAAAAGTGCTTCTAAATTGAATTATTGCCAAAGTAAGGAAAAATACATTTGGGAAGGGAGAGTTGTATATTAATATATGACACATTTTATCTTTAGGTTGATATATTTGTTGCATTTAGTCATTACAAGTATCTTTTGTCCACTTTTTTCCCGATTAGTACGATTGGAGATACAGAGCTATGGTAGTTTTGATAAACCTTTGTTAGTTTAGTTGGCCCGTAACTTTATTGGCTCCCTGAATTTATGTATACCAATGGCCACTTTACTCCAACCTATTTACTCAGGCTCTCCCACTGATTTTATTGTTCCTGCCTGTGCTTGGGGGACAAGAAGATAAACTAACTTGGTCATCATTATTAAGTCAACTTTTAAGCCTTATTTGACCTTCTATTTTTCTTTTTCTTTTTTTTTTTTTTTAAAGATTTTATTTATTCGACAGAGAGAGAGAGCACAAGTAGGCAGAGAGGCAGGCAGAGAGAGGAGGAAGCAGGCTCCCCGCTGAGCAGAGAGCCCGATGTGGGGCTCGATCCCAGGACCCTGAGATTATGACCCGAGCTGAAGGCAGCGGCTTTAACCCACTGAGCCACCCAGGCACCCCTCTATTTTTCTTTTTAAAACAGGGTTTTTGACTTCAGTTCCCTTTTGCTTTATAGTCCCAACCATAGTTGGGGGAATCCTTATCTTACCATTGGTTTCACTAACAAGGATGTTGACTTCCTAATGAATCTTTTTCCTTTCCCTCTTCCTTCCTTCCTTCCAAATCTTTGCAAGTATTAAAGCCACTGAATCCAAATTCTGGTTGTGTGTTTCCATCTTCTTTTGTCCTTTTAGATTACCCATGTTTGTATTAGAAATTATATGTTAGATATAGAATAAACCATAGAGCTTCCATTAGTAGTAGATGACCTATTGGTTTAGTCCTGCGAGCTACTTTAGCTTAGAATTAGTTTATAGTGTTAATGTTACTGGATACTGTGACTAAAATGTCAAATGAATAAATAAAATTGTGTTGATAAAGCTCAGCATTTAGTGGGTCAATAAAAGTTTCATTTCTTTACCTATGCTTACTTCTCTTTGTCTTTGACAATTTTTTACCTTGTTGAAGAAATGCATTTTCCTTTGTTCTCTGACCATAACACTTAATATAAAATCTCTCAGCAGATTTATAGTCCTGTTGGGTTTGATGAGAAAAACAGCATTTTAGATTAAAAACTTTACAAAATTATCATTCTTTAGTGAAATTTTCTATAGATAAAAATGAAGCAGAATTCTTAAACTTAAAATATTTCTATTTAAATATTAAAATATTTCTATTTCATTTAATATTTCTATTTCATTCATTAATAGAAAGTAATCTATTTTTTTAGAGAGAGAGCATATGCCTGTGCATGTGAGCTGAGGCGGGGGGGGGGGTCAGGTGCGGGGGTCAGGTGCGGGGGGGCAAGGCAGAGGGGAGAGAGAATCTTAAGCAGGTTACATGACCAGCATAGGGACACATGATGGGGTTGATCTCACCACCCTGAGATCATAACCTAAATCAAGAGTCTGAACTTAACCTACTGAACCACACAGGCACTCCTAAAGTAATCTCACTTTAAGTGAAAATGCCCCACCCCCTGAACCACTTGCATTATTTCTGGTATCTAATCTGCTTATAAAGAGCTTAAAGAAATGTGCAGAGAATGCCCCCTTTTCCATCACACTTGTGTTTTTTCACAAATCGTACTGTGAAAACATTTCTCTTGTATTTTCTGATTCAGTTAAATTATATAGTGAAATTTTAAAAAGTATAAAATGATACAGAAAGACAAATTGGAGGAAAGGGAATTTGGAGCTGGTTATGGAGTAAAGATGATATCAAGGGGGATAGGGCTGAATTATCTTTTATGAAACTAACAAATGAAATACAAAAAAACTAACAGTAATAAGGCTTTTTTGTATCTCTTTTGAATATGTTTCCATTTTGGACTGATATGTTAAGCTTTTTAAACTTTGTATTAGAAAGATTTACAAAGATAACCCTAGATATTTGGCTTCCTCTGATGATCACAGGAGAGTTTTATAATTATATTCTCTCAATAGTTTTATTGCTATGGCTTTACCTTTATACCTTGGTAAAATTTTATTTATAGTCTAGATATTAAGAGTGAATCACAGCCAGAAGTCATTGTAAGTCCCTGTTTCTAATAAGGTGGGCTACTGAAAGTACTATTTATAACTATACAATGAAAGTCTGAAATTCTTAATTCTTTTAAGTATTCAGGTTGGTTATGCAGTTATTTGTCTTGTTTTTAAACACAGCAGTGCCAAAATGTAAAACTTCTTAAAAAGCATAGTCAGGGTAAGATAATCTATCTTCCATGACTCATTTATCTTATGTTGATAGTTCTTTAGAGCTCTTTGGTTTATATTGTCATATTAATGTTGACTATTAATTTCTTTCCTACAGCATGGATTTGTGGTATCATTTCTATCACTGTTATTAGCCTGCTTTCCTTGCTAGGCGTGATCTTGGTTCCCATCATTAACCAAGGATGCTTCAAATTTCTTCTCACATTCCTTGTTGCACTAGCTGTAGGAACAATGAGTGGAGATGCCCTTCTTCATCTACTGCCCCATGTAAGAAAACTTTTTAATCTTTAAAATAAATAAATAAAAATATTTAAGGTAAAAGTGTCCTTCATTAGCAAGCTATGTAGCACACTAACCTAGTATTTGTTTTATTTGCTTGTAGGATGAAATATTTTTCCCATTTGCATAGTTTTAATAGCAATATTTTTGAAATAAATTGAATCATTAGGTTTTAAAAAAGCAACAAAAATTGGTAACATGAGTTTTACTTTTTCCCGTCACAGTGTATACATACCACATCACTATGTTGTACACTTTAAGTATCTTACAGTTTTGTATGTCAGTTTAACATCAGTAGAGCTGAAATTTTAAAAAAATTGCTCTATTAGCAGTTCTGAAAATGAATACTTAAAAAGGTACACCATTCACTGATTTTCATCTGTATGGTATATCAAGAAAACCTTTAGAAGAAATATATAAGAGGTCTCATAATGATTGTGCTATATAGCCAGTGTGCCACAGGCATTTTTATTTGTTCAGGAATAAGCTGACATGCTCAGTTAACAGTTTTAGGCATTTAGCTCTTTACACTTGGGGCTGTTTATCTTTTCACCTGGCATACCACTTGTTTTTTTCTATTCCAGGACACTTATTTTATTTTATTTTATTTATTTATTTATCATTATTATTATTTTTTAGATTTATTTATTTGAGAGAGCCAGGCAGAGAGCGCATGCATGGGTGAGTGAGTGAGGGGAGGGGCAGCGAGAGAGAAAGAGAGAGAGAGAGAGAGAGAGAGAGAGTTATCAAGCAGACTCCCTGTGGAGTGCGGAGCCCCACCCAGGGCTCCATGCAGCACGCATGAGATCACGACCTGAGCTGAAACCAAGAGTAGGAAACAACCAACTGCCCCATATGCCCCATATTCCAGGAGACAATTCTAATGATCTTTTTTTTTTTTAAAGATTTTATTAATTTATTTGACAGAGAAAGAGAGATCACAAGTAGGCAGAGAGGCAGGCAGACAGAGAGGGAGAAATAGGCTCCCTGCTGAGCGGAGAGCCCGATGCGGGGCTCGATCCCAGGACCCTGAGATCATGACCTGAGCCGAAGACAGAGGCTTTAATCCACTGAGCCACCCAGGCGCCCCTATAATGATAAGATCTTATGCCACACTCCTAGTTACATCCTCCCAGTTAGGAGTATTTTATCCAGTATTACTGCTTTTTCTTCAAATTATGAAAATACTGGGCTTCTTCTTTTCCAAATGCAAAAATTACAGATTTGAATTTTTTTTTTAATATTCTTATCTACCTCTTTCTGGAATATTTGGGAGAAAGAATTGTATTTTCTTTTTAAGTAATCTCTGCACTCAACGTGGGTCTGGAACTTACAGCCCAGAGATCAAGAGTTGGCTGCTCTACCAACTGAGCCAGCCAGGTGCCCCCAGAATTGTATTTGTGTGTTTTATATAATCCTTCTCCCCGTCTTCACTTTTAGTTGAGAAGTCCAGATTGATATCTGGAATAATATATGCCTTAAAAAATTGATTAATGAATCTTAAAATTGTAAATATGAATTTTTTTGTTAAGTTGATTATGTTATTTACTTATTTTCCCCTTTATTCCCACCCCTTGTTACCCATCAAGAATAGCAACAGTTTCAAAACTGGGTCTAATAAGAACAGTTGAAGTAAGAATAGTCTTTAAGTGCTATTTTTTTTCATAAGAAGTATCAATTACTTAAAGCTGTAACCTTTTTGAATGGTTTTGCATTTCCTTGAGAACTTTAGAAACCTCTCCAGTTGGCCACTAGCAAATGGAGAAGACATACAGATGTTACAAGGAAGGAAAAGACTTTAGACTAGTTTTCTAACTTTTAGGGTCACTATTGTGAAACTCCTTTCACAATTAAAAAAATAACTTTGTGTCTATACATTTATTTTTGCTAAAGCTTTAAAATGTAGAAAATTAAACACATGTTTAAGTATATGCTTTTGCTTTTTATTGCTTCTGTTGTTCCACTGTATAAGCACAGGTAGCATCTCATCACTTCTTTAAAATAATTTGTAAGAGAAAAACACAAAAATACAATCAACTTAAGACAAAGTTAGATTACAGGGAGTCACAGGTTGTGTGTGACCTGCTGGTGAACTAGTTTATTTTTACTAAATGTTAGGCATCTGGTTCTTGTTTACTTCAGTTTACAAAGGACCCCTCCTGCTTGATTCTCTCACTATAGTATGTATCTTAACCCCTATAGGCATTTGAGTTTGTGGTCTTTGTTTCAGAGTTACCATGAAATATGTGCCTTTCCAGGCCACTGAGAATATCAGAATTAAATACAGGGCTACTTAAATTTAAGTGAGATAATATTTACAGAACCACTTTAAAAATTGAAAGGTATTTTTTTTCTGTGTCCTCTAGGGGATTATTATCTCAAAATTTTACAAAGCATTTTTAATGATGTGTTCAGAAGTTTTCGTTATTCTTATTAATAGTCTCAGGGTGGACATGATCACAGTCATCAACATGCACATGGGCATGGACATTCTCATGGACATGAATCTAAGAAGTTTTTGGAAGAATATGATGCTGTATTGAAAGGACTTGTTGCTCTAGGAGGCATTTACTTGTTATTTATCATTGAGCACTGCATTAGAATGTTTAAGCACTACAAACAGCAAAGAGTAAGTATTTTTAAATGGCTTTTTCCATTTTCTGAGATATAGAACTTAACAAAAAAAATCATTTTTCTGGCCACATGCTTAATTGTGATGTTGGTATGTATTAAAGGAAACGTTGATGTTGATCTTAGCTGTTTTTTTGTCATTATGTTTGTCATTTGTAATCCAGATATAGCAGTCTTAGTTTTAGTTACTTTGTTGGATTTTTTTCTAGCTGACTTAAATAGGTTAGAAAAAGCTATTGGTCAATTTCTGCTTATTTCAAAAAACCAAAAATGTATAAATGGAAACAAGTCTCATTGGTCCACTTAGATCGTATTTTCAAGTATAAGTGGCTTTCATTGTCCTACCTTTCAACAAAAATGTTTTCATACAACACATTTCTTTATCAGAAATGCTAATGGTAGAAACACTAGAGTTGAGAAGGATTTAGATTCAGGGGGGCTTTGTAGGAAGGAAATAGAATGAAATGAAGGAAATGGTGATGAACCTCTTGGAAGATAATGTTTAGACTATTGATTAACTACCCTGCTTGTCATGAGCTGTGTTTCATGGCACATTTGTGAGAATAAGATAAATATCCAAAATAATTTTTCCCCTAAGTAATTTCAGGGCTACTAACACTGACCTGATTTATACCCTTCCCTTTTCACAGTGGTTCATGTCTGTTTCTAAAGCTCTGTCTTGAGTATGGCTCACTAACATGTTTGTGATACTAGTGCTGATTATCTTCAGTATACTCTGCTTAATGTCTAGAGAACATTTTAAAACTTATACAAAAAAGAAAATTCTTACAATTTGCTGGTTTACTGCAAACACTCAAAAAAAAATCTTTTCCCTCAAGAACAAAGGATAGTGATGATCATAATATATGTACAGTCCACTTTTAAAATACAACCTTTATGTTCTTTTTATGTATATATTTTGTTTGTATATGTACATGTGTTTTTTGTTTTTGTTTTTGTTTTTTTGAGATAAACTATGGTTTAGAACGGAGCTCTAAACTGGGATTCAGGGGGAATGATTCTAATTCTTGCCCAGGCACAAACTAGCTGTGAAATTCAGATTTATTTATCATGATTTCCAGTTGCTATCTAAATCTATGTGAAATAAATCCTACTTTTTATCTGTATTTTCGTATCATATTCTAAATAATACATTTAATTTTAATTGCCATGTTTTAGTCTGGACATCGTATTTAATTGCCTCCAAAGAAAGGGTGATCAAGATGATGTGCCAATAAATTATTATCTAGGAATGGTAAAAGGTACTGGGAAGGATCAAAAGTTAAAGAATTCTAACAGTATCTGGTTTTTGAAGGTTGTGTGGAAAGGTTGGGTGAAGAAGAGAATAATGTGGGAGGGATGCCAAGGTGAGAGTGGTAGAGGGAAATGAGTCAGAAGAGGGGTGATGGGAGCTTGAACTTAGAGTCATGTCATAAGGAGAGGGGAAGAGAAGCTGATTAAGAGAATTCCTTCAATGAGAGAATAAGAGTTGATCCTTGATGACATGTAAGAAATATAAGAATTTTAGGGTCCATAGCAAAGGATATAGAGAAGTTTTGGAATTACTGTAAAGCCCTAATTTTCTT
The DNA here is from genome assembly GCA_028534135.1 of Potos flavus. Classification (NCBI taxonomy): domain Eukaryota; kingdom Metazoa; phylum Chordata; class Mammalia; order Carnivora; family Procyonidae; genus Potos; species Potos flavus. Next base: position 138,128,521 of record CM052883.1, read on the forward strand.
CAGTTGTGTATACCTGCTAACATCGAGGCAGCAAATATTAATATATAATATGTACAAAATATTAGCGTCTGCATATCTTACAGATAAGTATAAAATGTAGTCTTTCAAGAGAGCAAAATAAAGTTTTCTGTTTTTTGTGATTTAATCTTGACCTTGTTTTGAATTTAAATTTGCTGGCAAAATTAAATAGGTTTATTTTTGTAAACTAGTATAGGAGAATAGAATCCCCAGAACATGGCAGTTCTTTCGTAAATTTGAAATTGTGGGAAGTAAATAACTGTGAAAGGAGCACCTAAATCTAATAGTAAGAAATTCTTAAAGTATATCAAAGAAAGGAATCTGGGCAGGTAAATCAGTGCATCTCTTTTATGATAAATAGGACAATGAGTAACCAGAGATGAAAAAGTATATGGCATTTTTTGAAGAAAGGGAATTAGTGATATTTGAACAGAACAGACATTTGACCATCTGTGTAGAAGAATCAGTTACTGAAAGGAAGCTTTCAGAGCATAAATTAAGTAATACATCAGATGCTGACTGGTTTCAGCAAGTTGAGGCTTTGAGGGTAACGATTTGGCAAATTTTTAGGAAAGTCTACAATCAGAACCAAAGCAGTTAAACAGAATCCCAACTAGTGTTCGCATTTTCTTCTAAGCACTTTTGTACTAGTGTTGGCTTTTTCTCCTTTCCCCCGTTTTTTTTTTTTTTTCCCTTCTTTAACTCATGACTACTGTTTCTTTTTTTCTCTTTAGGTTGTCTCTGTATTACTTTCTTTTGATCATTTCGTGTTTCCCCAGTTTCTGTTACTTACTGCTGTGAAGCAGAAAAACCCACAACTTAATGGCTTATAACAATAATTTATTATTTCTCTTAATTCTGTGAGGAAATTAGGCAGGCATTCTGTTGATCAGAAGGGCAGAGCTTATTTGCTCCCTTAAATTTACATAGATTGGAAATAGAAATTTAAGTTGGAAGAGTTGTCAGTGGTAGTTACATACTTACACTGATAAAAGAAAAAAGCAGACTATTAAAAGATAGGAAAATTCAAACCTAAACGATGAAATACAATAATTTATTATTAATAATTGAGGATAGATTAGATGAGAAAGAAAACTTTATTGCAAAGCTGTGAAGAGTCAGTTACTAATAGGTCATTTTCATACACACCCCATTTAATCCTAAGGATCTATCATTTTTATTTTACAGATGAGTATTATTATGCCCAAGTCTCACAGAAGTAAACTACAAATTTTGGGACTTTAATGCAAGGGTGACTCTGGCCATTGTGTCACATGTAAGATTGCATTCAGGACAATGAAATTCAAAGGAATAAACTTTAGTTTTTTTGGAACTTCCTTTTCCCATACACTATTAAATAAGGCAGATATTAAACATGTTTCACATTTCACTCAGTTGCATGTAATATAGTACTGTGTACCCCATTCTGTACTTTGAAGTAGATGAATTGCACCTTTTAGTTGAGTAATTGGGGAAAAAGAAAAAAATGACATAAATTTAGTTGGCTATTTTATCTAGTTAGACCCCTTGATTAATTTCTAAAAATTTTTTCTCAATTCTTTCCTAAATAATTTATGAATAAAACGTTAGTACCATTTATTCCCATGGATGTTAGTAAGCGAATATTGTTGCTAATTGTGGCTGCAGATTTGATACTAATACCAGATTCTTTTCAGGGAAAACAGAAATGGTTTATGAAGCAGAGCACAGAAGAATCAACTATTGGAAGGAAGCTTTCAGATCATAAGTTAAATAATACACCAGATGCTGACTGGCTTCAGCTCAAGCCTCTTGCCGGTAGGCAACAGTTCTGACTAAAGAGAAACTTTTAAAATATAAAAATTGAAATATTGCTTCTAAACTGTGCCAGTGTTTGAAATATCTTGTTTTTGTGGCTTTCATAATATTAGTTTCTAACTTATATTTTCTTAGATGTGAGTGTATCTTGTGATTTTGTTAGTGCTTTTTTTGTTGTTGTTTTTTTTAAGATTTTATTTATCCATTTGAGAGAGAGAGAGAGAATGAGAGAAAGCATGAGAGGGGAGAAGGTCAGAGGGAGAAGCAGACTCCGTGTGGAGCTGGGAGCCCGATGCGGGACTCGATCCCAGAACTCCGGGATCACAACCTGAGCCGAAAGCAGTTGCTTAACCAACTGAGCCACCCAGGCGCCCTTGTTAGTGTTTTATTTTAGCCTTATTTATACTGAAATGTGGGACTAACTAATTACATCACAGGGCAAGGAATATATTGCACTTTTACTTTACAGGGAAAAAAAGAATGAAACAAAAAGGTTTTGTAAGCAGTATACTCGTGTTATTTTTAGATCTTGACAATGCAAAATCTCTGCCCTCCGTATGTGATTGGTTTCAATGGAAGAGGGCGCGTGGTCTCCACACAAAAAATCTCTACTCATCCATTCATCTTTTCTGTTGCCTGATAGATGTGATGAGGTAGCTTACAATTTTCAAGGAAACATAAAAAATTTTTTTAATCTAATTTTACCTTTTTTTGAACTTGTGTTTCCCTTGAGTATACGAATGATTTTCTGCAGAAAAGGGGCAGACGAGACTCTTAACTGTATTCTGCTCCAAAATACAATTTGAAAAGTAGTAGGCTCTTTGTCACATAATAAATAGCTTTTGAAAACTAGGTGAGAGGCTAACCTCAATTAAAAAAAGTATTTATCAGATGTTGTTTTCACTTCTATGGATTTCTGAACTTGCTTCTAGTATTGATCTGAGTAGCATTTTCAGGTAGGTGGAGCATTGGAGAGTTCCAGTTATTTAAAGTTTGTTCTTGTTTTCTTGAGTGATAAGAGAAGGTTAGAGTGGGTAAACTTTAAGGTTCCTTCTTTCCCTGAAAAATTGTGGGTCCAATGTGTTGTCCTCTAAATGCTGCAGTAACTTTTTCCCCCTTTGATTTTCACCAGCTATTTATGATGTATTCTTTAAGTTTCAATGTCTTCATGCTTGCCAGTTCTCACTTTGCCTGCTGCTGATCTCGGTGCTCTTATTTACTTCATCTGCTTCATCTTTTGGACTCTCAGAACCCCAGTTTGTTGTGTGTGCACATGTCTTTGTTTTATTTGCTTTTATACATTTACTTGGGACTTTTAAAAGACATTCACTTAGGAAATGTATATTACACTGCTATTCTGCCTGAGTTTAAATTAACAAAGAAGCATTCATTTAGGTGTTGATAAAGTATGTCCTTTGCTGTTATAAATATAGGAACTGATGACTCGGTCGTTTCTGAAGATCGACTTAATGAAACTGAACTGACAGATTTAGAAGGTCAACAGGAATCCCCTCCTAAAAATTACCTTTGTGTGGAAGAGGAGAAAATCATGGACCATTCTCACAGTGATGGATTACATACCATTCATGAGCATGATCTCCATGCTGCTGCCCACAACCACCACGATGAGAGTAAAACTGTGCTGAGGAAACACAACCATCAGTGGCACCACAAACATTCTCATCATTCTCATGGGCCCTGTCATTCCGGATCTGATCTGAAAGAAACAGGGATAGCTAATATAGCTTGGATGGTAATCATGGGGGATGGCATCCACAACTTCAGTGATGGGTTAGCAATTGGTAAGTGGGCTTAAATCTTGAGTTATAATTTGTTGTTCTTTAAGACTGTTTTCCTTCATCCACAGTTTCAGTACTAATATTATGAATTATAATACATAAGATTAACTTTTGGAGGCTAACAAATACACTGTTCTATATTACTCTGGTCATTTGATTTTTTTTCTTTCCTGCAGAGGCTGTGTTAATGTTTTCAATAAGTTTATTTGGGGCATAGATATGTAATTTTACTGGGTTTTCCTTTGAACATATAAACAAATGTCTATAATATACTACTTTAATAACATTTCAAGGCATAATCACCATATGAAGAAAGCTACTTTAACATTTTATTTTCAGATACATTACAGGACCCTGATTGTATAATTTCAGTCCTGGGTTTAATAATTTTTTTTGTCTTCGAAAAGGTGAAGAAAAATTTACATGTTAAAAATCCATTGTACCAAATTCAAATATTATATTAGAGCCTTGCTAATGTAAACTGATATTACCAGTTTAGGAGAATATTAAATATGATTAATACCTGATTTTCTTTTCCAGACTTGACTCAGAAGTAGACTTTGGTTTCTTTCAGAAAGGAGAAGCCATATTTTTGAATCAACAGTAACTGTCAATGTTAAAGAATAAAGACTTTTACTAGGAGAATCAAATGCATTTATACCTTTGATACTCAGTCCTCAAGACCATCAGACAAATAATACTTTGTAGCATTTATGCTCTAAACCCAGAAAAGTTCAGATAAGGATAGTAGCCATTTAGGTATCTTTAAATATTTATACGGGAGAGCAAATAAAATCATAGACTTACAGGACTTAAAATTTAGCATCAGACTTCCACTCAGAGACTGAAATGCTGAAAACCGTTATTCCTCCCAAGCTTTTAGTGAGTTAAAAGGCTACCCTAATGGAGGATTTCATTTCTCTGGGAATATTTCCTTCATTGAGTAGCTCTTTCTCTGGTTGCCGTACACCTATTGTACTGTACTTATATATATCCAGAATGTATTAAGTGTAAGATAAATGTGAGTCACTCATATATTATGAAATTAATTTAGGTAGAGAAAAGAGGCTGTACCTTTCATTTAATGAAAATGGAAAAAGCAGAAGTAAACATCACTTGACTTTCTTTCTGCCCCCACCTCAGGAGCAGCTTTCAGTGCTGGACTGACGGGAGGAATCAGTACTTCCATAGCTGTCTTCTGTCATGAGCTGCCACACGAGTTAGGTAATACATAACATAACCTTAAGAGTTTCACCAGATTTCGTTGAATCTAAGACTTCTTCAGTTATAGATGTGTCTAAATTTTGGAGAGTATAAACATAAAAATGACTGATGGCAAGCATAAATGTCATCATTCTCTTATTATATAATTTGTTATATGTGCCTAAAAATGTACATTGTTTTATATATATGTATTTTTAATTTATATAAACAGTATTACGTTATATCTCATTCTGTTCTTTACCTTCTGTTACTAATCATTATGCCTTTAATCTCCATCCAGGTTATCATGAGTTAATTTAATATGTTGCTTTTACCCAGTACTCAGACTTATGCTTTACTACATTTTACATATTTAGCACTTAGTACTAGATACACCATGCTTTTAATTTCCTGTCATCACAGATAATGATGCATTTAGCATCTGTAGACTTTAGTGCTTATAGGCTGTTCTGAGAACATCTTTTGGGTATCTACCCAGGAACAGAATTGATGGGGCCCAGGATATACATGCCTAAGAAGTGCCACATTAGTATCCACAATGACTGTACTAGTGTAATTTCTAACCAGCAGTACCTGAGAGTTCCTGTGTTTCCACATCCCTGCCAAGACTTGACATTAAGTTCATTAGGTTTTGTCAATTTGATAGGTGTATAATGATAGTTTTTTTGTTCTAGTTGGCACTTACTCACCTACCAATGAGTTTTTAATTTTTTTAGTTTCTCTTCATGTGTTTTTTTTTTTCCTATAAATTGAAAAACATTAGATGTGAACATGCATTCATCACATAGAAAGTATGCAGGGGATATGGAGATGACATTAATGTGAGAGAAAAAAAAAAAGAACTCCATCTTTTGAGTACGCAAAGAATTTTTCATGTTTGAAACATCCGTCATTTGACTGTGTTTGTTTTTGTTGGTAGCAGTAGCCTTATTTGCTTACTCTGAATAGAGTTTATATATATATATCATTTGCTTAGAAAATTATTCACTGCTCACAAAAAGCAGAACAATCTCTTAGTGCTTACTTGGTGCTGATTCTTTAAGTCTTGATTCCATACTGAGAGTTTTGTTCCTTTACCAACCTTGGGCATGTGGTCTTATATCTTGGTTCATGCCCCATCATCCTTACCCTGACTAAACCATCATTGCCTTTTTGTCTTTTGCTTGGACAATTTCCATAGTGTTTGTATCTAGTTTCATTCTGTTCCAGTCCATCTCATATACCTTATCCTAGATAGATCTTCTCAAATGTCACTTGCTCATGTAATCAGAATCTTTCAGTTGCTTCCCTTACATATAGAGTTAGAAGCTGAGATTCATTAGTCCTACTTTAGGTGACCTTCATTTCTGCCTACCTTTTTAGCCTTACTCACTGTATTTGCTGTTGCATGTTTTCCACTTCAACCAAACACAATTCACCAAATATACTGTATGTGCCTGAGCCTGTTTCTTTGCTTATACCATAGTCCTGCTTGGCTTGTCCTGCTACTTGTATCCCTAGTTAATCATGTTAAGAGTCTTTTTTCCCTCTCACTTCAGGACTGCCCTCTGGTCCCATGCATTGGATTACTTTTTCCTCTAAACTTTATCACTTACTTTCAGTAGGTCTTTCTTTTGGTACTTAGTATATATCCATTTTAGATGTCCTGTTTCTTAAAACGTAGGTTTTTTTGTGTGCGGATACTGTATCTTATACCCTTTTCTTAACTGCTTTCCTGTGTTAGTAAGAGGGTGATCTGCCAAATACTTCTTGCAATTCCATAGCAATGGAAATCAGGGCTGTCAGTTTTTATATGTGAGTAACATACTAATAATTTGAGCCTTCCATTATCCTTTTGAACTTACTTAGAAATAGACTTTGATAGTCCTATACACATATCCACAATATCCTGGGAAAACCTTCGACTTCCCTTCCTACCCACTTCCTGCTCCCTAGATGAAGTACCTCATGCCACTTCATGATTATTGACAGCAGAGAATCTGGAGATTAGGGATGGTTGCCTTCCTACCACTTACTACTTTTTCTCTCTGTAGTTTCTCGTTGAAAAAGTGACACACAAGGAATGATAGCCACATGTAAAACAAATGCAGGACAGATCTCAATGGCTAGGTAAGCCCTTGATCCCCAGTGCAGAGCTCTTGTAAAAGCTGGATTATAGAACTCTGCTTGGGCCAGGACTCCTCAGTGAGACAGTAGACCACAAATCTCCACCTGTTTTACTCCACAAACCAGAAGCTGAGATGTTACTATTGCTGTGAGAGGAAACAACAATTTAAAGTATATTGAGGAGCACCTGGGTGGCTCAGTCAGTTAAGTATCCACCTCTTGATTTTGGCTCAGGTCATCATCGCAGCATCTTGAGATTGAGCCCTGCATAGAGCGCAGCACCTGCTTGAGATTCTCTCTCTCCCTCTCCCTTGCCCCTCCCCCAGCTTGTGCGCATGTTTGTGCTGTCTCTAAATAAGTAAATAAATAAAAATAAAACTTTTTAAAGTATATTGAACTTTGCCAGCAGGAAAGAAGTGAGACCCTAAGAAAATGTGCATTTCCCCCCAATACTTAGTGCTAAATCCACATAAACTCCATATTCTAGCTGTCAAGGCTCATAGGGAAGAAAGAGGACAACTCTGGAGGTGATAGAAAATGCTTTGGACCTTGTATCCATAAAGGTAGGAAGTAGTCTACTGACCATAACCAAAGGAAGTGTTAAAAAAAAAAAAAGATTGTATAGCCTATTTTTTTGCCTTTAAGGCACAGAACTGGCACTTTGGTAAAATAGGCCCAGATGAATATCCTACTCTGATTATCCACTCTTAGTCACTTGGAGAGGAAGGGAATCTGGAGAGAGAAGTATAGAAACATCTTCCTCAAACTTCCAAGCAAGGGAAACATTATTCCCCTTGAAGCTGAGGTAGAAGCGTGGCAGGTGGATAGAGGAGATGTCTTCTCCCTGGTTAGCAGGTTTAAGTATTGGCAAAGCAGCATAATATGTCACATTCCAGGATAATTTATTTGATCTAAAACCTCTTTGGCCCTAGTTAAATTTTTTTATTCTGAATTCTTTTTTGTTTGTTTTTTAAGATTTTATTTATTTATTTGACAGAGAGAGAGACAGCCAGAGAGGGAACACAAGCAGAGGGAGTAGGAGAGGGAGAAGCAGGTTTCCCGCCGAACAGGGAGCCTGATGCAGGGCTCGATCCCAGGACCCCAGGATCATGACCTGAGCCAAAGGCAGACGCTTAACAGCTGAGCCACCCAGGCGCCCCTTATTATGAAATCTTAAAACTGTTCTGAGATTTTTATACTGAAGTCGTCATACCCTAAGGGGGAAAACGTGTTTAACTTACATTTTAATGCATTAAAAACTGACCCTTAGTAATTCCAAGTTTTATTGTTCCTTTTCCGAACAGATTGCTGTTTCTCTAATGGTGTACCAGGTGGGGGTTTTGTTTTTGTTTAGGAATGTGATAGGAAAAATTGTAGTTTTAAACTTTAGAATGATATACAGCTCAGTCAAGTTCACTCTAAGAAATTGAAACCATCTGAGAAAATAGAAAACGTTGGTCTCTCATTGCATGTTTGTTCCTGGAGTGTGGTAATGGATGAAATTGTCTGAGTTATTACTACTCTTTCTTCTGTTTTTGCTAAACTTGTGTAGCTAAATTTAAGTTACAATATTACTCTGTTGTATTCTACTTTCTCCCCACTCTTTCGGTAAGAATCTATATAAGCATTTGAATAATTTATAAATAAACTTGTATAAAAACATGTGAAGGGGAAATGAGATTGAGGATAATCCAGAACTCTCCTCTTGACGTTAAGTAATGTGTTCTAATTTAAAGGAAGTAACAATTTGATAAATGAATTTATCCATATTATTCAGACTCAGCTCAGAAAGGCTATGGTGCTATCCATTTTTTCCTTTCCTCTCATGTATATTTAAGGAGTAAATAGAACTTCAAAATAAGATTTTCCTAATGTTCTAAATTGTCCAGGGAAAATGGAACATTCACTATGTAGGTTTATACATGTCTATACATGCATTATTTAAGGCAAAAATAAAGAATTTTAAAATACATATTTGTTTTTAAAAATCTGAATAGTTGATGTTAGCAGATGTTATAGCATTGGATCACATTAACTGCTTTGGCAGGTACACCTCATTCATTGTGCTAATGATATCCTTTGTCAGCAGAAAGGAAAGGATACTGATTTATCAAAAGATGCATAGATTTGCTTGTTTGGTGTAAATCCCAGCTATATTCCTTTGATCTCTTTTTCAAATGTTTGTACTGAGAAAGGTGGAAAAAAAGGGAGAAAAACATGCAGATACCTTTGAGAAATTGTAATCTAAGATAAGACTAGGACAAAGGTAGATTTTAAATGAAATAACTCATCTTCTAGAAGATCCTTCTACAGAGATGACTTATACTGCTACATATTAGCAATGAACAATTAGAAATTGAAATTTTTAAAAAGTACTTTTATAGTAACACCTAAAAACATGAAATGCTTTGGTTTAAATCTTAACAAAATATGCACAGAATCTGTATGCTGAAAACTACAAATTAGCACAAAAGAAATCAAAGATTTAAATGTGAAGATTGTATACCAGGATTATGGACCAGAAGACTGAATATCTTTAAGATGCTAATTTTTCCTATAGTTTAAGTACATTCCCAATCAGAATACCAACAGGCTTTTTCAAATGAGCTTTTTCAAAATTTTATATGGAAAGGGAAAGGAACTTGGATAGCCAGGAGAATTTTGAAAAAGGACAGCAGAATTGACTTTAAGACTTGCTATAAAGCCACAGTAATTGAAACAATTTATATTGGTGAAAAAATAGACACATAAATCAGTGGAACAAAGTAGAGTTCTCACATATATGGCAACTTATTTTCAACAAGGTGCAAAAGAAATTCCATGTTGAAACGATAGTTTTTCCAGCAAATGTTGCTGCAGTAATTGGATATGTAGTGGCAAAAAAAAAAAAAAAAAAACCCAAAAAACGAAAACCCCTCACAGTAGGCACAGATTATCTAAAAATAGATAATTTATTTAAATAAATAAATATTTGTTTAAAGAGAGAAAGTGTGTGCATGCGCAGGGGCAAGGAGAGGGGCAGAGGGAGAAAGAATCCCAAGTAGGCTCTAGGCTCCGCGTGCCTGATCTCATGACCCTGAGATCATGACCCCAGCCTAAATCAAGAGTCTGTCACTTTAACCAACTGAGCTACCCCGGGGCCCCATTAATAAAAATTTTAAAATCCAGGTTTCCCCTGCTATCCAGAAGTAGTGTTCCTGTTGAAACCTTTTGTAAGCTAAAATGGCTTAAAGCTAAGAAGCACTTACTATTAATGGAGAAGTTCTTGAGCATTCCTGGACCCAAAGAAACCTCTCTTAGGCTTTTTGATACCTTAGGAGATTCATCCTTTTTTTTTTTTTTAATTAACATATAATGTATTATTTGCCCCAGGGGTACATGTCTGTGAGTCATCAGGCTTACACATTTCACAGCACTCACCATAGCACATATCCTCCCCAATGTCCATAACCCAGCCACCCTATCCCTACCCCCCTGCCCCGCAGCAACCCTCAGTTTGTTTCGTGAGTTTAAGAGTCTCTTACGGTTTGTCTCTTTCCTGATCCCACCTTAGGATACATCTTGCTGATGGATGCACAAACTAGAGATAAAGCACAGATGCTCACATAGTTCAGAGCTATGGAGGCTTGATGCTGAGATGCTGAGTCTTGTTTCCTGGGGGAGGAGCTGGGTGGTGCCAGTCTGCCTGCTCAGGGCACATGCTGCCTCTACAGGGGCTCACTGCAAAACAAAGGCTAGTTTCACATTTTGCCTTTTTTTTGTAAAAGTGAAAATCCTCTTCAGATTTTTTTGTTGTTAGGGAAAATAGGTACTAATGTAGGTCTTTAATAAAGTGAAGTGACGGTAATGTGAACTTGGAAAAGTGGGGGTTACCTCTATAAGACTTACAGAAGAAAACATAAGAGAAAGTCTTTGTGTTATTGGATTAGGCAAGTTATTCTTAGACACAGCACCAAAAGCATGATCCATTAAGGAAAAAAGTAATAAAATTGGACTTCATAAAGATTAAAAACTCTACACAAAGACACCTTTATTAAAAGAATGAAAAGACAAGGTGTAAGGACTGTGAAGAAATATTTGAAAAATATTCCAAAAGACAAAAGACTTTTAGAAAAAGATGTAAGGAGAGTAGTATTAGATGGAAACTGGAGAATGGCAATCTAGAAGCCATTGATAGATAATCTCCTAGCACTAATTTTTCTGTTAACATCTTCCTATCTGTTAGAAATTAGAACCTTGTAACCATAAGAATTAAAAAAGAAAAGATCATGTACTGTTAGTCATATAAGATCCCTTTTTTTTAAGATTTGTTGATGTATGTATGTATGTGTAGGTAATCTTCCAACTGAGCCAGCCAGGTGCCCTGAAGATGGCTTCTTAAGGGAAAGAAATGCCCCCCTATTCTACATAATACTTTGCACTGCTAAGTGTTCAATGATTGACTGGATGTTTGTACATTTAGTAACGAAAAAAAGTTTGTTATAATTAGTTGAAATACTGATTTTGACCCTTTAGCTTTAAGACTATTATTTCTGACAGTATTTGTTTTTCCAGTAAAGTTTCTGAGCAATATTTAATCCCCCCTTTTTTTAATTTAACCCTTTTTAAAAATTTTTTAAAGATTTTTATTTATGTGAGAGAGAGATTGAGAGAATGAGTGGGAGGAGGGGCAGAGAGCCCCCCCGCTGAGCAGGGAGCCCCACGCGGGACTCGATCCCAGGACCCTAGGATCATGACGTCAGCTGAAGGCAGACGCTTAACCAACTAACCCACCCAGGCGCCCCTTAACTCTTTTTTTCTAGTGGTCCAACTATAGACATGTGAGTAAGAAAGTCTCTAATTTTACATTTTTAGGATTTTTAGAATTAAGTTTTAATTTTTTTTCTGGAAAAAATAAAACATAAATGTAAACAGCATACAGTATATTTAGAGTGTTAATTCTGTTTTTTCTTAGGCTGTTTCCCTTTGGAAATAGGGCAGAGATCAGAGGAGAGAGCTTTAATTGCTGCTCACAGAAAAAGCAGCGACCAAGTTCTTTTTTTCTATTATGTTTCTGATTTTTAAAAGAAAATTTTACATTTCACATTCTACAGAAAATTGACCTTTTTGATGTACAGTTCTTTGAATTTTAACATGTATATACCTTTCTGTAACCACCACCACTGCCAGCAGGATACAGAACAATTCCGTCATCCCAACAGTTCCCTTCATGCAGTCCCTTTGTAGTCACACCCCTTTCCCACCCCTGCTTTGGGCAACCTTGGCATGTTCTTCATCACTATAGTTTGTCTTTTTGAGATATATAAATGGAATCATGTATACCTTTCAGACTTCCTTTGAGCATCATGCCTGTGAGATTCACTCAAATTTTGCATGTATTAGGTTTAATTTAATAAATTTTATAATAAAATACAAGTTATTAAATGTATATCTTTTAAGATCAGTTCTTAATTTTGTTTTCTATTTTTTTTCCCCTAAATTTGTGCGTGAAATCCTGTGGTTGTAAAACTCTCACATTGTGTCTTTACTGTAGGTGATTTTGCAGTTCTTCTTAAAGCGGGCATGACTGTAAAGCAAGCAATCGTCTACAACCTCCTCTCTGCCATGATGGCTTACATAGGCATGCTAATAGGCACAGCTGTTGGTCAGTATGCCAATAACATCACACTTTGGATCTTTGCAATCACTGCAGGCATGTTCCTTTACGTAGCCTTGGTGGATATGGTAAGATATTTTATATTTTTGTTGTTAATACTAAACCTATAAATAGAATGCACCTTCCAAAAATGGGAGAAATCTTTGAATGTAGTTTGAAAGACTATTTTAAAAAATATGTACCCCATTTTAAAACAGGATATCCTAAATTGCCTATTAGAGAAAGACAATTAAGTGGGAGGATTTCTTTGGAAATCAGTCGAGATGCTGAGAATTTTTGACCAAAGGATATTACTATTCAAAGTAATCCAGTATTTAGAGATGATTATTATACTATGAAGATTTTGTAATATTAGGGTATAAGTATTTTGTGGGGTTTTTTTTTTTTTTAAGATTTTATTTATTTATTTGACAGAGAGAGAGACAGTGAGAGAGGGAACACAGCAAGGGGAGTGGGAGAGGGAGAAGTAGGCTTCCCACCGAACAGGAGCCTGACATGGGGCTTGATCCCAGGACCCTGGGATCATGACCTGAGCCGAAGGCAAACGCTAAACAACTGAGCCACCCGGGCACCCCTATTTTGTGGTTGTTAATAAAGTCATTCTTTGAGCTTGTTTTATAGCAAACAGGAAATCCTATACCTCTTACGTAAGCCAGTCTTCTGCAGAAAATAATGTATATTCTTAGGGATTTATGCAATTTTTCTTATTTCTAACTTTAAAGTTAACAAATCTAAACACTAGCAAATAGTTTAATTTCACCTTAGTATCTTAAATATGTTAGGCAGGGTATTTGCAGAACTAGTAATTTGATTACTTTTTGTTTTTAACTTGGATATTATGTTTACTTTTCTTCCTGGTAGGATTTGTTAGATAGTCTCATTTTAAAAGTATGTAACCTAAATTTTTAATCACAGGATTATTGCCTATTTATAATAGTTTAGAAAATATCAACAAAAAATAAAAACTATTTACATTCTGTACCTAGAGTTTACCATTTCCTTGTTTTTTTCTTAGACTCCATCTCATTTCCTGTCCCCATGCTTAGCTGATGACCTTACTTCCTATTTCGTGGAGAATACTGAAGCCATCGAGACAACCTTCCACGGGTTGCCATCACCATTTCTATTCTTCTCCCTGTTATCTATCTGTCCATTTACCCTCTTTCCTATTACAGTAGAGAAATCTGTGTTCCTTGCTCAGGCCAGCTCCTTAAAGCCACGCCCTGGCACTTGCCCCCTTTCACTAACTCCCTGAAATTCTCCCCTTTCTCTCTTTTGTTGTTCATTTTTCTGTCTCTGCTGGATCATTTTTTTGAGTATATAAACCTCCTGTACTTCTCACTTACAAAGGTAGGAGAGAGGGACTTTCTTAACTCCAGTTTCCATTTTAGTCCTCAACCACCATTTTCTTTCTTGTATGGCAAATTACCCTTTCTAATTTTCTAATTCTCTTCTTTCTTGAGTCTGGCCTTGTTAGGTATTCTCCCCGGCTGCTGTGCTGGATTGCTTTGGCCAAATCTCCCACTGACCATGATGTTCTTGAGTCCATGGTCATTTACCCCATCCATTATTTCACTTTGTCCTAACAGCAGCATTTGGCAGTTGCTCAGTCTCTTCTCTTTCAAATGCTTTCTTGTCAGTTGGCTCCTATGCCACCACTGTTTCCTGGCTTACCACCTTTCTTGCCTTTCTCAGTTTGTTTTCTGGTTCTCTCCTCCCTTACCTATAAATGTAGGTAAAAGCCCTCTAGGTAATCTCATTTAGTCTCATGACTTTAAATATTTAATGGCTGGAATTCCTACATTTACATCTTTACCCTAGACCTTTTCCTTAACTGCAGGTCAGTCTATCCACCTGCTTCCCTGAGCTTCTGAAAGGAATTGCAAGTTGAATACATTCAGAGCCTAGCTCTTGAGATTGCCAGCCTTAACTCATTGGACCAGCAACTCCTATAGGATTCTCTGTCTTACAAATGAGGATTCCATTCTTCTAGTTGCTCAGATCAAAACCCTGATTATTATTCTTTGACTCAGTTCTCCCTGTTCCCCCCTCCCACCTCTGGCTAAACCTAAGTCCTGGGAGGGCTCCACCTCCCAACCACCTGTACTGCCACCATCTTCTTCTGTTTAACTTTCTCCCCACTTCTGTTGTTGCCTTGTCCATGACATTCTGAGTCAACAGTCATGTCACTTGTGTGCTTCAAACTCTTCAGTGGCTCCTTGTGAATTTCCTCTCCCTCCCCTTAGCGCTCCCTAATTTCTCTCTTTACTTCATCCTCTTCCCCTTTCCCCCAGGAGGCACACACTGCCTCAGGGGCCTCTATGGAATATTTTGCCTGCAGAAGCTCTACTGACTAGCTCCCTCAATCCTTATGAGGCTTCCCATCTAAAATTTCAACTTCTACCCCAACATTTTACATCTTCTATCCCTACTTCACTTTTTTTTTCTCCTTTGCACTTGTATCTTGATCTGTTAATAACACACTAAACATTTTACTTATTTATTGAGCTCATTCTGTGCCCCACATGGATGTCAGTTCTGGGAGGACAAACTTTTTTGGTAATATTTCATTTACTACTAGAGATGTAATTCACAATTCGTTGAATGAAAAATAAATGAGCTAATTCTAAAAAGAACAAGGTAATCTTTACAGTAAGGATTAGTAGTCTAATGAAGAAAAGTAGCCATTAATTAGAATTCTTTTGATAAAGGGTTATGATAGAGTAGTGCACCATGTTTGTGGAACTATGGGGAGAGGCTGGCTAAAAAATGAAAAAATTCGGGAAGTTTTTCTGGAATGGGAAATCTGAGCTGAGTCTTAAAACCTGTAGAAGAGTTTATTAGGAACAAGAGGAAAGGGCATATGAGAAAGCAGAGTAATGAATAGCATCATTCCTTTAACCAGTGAGTCTACTGGAACTATATTCTGAGAAAATAACCTAACATGACTATTGCTAAGAAAACAAACGAACAAAAGTAAAACTGTATTAAGGTGTTTTTAAGTAGCATTTATAATGCTGTAATTACATTGGACACACCCTAAAAGTCCAAGAAGAAAAACTACCTACCTATATTTTAGGATTTTAATGACCCTGAGATTTTTTTTCTCATGTTAAATGGAAAAAATGGATTAAAAAATTACATCCATAGTTATCAGGTAGATGTAGGCCAGATCATGACAGTCACACAAAATGTAGTGCTATGAAACATAAGAATTTATCTTGTAAATTTTGAGGTGCCATTACAAGGTTTGAGCAACGATGACATGATCATATTTTCATTTTAGAAAGACCACTTTGACAGTAGGGAGGAGGTGTTTATTCATTTACACTCATTCGTATGATAGCAACAGGACCAGAAGTTTTAGTTTGAGATATCTTTAGGACATGCAGTTGGAAGTATCCACCTGGTTTTAAGGGCTTTGCATAGCAGCTGTTTATCAACCAGCTTGGAGGCGCTATTGCATTTTAACAGATATGGCCATACTGTTAGGTACGGCTCTTCACTGTGGTTATGATCAGGAAATACAGGTGTGGGCATTCGGGATAGAATTGGATCAGGGAAGGCATAGTGTCTCTTCTGGCTGGTATGTACACACATCGAGAGGGCATACTTCTGTGAAACATCCTGTATGTTATTTATGCTTCAGTGTTAAGGAAAGCCAGATTTAACAGTTTTTGTCATAATGAAAACTTGAGAAAAGGAGAAAAGATAAAACAGTCTTCTTACTAATAGAACCACGGATAGGAAGTTGCCAGGTTTAGTTTTTATCCATTAACCCAGAGGTTGGCAGACTTTCTGTAATGGGACAGATAGTACATATTTAGGCTTTGTAGCCCATGTCGTCTCTGCCACAGTTAATCAGCTCTGCTGTTTGTAGTGGTTTCTGTCACAATTACTCTGCTGTCACAAACTCTGCTCAAAAAGAACAGTAGCCTCCATTAGCCATTATATACTACTGTCCTAGACTTTTGAACAAAATAGATGACCAGCGTGAAGTAGTTCTTAAATAAGACCCTCAGGAAATTGTTAAATATACTGTAGCATTGTCAGAATATGGTAGTTGGATTAATTGTACTCATTATTTAATAATGAGCAATAGTGTTTTTTTCCTAGACAGGCATTATGTTCTTAATACTACATTTTTCCTTTCTGAACCAAAAAGCACCAAGATACTGTTTGGAGTAAAGCTCAGTGTCTAAGAGAGTAGCATATCAGTGTCATCTTTCTGATGGTATCATTGCAAACTTGATAAACATTACACAGAAAACAAGAAAATGATATGTAGAAGTAGCATTTCTTTTACGATTTTGATTAGATGTGGATGGAAAGACTTGATGCTTATAATAATGCACATGCATTTCTTTAACGAATCTTATTTACTTAAATAAAAACTTAGGTTTTATACTTTGAACTATGCATTATTCTTAAATGTAATAGTAGATGCTTATGCTTTAGAAATAGAACTATAAACTTCAGTGAACTGTGCCTTTAAAGGTATTAGAAACAGGGGCCTGGGTGGCTCAGTGGGTTCAAGCCTCTGCCTTCGGCTCAGGTCATGATCTCAGGGTCCCGGGATCAAGCCCCGCATCGCATCGGGCTCTCTGCTCAGCAGGGAGCCTGTTCCTCCTCTCTCTGCCTGCCTCTCTGCATACTTGTTATCTCTCTCTCTCTCTGTCAAATAAATAAATAAATCTTTAAAAAAAAAATAAATAAGGGTATTGGAAACATTCAGGTTTTCGAAATTGTATCACGATTAGGAGAAATAGAGGACCCTGTGAAGGCCATGTGCTCCACTTGGTAGTAGTCCTGCTGACTAGCTTTGAGAGACCATTTTCTCTATTATTGCAGGAAAATAACGGCTTAAGGGCATAGAGATAACCAGTTAGGAATCATCTGTAAATGTCCGTGCTTGCTCTCACGTGCAGCTGAATATGAGAATTTTAAATGGAAAGGGTAAAGAAATGAAAAGTATTGAATTAGGTATCCCCCCAAAGAATCTCATGTTTTCAGTGACTTTCAGTCAGTAAATGTGGTGGTCTTTCCTGGAGAGTTTTATTGGCAATAATAAATAGTCTTATACTTTAGCATAAAGCAAATGACAAGGTCAGCGGACGGTAACTTTAGAAAATGGCTAATGCATATATTTGCATTTGTTCAGGGTTTAGGAGGGAACAGATTTAGTACTTATTACATAGCTAGAGCATAAACTTTGTCAACGTTTGGATGAAATATGTATTATGGTTAGCATTATGTTTAATAGAATAATTTTATTTGTAGTTATGCTTTATTCATTAAAGTAGAATGTAAAAAAAATTAAGCAGAGTATTATACAAAATTGCTTGTAAGTATCTGGTTTTTTGTTTTTCCAGCTTCCAGAAATGTTGCATGGTGATGGTGATAATGAAGAACATGGCTTTTGTCCAGTGGGGCAATTCATTCTTCAGAATTTAGGATTGCTGTTTGGATTTGCCATTATGCTGGTGATTGCCCTCTATGAAGACAAAATTGTGTTTGACCTCCAGTTTTAACCATTCCCAGTAATCATTGTGGATTACGAGAATGTTACCATGCAGCTTTGCATCTGTTCCTAGTACTGTATGCACATTGCTCAAAGAAAAGTCAGTGGCTTGCACTCCTTACAAGTTCCATAGATTTGAGCCTAACCACAAAAGACTGGTGCTCAGTACTGCTTTTTCCTGTGTGAAGGGGTCTTTTAAAAATACAAAGCTTGTGATAAAGAAAGGAGAAAATGGGACTCCATGAACCAATGTTGATATAGGTTTGATTAAGACTTCTAAAAAAATAATCATATAAAACACTAAAGTAGTCTCTTTGGTAGTAGAAACTTCTGTGGCTATGCAGAAATAGAAACTGAACCAAAAATCACTTAAACTTTAAAAATATTTTAAACGGACTTCGGGCAGACTTTTCTTTGTGCTAAAAATGAATTGTAGTGTCCTTTAATTCAGTTACATGTATACCTAAGGTAATGGGGATCAACTTGATACAATTTTGAAACTGCATAAAGTAGGCTGTAGGAACTAGAGGAGAGCTCAGGCTGCGTTAGAGTATGAATTTAGCATTGGGAAAAGCCCTTATTCTTGAATCTAGAGTTACTATTTTTGTATATATTGGCATAGTGTTTAAACTTGCAGCCTAAACTACTGAACTTTGTGATTGTATGTTTGTGTGAACTTCAGTTTAATGAAAGATTCATAATGGTTCTTTGTATTAATATTATACTTGGTGTTTGGGTGTTTTTTCTTTCAAACTTCAATTTTGTTTTTGTTTTGGGATTTTTGGTGGGGGTAGGGAGTTGGAGCATGTGGTAAAGTGTTTTTTTCGTTTAAAGTGTAACCCTCTAGGAAATATCACAAAAAAGAAGAACCCAAACATGGTCGAAATATTCAGCTTTCCTATTTTAACAGTACTAACCAGTTATTTGGGAAGTTTAAGTTCTAAATGTATGCATTGCTTTCCCAGTTTGGTTTTGGAACCTAGAGCACATGCTGTGATTGGCAGGAAGGTAAGGCAGAAAACCCAAGTTCACCATGTCCATAATCTCTACATGTCAATTGAAATGGCTCTAACGATAATCTCCATTGATACCATGGCTGTCATGGTACCAAGTGACTTGGAAGATACACTTAAGTCGCGCAGCTGAAATCACTTGATTATTCTGTGCCAAGATACGCTGTTGGTGCGTGATAGGGACTAGTCTCTCTTAGAGGTGCCCTGTTCTAGCATAATTGATTTGTGAGAAGTGCAAGCCATGTTTATCCTGAATTTTGACCTAATGATTTGTAGTACTAGTCATATTGCATGTAGCTTTCTGTTTACGTCTTGTGCCACACGGTCTTCAGTTATGCCCAGTAAGCTGTATTTGAACTGTGTGCAGGCAGCTTTGTTTTAATCCTAGCTTGGCTACCAATGCAGCTGCTTTAAAAATCTTACTGTTCAAATATTTAAGAGCCAAACTCCTTCCATTCCATTGAAAGTGTTTGCATTTAGCCCTCCTCCTCTCCTCAGCTTCTTTCCTCCTCGTGAACTTAAAAAAATAAAACTTTGAGAGCTGCACATATATCCAGGTAGTTAAGAGTCTTGCCAGTGTTTCTTTTTTATGCTGTAAGCAAGGAAGCTTAGGTGTTCTTTTCTTAATTTATGCCTGAATTTGAAAAATTATTTCTGGCTTTCTCCACGGCCTCCTGTAATAAGTAGGAGTTTTTTACATAGAATATTTTCAGCATTGGGCACTGAATTAGCACAGTCCTCATCTCATTGCTTGGCCCTTCAAGCAACCTAGCTACAAGGTGCTGATATTTTATTTAGTACTGCCAACTTCAAGTGATTAAAATATCTTGCTTTCTGAACCAAGATATATTTCTAGTTCCTTTTTGCATTTTTATACCCAAGGAGGATTCTGCATTCCAGCATTAAATCTGCTTAATTTTAAAACTTTTATGAAAAGCAACAGTTGGAATATATTCCCAGTCTTAAAGGTCTGGTTTAAAGCAAACAAGTTCTGCTGAAGTATATAAAGTTTTATATTCTCTAAAAAGTGGTATTATCTTCATTTGCTAGATTTTTTTAACCTATTAAGAGGGCTGTAACAGTTGCTGCTAGTATTTTGTTAGGGTTCCACCAGTATTTAGTTTCCACATCATTCTAGTGTATAGTTTCAAGTCTTACTAGACAATCTGAATTCCACTACATTTCTGTTTGGCTCCAACATTCCACTTAGCTTGACCAGTCTAATTTAACGTGTGTTTGTTGGAGGTCATTCATGTTACTTGTACAATGCTGTCACTGTGTGACATCCATATGAATTTTGGTGTATATCAATCACATTGCATTCAATCAGCTGTGATTATGCGTAGAAATACTATAGTAACTAGATGCAGTGTGAATTTTTTCCATTAACTAAGTCAGTGGCTTAAATATGATTATGGTCCTGCAAGGTGATACTTGCTAAAATATCTAAACTTTTTTTTGTTGTAACTGAATCATTTTTTAAAAATTTATAAAGCTGGAAATGATCAAATGCTGTTTTTTTTCATTGTCAACAGTGGTGTGTCATTTTATGTATGTTCCTAATGCTTATGGAACTCTCCCAAAATAAAGTTATTCAAAAAGAGCAAATACACCAGCGTGTTTTCTTTAGTCTTTATTTCAGAACATTTCCTTACACTGAAGTAGGAGTCATTTTAAAAATATAGGCTGCATTTGCACATACATTTATAATAAAGTACAGCTTTAAGTGAAATTGACTTAAACCAAATTGTTTATATTTTCTTCTAAACCATCTAACAAAAAATAGGAACAGGGAAATGGTGTCTTCGAATTATGAATTAAGTTGACATAATAATGCTACACCCCGTCCAATCCAGTGCTCCATGGGTTGATCAGAGGGAAGAGTCATAGCAATAACAAAATTTGTAGAATGACCAGTGGTGGATAAAGTTCCTCTCCGCTCACTTGTCTTATACAGTGGAGCAACATAACTTGGTCGTTCTGGTATATCTACCCTTTTACAGGGCTTTAGCCACATCTGGAAGAAAGTGCATAAAAGTTTTTGTAAGTCGAGGGTGTTATATTTATATTTGAACCCAATAGGGTATTGTTCAGTTCTGTGTCTGCAAATTTCTGGCCCAAATAGATCTTATTTTTGTTAGCAGTACTGCCATTGTTCAAAACATTTAATTTGTAATCGTTTTTTGAAATTGAAGTATAATTAACTGCTGTTATATTAGTTTCAGGTGTACAACATAATGATTCAACAGTTCTGTACCACACAGTGCTCATCAAGTAAGTATACTCCCCAGATGTCACCAAATTACAGTCTTACTGTATTCCCTATGGTGTCCTTTTCATCTCTGTACTCATTTATTATATAATAGAAGTTTGTACATCTTAATCCCCTTTATGTCATCCACCCTCCCCTCAACCTCCCATTTCCCCTCTAACAACCACCAATTTGCTCTGTGTATTTAAGAGTCGGGGTTTTTTTTTTGTCTATTTATTTGTTTTAAGATTCCATGTGAGTGAAATCATATGTATTTGTTTTTCTCTGACATACTTCACTTACCATTATACCCTCTAGGTCCATCCATGTTGTAAATGGTAAGATCTCATTCTTTTTTATGGCTGAATAATACTCTATTCTATATAATATTATCTATATACATTGATAATACATCTACCTATATTTTATATATAGCCACATCTTTATCCACTCTTCTGTTGATAGACTCCTTATATGCTTCTGTATCTTGACTGATATATTTTCGTTTATCTTTGAGTAAATACCCAGTAATAGAATAACTGGATCATATGGTATTTCTAACTTTTTGAGGAACCTCCATACATACTGTTTTCCACAGTGGCTCCCCCAGTTTGCATTTCCACCAGCAGTGCACAAGGGTTTTCTCTTTTTCTCCACTTTTCTTTTTGATTCTAGCAGTTCTGATAGGTGTCAGGTGATACCTCATTGTGGTTTTTTTCGTTTGCATTTCCCTGATGATTAGTGATGAAGAGCATCTTTTCATATTCTGTTTACCATCTATAAATGTTCTGGAAAACTGTCTATTCAGGTCCTCTGTCCATTTTCTGTTTTTTTGCTCTTGAATTATACATTCTTTATGTATTTGGGATATTAACGCCTTATTGGATAGAATCATTTGCAAATGTCTTCCCCCATTCAGTAGGTTGCCTTTTCTTTTGTTGATGGTCTCCTTCACTATGCAAAAGCCTTTTATTTTAATGTAGTCCCAATAGCTTATTTTTGTTTCCCTTGCCTCAGGTGACCTATCTAGAAAAATGTTCCTAAAGCCAAAGCTGAGGAGATTACCGCCTATGTTTTCTTTTAGGCATTTTATGGTTTCAGGTCCCATATTTTGGTCTTTAATCCATTTTGAATTTATTTTTGTGTATGGTGTAAGAAAACGGTCCAGTTTCATTCTTTTGCATGTAGCTGTCCAGTTTTCCCCAGCACCATTTGTTGAAGAGACTGTCTTTTCCCCATTGTATATTCTTGCCTCCTTTGTTGTGGATTAATTAGTCATATAAGTGTGGGGTTATTTCTGCATTGATCTAGGTGTCTGTTTTTGTGCCAGTACCATACTGTTTTGATTGGGTGACTTTCAATCTGAAATTGTGATGTCTTCAGCTTTTTTTTTCTCAAGATTGCTTTGGCCATTTGGGGTGTTTTATTTTTCCATACAAATTTTGGTATTCTAATTTTGTGAACAATGCTGTTGGTATTCTGATAGGGATTGCATAAAATCTATAGATTGGTTTGGGTAGTATGGACATTTTAACTATAATTCTTCCAACCCATGAGCATGGAGTGTCTGTCTTTGCATTTGTGTTGTTTTCAATTTCTTTCATCAGTATAGGTCTTTCACTTCCTTAGGTAAGTTTATTCTTAAGCATTTTGCTCAAACCTTTTTTAGTGCTCTCAGAACTATTTTCGGAGCCAACTAAATGAGAAAAAATATTTTCACCTGTCAAGAAACATGTTATCCATGTATTCTTTACCTCTTCACCATACTTACCTGGGGATGACTTTTGACATTAACAACAAAATCATACATACTTCCAAAGGGAACCACCACCATTGATAATCATGTCACCGCATTGATTTAATAAAGGCCAATCAAAAAAATCTGAAAGGATTTTGTCAGTGATTCTAAAACTTAGATCACCTCCCCATTTTAGATGACTATTTTAAAGGGGCTAGTACACACATTGTGCTGTTTAAAACCTAGTTGTGTTCCTTTACAACTATAATATACCCACTTTATTTTTAGGAAGTCATTAGCCAAGTTCCTAAAATAGTAAGCACTGTTAAACCTAACCAACCTAACCAGTCTCAAAAAAATGTGGGGCAAGTTGGTCTCTGAATATAAGCATAAAGAACAAACTATGGTAATAATGATGGAAAAGCGCTTTGTTTTAAAATCTACACTTGATCTTAGCCAAAAGGCCGAGAAGCGATTGTTTTAAAATCTAATTGAATTCCTTTTTCCACTATAGCAGCAGCAATCCTTGAGGAATAGTGGTTTGACAGCCCCACTGTTCAGAGCCCTCTTTTAGGGTTTCTCAGGTCAAAATAAATTGTATGAAGGAGTTAATAGTGATGCTAGTGTATGAATCCATAAAGCCATATTTTGGATGTATGTTAAATATGAGGACTCAACAACACTTAATGAGTGTATTTCATTTTAGCCAAGAAGGCATTTTCTTAACAAGAATTTTCCTAAGTGACTTACACTCAAGAGAATCATCCGTTTATAAATACCTTTGTATTCATTGCAAACTACCTTAAAAGAGCTTCCATGTAATCGAAGAAAATTCCTATCCCAGTCAGCTCCTGAAATTGTAAACTTTGCCCTGTGACTTTGAATTTGGGTCGCCTATTTAAAACTTTCCATCCATACATAGTATCTTAGCATATAGGTCAGGTTTCTTGGAATAGCTGATTACTCACCATACCTGTTAGGATTTTTGCCTGAGCTGCTCCCAGTGTCCCACAAACAATATGTGTAAATCCACAGCCTATATTTTATCACATCACCCCAGACAGGCCTTTCCAAGTGTGTGAAAATCTGTCTAGTCATTTTCTCATGATGCAGTAACAAATGGAAATAATACCTTCCATAGCTTAGTTGGCCCATGCTAGAGATTGGTTCCTAGCAAACAGACGTTGTTATGGGGATGGCTTTCATATAGTAATCTTTCAGTCTACAAATATCATTTTTAGGTCAAAGTATATGTAAGAAATATAAATATGTATAAATGCATATGTGGATATATGTATACAGTCAATCATCATTCTTTTCGGATTCTGTATTTGCAAATCTGCTTATCACTGAAATTTTTTCATCATCCTAAAACCAATACTCTGTTTTATGATCATTTACAAGCATGTTCAGAGCCTCAAAAAATGTGAGTCACCAAACAAGTACCTTTCCAGCTGAGGTTGAACCTGGTGACATTCTGTTTTTCTATTTCACCTCTGGTAAATGGAAAAAAGTTTCCTTTTGATAGGTTATTTAATAAGGAGTTTTCTGCATTTTGTTGTTGTTGTTAGTGCTTTCCCTGTTTAAAATGGCCCTTAAATGTAGTGCTCAGGTGCTACCTCGTGTTCCTGAGTACAAGAAGACTGGGAGGGGCCTCAGGGAGAAAATACTGTAAGGTTCATCCAGGCATGAGTTACAGTGCTATTGTCTTTGAGCTCAATGTTAATGAATCAGAAGTATATATTAAACATGGCATTTTTAAACAAACACAAAACAAGGTTATGTCTTGATTGGTTAACAAAAATGTGACCAGAGGATCGTAGAAACTTAACCTTGTATTTCTCCTAGGACCTGTGTTTCAGCATTCACTAATTCAGTGCTGGCAGGAACTTTATAAAACATTATTACCATGATGAGAATGACTGTATGTGGTGTGTGTGTGTGTGTAAAATAGCGTCCCCCAACCCCATATTAGTATATCAAATACTAACCACAGGCACTGTATCATAAAGAATTTTGGGATGTGACTCTGCGAGTTTCTTGGTCTTTCTATTCCAGGAAGCTCCATCCAGAAATAATCCATGAATGAAAACACCTAAATATAAAAGAAGCAAGTTAGTACAACTGTTTAAATATGTGTATTGGTTAAGTTCTGAATCTAAAATTCCTCTGAGTGCTCTGCAGATGATACTAGGTCAGCAGCCTAAGGCTTGTTCTAAAGTAAAAGCAGTATTCTGAATGCTTTGTCTTAACATCCATATTCCAAGAATATCTATACTTTGCCTAGTTAATTCAATAGTAAGATTAGATGTGGAAGATAAAGAAATTTTAAATTAGTCTATAGGAAGTTCTCAGTCTGGGTGAACAGTATCAGATTTATATTTTTAATTGGCCAGTGGTTATAATGTGAGAGGCCATGAAATCTGCAGGAAAAATTCTTAACGTAATTGTAGGAATCCAGTGGCTTCTAGGCAGCATATGAAGAAAATATTCTTGCACAGATCTCTAATATCATGAAAGTTATTTCTCTCTTCCCCTTTTAGAATTTATTCTCACTCCCAGATCTCTCTTTAGTCTGTAGGAGAGAACACATGGATGAACTCCCTCTGGAATGTAATTCATACACTGACCACTGAAGAACACAAATGAGGAAATCCCTGACACTCCAATCAGTTCTCTGTCCTTTTGTGTAAAGCCTCACAAATTGAATATAGGTATACGTGCATGAAAACATTCATTGTAATGGTTGCACAGATGTGAAGGGAAGCAATATGGAGCTTAGACCTCGGTCTTATTTCCTAATTTTCTGTGTGACCTTGAGCAAGCCACTTAACTTTGGGTATATTTGGTCCTCTGAGAACTGGAAAACATTTTTGAAACAGTAATGCCTACTTTGTCTGCCTCGTAGAGTTGTTAGGATCAAATCAACTAATACTGGTGAAAGCACTTTGTAAAGTAGTATATAAAAATCCACATGGGCCGTGCTGTCCAATAGGACTTTGTGTAACGATAGAAATATTCTATATCTGTGCTTTCCAGTATGGTAGCCACTGGCTATTAAAGACCTGAAATATGGCTCGTGTGATTGAGGGACTTTAATTACAGTTTAATTTTAAAAGCTCCATGTGGCTAATCCAGTGATGAATGTTAACTGGGGAGGAAGACTTTCTCCTCTCTAGATTTTAACTGATGGAAAGAATAGTTGGAATAAAATACCAGTTTTATTAACTGGCAAAGCGCTCGTCCAGTAACTTTTCAACTATTATTCTGGTAAAGCTAAATTGCAAAATGCACCTTGAGCCTGGAGCAATGTTGGGGATAGACCTGCCTGAGGGAGAGAGAGGTTGGTCTATAACCACATCCTACATACTAATCTTTCCATCCCGATCTAAGGCCTGCAGGGCAGCCATGGTAATAGATAGGAATAGGAAAACAGAAGACTATAGACAGGTCCAAGAGAGCCATTTAATACCCTGCCCCACTGATTTGTAAGCATAGCCCACTAAATCTCTGGTTTTAACCAATTAGATTATTCCCCACTTGGAGAAGAAAGATAATGTTAGAAAAAGTAAACAGTTCATTTTAACACCTAAGAAAAGTGGCAATAAGGATAAAATTTCCTCCAGCCCAGCAACAATTTTATAGGAAATATGATGGGGATATACAAACATGGTTTTCTTTCTCATGGTCAATACAGGCCATA